>CM040239.1:186362252-186818806 GCA_022545495.1 Chrysanthemum lavandulifolium | reverse complement strand
TAGAATTTGGTTATGTAAGGTTAAACCCTAAACATTCAAAACATATGAGTAAACAATCTAGCCATGGAAAATCTACCAATTGATTTCGGGAGGTCTAAGATGCAAGAAAAGATGTTTTCAATGAGTTTTAACATCAAATGTCCCATGAATCAAAAATACCCAAACTTTGAATACTCAGAGATCAAATATTATTGTGTTTGATGATTCCGTGGTCTTGGATGATGAAAATATGTTAGCCATTTAAGAGAGAAAGTAGAGAGATGGGTGTTCAAGCTAGAGACTTGCTTTGTAAATGTGTAAATGTTAGATTGAAGCACCACCCTTCCATGGATGGAAGGGGTATTTATAGTTAAAGAAACCGCTCCTCCTATCGGACCGTGGATCGTGGATACAAAGGGTAAAGACCCGCCCTTCCTCCACGGTGTTACACTAAACTATACTATGCTATAAACTAACTAATTAACTACTTAATAACTTAAATAACTACAAGTCTACGAGCTAACTTATGTTAGACTATAATTGGGGACTGACACTTTAACATGGAATTTCCAATTCCTAACAATCTCCCTGTGGAGGTCACCCCATGAAATACATTTTGCATTCTAGCATTCTATTCTTGACTTTGTTCTTGAGCTCAGAGACTTCAATTCTTTAATTCCGCAATCTTTGTGCTTTGTAGCGATTCTTCAAAGTCCGTGATAGATTTGTACTTTAGTGGAGGCCTTTAATCATCCACATTTTGATGATCTTCAAGCTTTATCAGATCATCACCACAAGAAACTCGATCACCCTTTATAGTGTTGCCATCATGTGAAGTTGTGACTTTGGACCGACATGCTCACACTTTCGGATCATGACATCTTTTCATCGAGAGTAGCGGAAGCTTTTACCGTTCATGATATTTGCGAGAGTAGCGGTAAGCATAGTATGAAAATATCGAGCCGTGTTCCAGAGATATGCACTAGTCATGATTTCTTTATTTAAGTGTGGATGCCGCGAAGCATGCGGCATGGAATGACTTCTCAATTACGATCACCACAACCATCTAAAATGCCGTGACACAACAGCTTAGCAACAAATCAATACGTCTTTGATCACTTTCGTTGAATTGAGGTACACGCCCACGCTTCCGCTGATCGCGATAAATCACGCCCGATCGTGTATGATTCCTAAGAATCTCCTCGACAGGGTTTCGCAATCGTTCTAGCCGCTCTCAAACCGAACGCCTCAAAGAAGACAACACGGAGTGAGTTAACCAATAATTGAGATTCACCGATTGATAAAATTGATTTGAAAAAAATCACAGATTGCTCAAGAAAGGGTTTTGCAATACGAAGAAGGTTTTATGAGAAAGATCAATTTTCAATCAAAATACTTTTTGTATTGTAGAATGAGTACACATTTGATGAGCTAGATAAAAGAAGAGATCGCACATCGAACGGTTTTCTAAAAGTATTTTTCAATCGTAGATACTTTTGTGTTTGAAAACATGAATACACATTCGATGTTCTAGAAAAGAAGATTTGCACATCGAACGGTTTTTCCAAAAGTATTCGTCAATTCCATTCCTGGACAAGGTTGATTCAAGATTGAATCTCCCATCGTTTCTATCCGGTTTCACAAGCTTGATCTTACGAGAAGATTTCACATGTCACCCACCAAGAGCTTGTTTGATGTTGGCTCTAAAGGATTTCCATCTTCATTGTGAATATTATGAATATCACTTTCGGATGTTCCGCAATACCACAAGGATAATCGTAGGACTCTTAATATATTCTTACTTTCCACATTGTGTGAAACAAACAAGTCTTCATTAACTTTGTGTCCTAATGAGATATTTGGATGATCTCTGGCTCTAGACTCAATAGTGCACATTTGGTTCCTATGCTGAGAGACTAGGGAGGGTCTCTCTTCAATATCAACAATCTCTAAGAAAAGTCGATAGATAATGTCGGTTCCCGTGAGAATGAAACAAGCCCTTTTAAGAGGAACTTGAGTGGTTTGGGAAGTTGTAGTGCGGTCGTCCTTTGGGTCCATGACGTCTTGTCTTCAATACGATGTTACCTTAGTAAACACCAAGAGCATATGTATTGAACCCGGTTCGCCTCTAAGGTTGAATTATTGGAGGCTATTTCTTTTCACCCTCATAATACAAATAAGTCCGTAAACGTTTATTTATATTTTACGATCTTTAATGTTTTGTCGATAACAAGCGTAAAATCATATTAACGAAACAAATAAAATACGTAAATGGTTTGAACTAATAGTTTCTAACATATTCACATTTTCACATAAAACACTAAAACAAGTATAAGTGATTTTATGATTTAGTAATACATATGTACAACAACTAGTGTTTACATATTTGGATAAAATATACACATAACTAGTATGTAGTATATTGGGTAATATAAATGGGTAGAAACTTAAGTATCACAACCCATTGAGGCAAATACATTGAATGTAGTTGGAATACAACCCAAAGCCCATAACCCATGGATCTTGACCCATAACCCATTGCATGACATCATGCTTATATCATACATGGATAATATCCATAACCCATGGATCAACCCATACCCAGTGACTAAGTGCATTGCACTTAAAGATACATTGTATCTAGCCAAGATCCATGGTTCAACCCATGACCCATAACCAAATTACCCATGGGCAAGAGAGGCGTTCCACGGATCCCTAGCTTTGCTAGCCGGATCCTTGTGGTAGGGATCCGTGGGATCCGGGGCGATGGATTTTTCCTCCATAAATAGTGAGCCATTTCTTCATTATTTCTCACTCTCTCTAACATACTTTCTCCCCGAGTTATATCTCACTAACCTTAGATCCAAGAGATCTATGTTTGTAGTTTTGTTTTGTGTGATCTTTTAGGTTCCTCTTAAAGGCAAGATCACCACCTTTGAAGTTAAGCAAGCTCAAGTCCATGAGTTGCCATGCTTCCTCATCATCAAGGCTCTTGAGTCTTCTTGATGATCTCTCTTCTCTACAAAGAAGTGTAGTGTTGAAGACATTAGTGAAAGATGTCTCAAGTATCAAGACGAAGATATTAGTGAAGGGTATCTATCGTCTATAGGATAAGCACGTGGTAAGTGCTTAGAAGTCAAGACAAGAAGCATTAGTGAAAGGTGCTTAGAAGTCAAGACAAAGAAGCACTAGTGAAAGGTGCCTAGAAGTGAAGACACAAGACATTAGTGAAAGGTGTCTTGTAGATCTAGTCAAAGGCATTAATGAAAGGTGCCTTAGATGTACATTCGATATGGTGTGTTTCGATGTACTAGATAGACTAGCATTAGATCCAAGGATATTGATGTCCTTGATGATGTTGTAAAGGAGTATATCTCCTTTGGGATTAGTCGTTGGTGTAGTTTGGTAGTAGTTCCTCCATTGCAATGGAACTAGGTGCTTAGCCTAGTACCTAATAAAGGGTAGGCGACGTTGTAAAGGTGTAGTTCACCTTGGTGTGAAAGAACTAGGTACTTAGCCTAGTACCTTATAAAGGGTAGGTGACGTTGTGTAGGTTTGGTTCACCTTGAGTGAAAGAACCGTGGTTAGCCTAGCACCGAAAAAGGGTAGGCGACGTTGTGAAGGCTTCTCCGCCATAAGGAGATTGGTGTAGTGTTTACGAACTCGAGTAGGTGACTCCGGGAGTGGAGTAGGAGCAAGGAAGGTGTCCTTGTGGCCGAACCACTATAAATACTCGCGTTGGTTTTGTGCTTCTTACTCTTATCTTTCATTACATATCTTTATATGCTTGTTTATCAACATCCAACACACACAACCAAATAGATTGACATAAGTCGATCTAAATAGTTTAAAAGGAAGTTTTAATTGGTAAAACTATTCAACCCCACCTTCTAGTTTTCCACAACCCCTTTTCACATTCAATTCTTTTCATTCTTCAACCTCTTCATCTTACCGAGATTTCATAACTAGAACCTTGTTGGGTTTATTCCAGTTCTAGCTCTATCTCATCCGCACTCTTCCCATATCTCACTTTTCTCCTTTTTCAATATTCCTAAGGACTCTACACTATCTAGTGGATTGTCCACAGGAAGATCCCTCCGATTACGGCGGATCATGGAACGAATACCTAACCTAACCATCCTTATAACACCATGCATAAAGTAAATTGGTCGGTCTTTTGGTATTGTTCTTTCCTTCATGAAACCAATTGAAAAATCATTTGGAAAAATCAATCAAGGTACATGTGATATAAAATCAAAGCATTTTGTACCTTAATTGTTTTGATCATTTAGAAAACCTCCCTCAATATGTGCATCCGATTTAGAAATTGTTTAGCACATGGAAGCAAGAGGACTTTGAAATATTTTCTTTGATCACTATTTTCATAGAAAAAGCCATTTGATTTTCTTGGTAAAATTCTCCCCTCAATATGTGCATAGGATATTTGAAATCATTTTATCACATGGAGGCAAGAGTTCATTTAGCACATCCACGAATACAAAAGCCATTAAGAAACCATTTGCTCTCCTTAATATGTGCATTGATAAACGAAAGAGTTTAGCACATATTGTAGAGAACTAGCACTTTGAATCAAATCGATCATCCTTTATCAAATTTCATTATTAAATAAAAATTCTCCCGATCAAAAATATCAAACCCTTTGAGATTTTGGATCCCAAGTGATTTAATAAGGTTTAGAAAACATGGGAGAATATGTGCCTTGTTTAAATACTCATTTTGTTTTGGATAAATGCTCCTCAACATGTGCATTATGTGTTTAGAAATCGTTCGGCACATGGAGGCAGGAGTGCCTTTAAAGGACTAAAACCAATTTCATTTAAACAAATTTGAGATTTAAATCCTGATCTCTCCCCTGATCAAAAATTTCAAACCAATTGAGATTTTGGATCCCGATTGATTTAAATCAGTTGGAAAAATTTTAGGGGAAAGACGTGGCAAAATTTTGTTAGGAATTAGAAAATTCAGTCATTAAAGAGTCGGTCACCTCAAGTATATGTATTCATTAGAAAGCTCGTAGTCGTAGTCAAGTTATATTATTAAGTAGTTTGTTATGTAACACCGTGGAGGACGGACGAGTCTTTACCCACTGATGCACGATCCACACCCGTAGGTGGCGTTAGTTTGTAAGAATTATAAATACCCTCTACCTCCCAAGGTAGAGGGTTGAGCTTCAATACCATTTTTCTTTGTTTCACATAGTTCCCAACTCTCTTCCTTTCTCTCTAGAACTTTCTCTCTCTAACACTTTGGAACGCCTACTTGAATTATGGTTTAGTGTGTTTGTGAAACTTAAATGTTACAATTGGTATCAAGAGCCATGGTTTGATCACCATCTTTCATGCTCTTTGTTTTGGTGGATTTCATAAGGTTTTGGGGTATTAAGTGTTTAGAAGAGTTTGATTCATTTGGACAAGTTCTAGCGTTAAAGTTTGAATTTTGCTTGTACTTTTTGTTTAGTATCATCATATGTTTTTATGTTTTGAATTGGAAGGCATAAATCAACGTGGTTTGGTTGTTTTGATTGACAAAGTGGTTACTTTTGAAATTTGTACAAAGCGAGTCGAGTCTCGGACACATTTCATCAAAGCGAGTTGCTTTGTTATCGGATGCGAGTTGTTATATGCGACTGGCTACTTACCGAGTTAAGCTTTTAAGCGACTTGGTGGTTGCTGAGTTGATTTCTAAAGACTTGTTTCTTTGCCGCAGTTGATTGTGTTGCGAGTTGATACTAAAGCGAGTTGGCTATTTAGCGACTTGTCTCATTAAGCGAGTTGATTGTGGTGCGAGTTGATATTTATGCGACTTAGCTATTTAGCTAGTTGATTACTTAAGCGACTTGTTCCTGTGAGCGAGTTGGTTGTTTAGCGAGTTGACTACTAAGCGAGTTGAGTGTTTTGCGACTTGTCTATTTAGACTTGTTACTTCTTCGTAATACATTCTTACGGTTGTTCTTTTGGTTTAGTAAAATCCCGTGAAAGAATCAATTTCCCGGTTTAATCAAAGAATAGTAAAACTCGTAGAACTTGTTATCATGGCAAACATCGCTCCTACTATTGTTTCTTCCAGAGTCGAGGACGCTCATGGCAGGGTCCGATACTCGCCCACCCATGCTTGATGAATCGATTATGATTCATGGGCACAATGAACTCCGTTTGTATCGTTTGGGAAAAGAAAACGGAGTCAACATCCTCAAGTCAATCGATGAAGGACCTTATCGATTGAGACTACCGAGACTTAATTGATACAAATTGCAGATGGAACAATGATCTATGGAATAGATGCACCAAAGACGTATGATGAGCTCAATGATAAGGAGAAAAGAGATTTGATGCGTATATCGTGGCTTCTAACATTGTACTTCAAGGTCTTCCTAAAGACATCTACAAGCTTATCAATCACAACATCAAGCAAAGGTCGTATGGGATAATGTCAAGATGCTTCTCTCGTGTTCGATTTAATCTGTGAAGAGAGAATCACAACTATATGATGAGTTTGAGCACTTCAAGATGAAACCAGATGAGAGTGTCTATGAGTACTCATTGAGATTCCATAAGCTAGTGAATGAAATGAGGAACATCTGAATGACCATGCCTAACATTCAAATTGAACTCAAAGTTTGTTAACAACATGAATCCGAATGGCACAAGTTTGTCACGTCTGCGAAGCTCACTAAAGGATTGAAGAATACAAACTATGAGCAATTGTATGCATTCCTTCTTCGAATAAGAGGCATGCTATGTTCGAGAAAAGGATTCGGATCGAGTTCAAAACCAATCGTGAGATACAAGTTCATCTAATGACTCAACCGCTTTCTACACCAACGAGGAATTACCACCAAGGCTTCTAAAGTCATTCCCACGGAGATGGTAATCACAAACTCATTCCTGATCAAGGTTCAAGCAACCGATGTTGATGCGGTCCATGGAACATTTCATCAATCAACTGCTCTCATGGTTAAACAGAACTTAACCCTTTCACCTCATAGTAACGGTCTTCACACCAACAATGAAATTAGAAGCGCATCCAATCTTCACAATCATGCTTTGATCGTAGATGGGAAAGTTATGGGCGCACGTTCAAGAAAGGCATGATCAGAGAAGGGTGGAGTAGGTGGAGGCTATGGTGGAAATCGAATCGAGGAAGGATTGAAATCAAGGACAAACAAAGGCTATCAAATGCTACAAGCTGCGATGGGGAGGGACACATTGCAAGGAATTGTACATCTCCAAAATGTCCACGAATGCCGAGTACTTGTGGATAAGATGTTACTCGTGCATGCTCGGGATAATGGAGCAACTTTGGATGAAGAAGAGCTATTGTTTCTTGCTTAAGGCAATGCAAAGACCTATGATGCGAGATGTGGATGAGCGACCACCGGAGATAGGTCACAATCATCGAATGCCTTCCAAGTCATTGATTGTGATGCATACGACTCGGCGCCGATGATGAACCCACCGCACAAACAATTTTCATGGCTAGCATTTCTCCAATGGTTTCTCCTAAGGTCTCAACATCACAGAAAGCTGTTCCATCCAAAGAATCAATCATCTCAGAGGTATTAAAACTATATGATGATGTTGATGAGCTAAAGATGCATAATGAAGTACAATCTCTTGAGATTTATGAATCAGATATTGATAATGTGGGTAATAGCAATATTGTCCCATATGATCAATATGTGAAACAAGGTGAAAGTGAGATTGTATCAAATGATGCATTTTCCGCAGTCAATAATGACTATGTCTTTGATGAATACACTGCATGTACCCCTGATGATTCTATTATCTCTGAACTGAATGCCTATAAAGAACAAGTTGCTATTTATGAACAACATGCTAAGTTTGAGTTAACCACACGTGAGCAGGAAATGGATGACCAGATGCGTACAATTATTCGAAAAAGTAATTTTAGAGAAGAAGTATTAAAACAAGAGTTAAACACCTTACAAGAAAAGCTTTCTAAAACTGCTAAGCAAAAACAAGAACTTCAAGAAATGTTAAATGTTTAAGCAAGAATTCAATGCTAAGGAATCAAAACTTTGAATGATTTTTCCAATCTAAAACTTTGAAAACAAGCTTGAAAATAAGTTGTACATACAAGGAATACCATTCAGATCGCTTCGCATGATCACTAAGCATAGAGTTTTAGCGATAAGCATAGCATTCCCTTGTTGAGGAACCAAATCAGAGGTCATTAAAAGGCTAGAAGTGCTCATAAGGTAATTTATGATGGCAATGAAATCCTTAAGCCTAGACAGAAGCCTAGTTGCTTGTTGAGTGCACAGAGGAAGATATGAAATCGGATGAAGTCACTAGGAGAAGATGAACAAGAAACTAGATGATCCTAAGTGCAAAGAGAAGAAAATATTATCACAATCTCCATGATTACAAGAAGGAAAATTGGATTTCCTTAAACAAGTTTAAGTCTCAAACGTTGTTAACGCCCGAGCAAGTGTTCGGAAAAGGATTTAGATAAGCAAAAGCGTATAATCTTGTTGTAACAAACCCTCCTCTTAGGAAAATACCTTCAAAGTATCCTCCTAATACACCAATGCATCTAGTAGAACTATTGCCACTAAAAGCAAGACCTTAATCACCAATATGTCATCTTTCAATTATTTGTTGATTTTGAGAAAACATGTTCACACTGTAACACCCCAAAATACCGAAGATTGTGTCATTGGGTGCTACTTCATAATACAAAGTTCGACCTTAAATGAGACGTTTTGAAAAGTTACCATTTGATTAATGAAATCGGTTAAAAACAATGAGGTCCCAAAGTATAATATATAAATGTTTACAAAATGTTTGAATGGTAAATGATAAAAGCGTAAGTCTTCAAAATAAGTCGTGCGACTCTAAGTTCCATGCAATGACTATCGCCTTATTGATCCGAGATAAACATGCTAAAGTGTCAACACAATGGTTGGTGAGTTCATAGAGTTTGTTTTGAATAAGTTGAAAAGCCTTTAAAGAATGTTCACACAAAAAAGCATTCTAAATCCACTCGGTTCAAGTTCCGCCCATACAAAACTTGCAACATGTGTGTTTACAACCCATCGCTAAAATATAGTTTGCACAATCATGTATGTATGTATCATAGTAGTAAAAGTATATGTGTCACCACAAGGGTCTTCCAACAACTTAATTTGGGATGTATCTAATTTAATAGCCTTCCAACAACTTAATTTGGAGCCACTAAATTAATGGTCATCCAACAACTTAATTTGGAGCCACTTATGTATGTATCTAATTTAATAGCCTTCCAACAACTTAATTTGGAGCCACTAAATTAATGGTCATCCAACAACTTAATTTGGAGCCACTTGCGTATGTATCTAATTTAATAGCCTTCCAACAACTTAATTTGGAGCCACTAAATTAATGGTCATCCAACAACTTAATTTGGAGCCACTCTAATTTAATAGAATTGAATAATGCAAATAAGTATAATGCAATCAAGAATAACGCAAATAGGTATATCATAATCATGTATAAATGCAATCAAGTATTTTGCAATCAAGTATAAAAAGTATAGCGTAGCATAAAAGTGTAAATGTTTTGAGTATTTATACAAGTAAAGCAAGTAGTTGAGCATGTATCTCCCAAAGAGTTTGTAACACAATTAAGCGAGTAAAAGTGGGGCTACGAACTCACACGATAATAATCGATGAATGATACTAGAAAATTGGGCAGCTTCGCATCTAAATTCAAAATCCATTTCCTAAACTATAAAAACCTCTAAATCACTTCATATCTACCCCATAACTATCCCAATAGCTTCAAAAACAAAACCCATCTTTAATATTGCCCGATCTATCCTTGCAAAAGTTTTGAGAATTTCACGGGACCCAGACTCCAACCCACCATTGTGTAGCTCTTAATCCAACCATGAAATACAAAATAAACTTAATTTTTACGTAGAGAATACTAATGCCTTCAACTTATGTGTATAACTGGAGCCCGAAAATCAAGTATGGAGTGTGTATGGAGGGTGGCGACATCAAGGAGGAGGGGAAATGTGTGTTTTTCCTGAAATAAAATGAACTAGTTTTCTTTTATTTATAGGAAAATATCTATCTGTATATTTTGATGAATAGTGTTTAGATATTTTATTAAAATATATTATAATAAAATATCTTAGATATTTATAATAAAATATAAAATATCTTAGATATTTATAATAAAATATATTATAATAAAATATCTTTAGATATTTAATAGTATATATTTTTATATTAGAGTCAGAGTACATTGTTTATGCATGAAAAATCGTGTAAAAGTATTTACTTGTTCAATTTAGGCGAAATTAGTAAATAATAAAATTTACGGTGAATAGTAACTCGTGAATAGTAACTCGTGAATAGTAATTTTTCGGAAAAAAAGTTTGAGTTTAAATAATGACCCAAAATATGATGAATAGTAAAATGAATAGTAATAGTAAAATGAATAGTGACCGAAAATGCAATTGTTACGCCTCTACCCAAATGGAACTTCGTCCGAAGTTCTATTGATGTCAACTACTTATAGCGTGTCTAAGAAAAGTGTGGTCTCTAAAAGCAGTGGGGTTCTCTCTTATTCAACAAGAATAGTGTATGGGTTACGTTGTAATACACCCATAATGTGGTTAGGGAATCATATCGGATGAAAATAAGCCCACTTATTTATAATTCATTACTTACATAAAGCGTCCAAATTTATGTAAGTAATGGATTATAAACTTATGGTTCGGTGGTTTATAATTTCTTTATTTGAATAAAGAGGCGTCCCAATCCATTCAAATAAGGAGATTATAAATCATCCTACTTAAGATTTCCGACACAAAACTCGCTTCGAGATAATAAGATAACTAAGTCATCAAATCCTAAAGCTAAGTAATAATATTATTTAACTCAAATCTCATGTCTCATCAAACAAGAAGCGTCACAAGATCAAGTTAAATAATTAGTTATTATTGAGCTCCATATTTTAATGACTCGATTAAATTATGTGGTTTCCTTATTATTACTAAAGTCATATCATCCAACAACGTGGATCTAAGCAAACAACTAACAAGAAGCATATCTTGCAAAGTGTGTGTAAGGCAATCATAGTGGAGAGTCTTAACGGATAAGCGGGTTATAGTCTAGGCTCTTAAATGCAACCTAGTTCTCTATAACCAATTCTCGATACTAATCAGTAACACCCCAAAATACCGCAGCGGAAGATTGTGTCATTGGGGTGCTACTTCATAATACAAAGTACAAGTTATAGAAAACGACCTCTAAATGAGACGTTTTGAAAAGTTACCATTCGATTAATGAAATCAGAGTTACAAACAATGAGGTCCCAAAGTATAATATATAAATGTTTACAAAATGTTTCGAATGGTAAATGATAAAAGCGTAAGTCTTCAAAATATGTCGTGCGACTCTAAGTTCCATGCAATAGCTATCGTCTTATTGACCTGAGATAAACATGCTAAAGTGTCAACACAATGGTTGGTGAGTTCATAGAGTTTGTTTTGAATAAGTTGAAAAGCCTTTAAAGAATGTTCACACAGCAAAGGCATTGTAAATCCACTCAGTTCCAAGTTCGCCCATACAAAACTTGCAACACGTGTGTTTACAACCCATCGCTAAAATATAGTTTGCACAATCATGTATGTATGTATCATAGTAGTAAAAGTATATGTGTCACCACAAGGGTCTTCCAACAACTTAATTTGGGATGTATCTAATTTAATAGCCTTCCAACAACTTAATTTGGAGCCACTAAATTAATGGTCATCCAACAACTTAATTTGGAGCCACTTGCGTATGTATCTAATTTAATAGCCTTCCAACAACTTAATTTGGAGCCACTAAATTAATGGTCATCCAACAACTTAATTTGGAGCCACTTGCGTATGTATCTAATTTAATAGCCTTCCAACAACTTAATTTGGAGCCACTAAATTAATGGTCATCCAACAACTTAATTTGGAGCCACTGAATTGAATAATGCAAATAAGTATAATGCAATCAAGAATAACGCAAATAGGTATATCATAATCATGTATAAATGCAATCAAGTATTTTGCAATCAAGTATAAAAAGTATAGCGTAGCATAAAAGTGTAAATGTTTTGAGTATTTATATTTGTAAAGCAAGTAGTTGAGCATGTATCTCCCCAAGAGTTTGTAAAACAATTAAGCGAGTAAAAGTGGGCTACGAACTCACGATAATAACCGATGAATGATACTAGAAAATTGGGCGACTTCGCATCTAAATTCAAAATCCATTTCCTAAACTATAAAAACCTCTAAATCACCTCATATCTACCCCATAACTATCTCAATAGCTTCAAAACAAAACCCATCTTTAATATTGCCCGATCTATCCTTGCAAAGTTTTGAGAATTTCACAGGACCCATGCTCCAACCCACCATTGTGTAGCTCTTAATCCAACCGCTGAAATACAAAATAAACTTAATTTTTACGTAGAGAATACTAATGCCTTCAACTTATGTGTATAACTCGAGCACGAAAATCAAGTATGGAGTGTATGGAGGTGGCGACATCAAGGAGGAGGGGAAATGTGTGTTTTTCATGAAATAAAATGAACTAGTTTTCTTTCTATTTATAGAAATATCCGAAAATATCTAGATATTTTGATGAATAGTGTTTAGATATTTATATTAAAATATATTATAATAAAATATCTTAGATATTTATAATAAAATATAAAATATCTTAGATATTTATAATAAAATATATTATAATAAAATATCTTTAGATATTTATAATATATATTTTATATTAGGAGACAGAGTCATTGTTTATGCATGAAAATCGTGTAAAGTATTTACTTGTTCAATTTAGGCGAAATTAGTAAATAATAAAATTTACGGTGAATAGTAACTCGTGAATAGTAATTTTCAAAAAAAAAGTTTGAGTTTAAATAATGACCCAAAATGTGATGAATAGTAAAATGAATAGTAACAATGAATAGTAAAATGAATAGTGACCCAAAATACGAATTGTTACGCCTCTACCCTTAAAAGGAACTTCGTCCCGAAGTTCTGTTGATGTCAACTACTTATAGCGTGTCTAAGAAAAGTGTGGTCTCTAAAACAGTGGGGTTCTCTCTTATTCAACAAGAATAGTGTATGGGTTACGTTGTAATACACCCATAATGTGGTTAGGGAATCATATCGGATGAAAATAAGCCCACTTATTTATAATTCATTACTTACATAAAGAAGCGTCCAAATTTATGTAAGTAATGGATTATAAACTTATGGTTCGGTGGTTTATAATTTCTTTATTTGAATAAAGAGGCGTCCCAATCTATTCAAATAAGGAGATTATAAATCATCCTACTTAAGATTTCCCGATACAAAACTCGCTTGTGAGATAATAAGATAACTAAGTCATCAAATCCTAAAGCTAAGTAATAATATTATTTAACTCAAATCTCATGTCTCATCAAACAAGAACTGTCACAAGATCAAGTTAAATAATTAGTTATTCTTGAGCTCCATATTTTAATGACTCGATTAAATTATGTGGTTTCCATATTATTACTAAAGTCATACCATCCAACAACGTGGATCTAAGCAAACAACTAACAAGAAGCATATCTTGCGAAGTGTGTGTAAGGCAATCATAGTGGAGAGTCTTAACGGATAAAGCGCTTATAGTCTAGGCTCTTAAATGCAACCTAGTTCTCTATAACCAATTCTCGATACCAATCTGTAACACCCCAAAATACCGCGTGGAAGATTGTGTCATTGGGGTGCTACTTCATAATACAAAGTACAAGTTATAGAAAACGACCTCTAAATGAGACGTTTTAAAAAGTTACCATTCGATTAATGAAATCAGAGTTACAAACAATGAGGTCCCAAAGTATAATATATAAATGTTTACAAAATGTTTCGAATGGTAAATGATACAAGCGTAAGTCTTCAAAATAAGTCGTGCGACTCTAAGTTCCATGCAACAGCTATCGTCTTATTGACCTGAGATAAACATGCTAAAGTGTCAACACAATGGTTGGTGAGTTCATAGAGTTTGTTTTGAATAAGTTGAAAAGCCTTTAAAGAATGTTCCCACAGCAAAGGCATTGTAAATCCACTCAGTTCCAAGTTCCGCCCATACAAAACTTGCAACCTGTGTGTTTACAACCCACTGCTAAAATATAGTTTGCATAATCATGTATGTATGTATCATAGTAGTAAAAGTATATGTGTCACCAAGGTCTTCCAACAACTTAATTTGTGATGTATCTAATTTAATAGCCTTCCAACAACTTAATTTGGAGCCACTAAATTAATGGTCATCCAACAACTTAATTTGGAGCCACTTATGATGTATCTAATTTAATAGCATTCCAACAACTTAATTTGGAGCCACTAAATTAATGGTCATCCAACAACTTAATTTGGAGCCACTTATGTATGTATCTAATTTAATAGCCTTCCAACAACTTAATTTGGAGCCACTAAATTAATGGTCATCCAACAACTTAATTTGGAGCCACTTTTATATGTATCTAATTTAATAGCCTTCCAACAACTTAATTTTTGGAGCCACTAAATTAATGGTCATCCAACAACTTAATTTGGAGCCACCGAATTGAATAATGCAAATAAGTATAATGCAATCAAGAATAACGCAAATAGGTATATCATAATCATGTATAAATGCAATCAAGTATTTTGCAATCAAGTATAAAAAGTATAGCGTAGCATAAAAGTGTAAATGTTTTGAGTATTTATACAAGTAAAGCAAGTAGTTGAGCATGTATCTCCCCAAAGAGTTTGTAAAACAATTAAACGAGTAAAAGTGGGACTACGAACTCACCGATAATAAGCGATGAATGATACTAGAAAATTGGGCGTGGCTTAGCATCTAAATTCAAAATCCATTTCCTAAACTATAAAAACCTCTAAATCACTTCATATCTACCCCATAACTATCCCAATAGCTTCAAAAACAAAACCCATCTTTAATATTGCCCGATCTATCCTTGCAAAAGTTTTGAGAATTTCACGGGACCCATGGCTCAACCCACCATTGTGTAGCTCTTAATCCAACCGGAAATACAAAATAAACTTAATTTTTACGTGAGAATACTAATGCCTTCAACTTATGTGTATAACTCGGAGCCTGAAAATCAAGTATGGAGTGTGTATGGAGGGTGGCGACATCAAGGAGGAGGGGGGAAATGTGTGTGTTTTTCTGTGAAATAAAATGAACTAGTTTTCTTTCTATTTATAGGGAAAATATCTGAAAATATCTAGATATTTTGATGAATAGTGTTTAGATATTTATATTAAAATATATTATAATAAAATATCTTAGATATTTATAATAAAATATAAAATATCTTAGATATTTATAATAAAATATATTATAATAAAATATCTTTAGATATTTATAATAGTAACTATATTTTTATATTAGGAGTACAGAGTACATTGTTTATGCATAAAATCGTGTAAAAGTATTTACTTGTTCAATTTAAGCGAAATTAGTAAATAATAAAATTTACGGTGAATAGTAACTCGTGAATAGTAATTTTTAGGAAAAAAAGTTTGAGTTTAAATAATGACCCAAAATGTGATGAATAGTAAAATGAATAGTAACGTGAATAGTAAAATGAATAGTGACCCAAAAATACAATTGTTACACACACCCACCGGGATAATCAAGGGAAAGGGGTTTATGAAACTAAAGAATGCCATTTAACGAGGTCATGCCTTTCTTTAAACAACTAAAAGATCAATCGAGAGTCTTAAAAGGGGATGGACTCGGATATCAAAGAAATGGAAAAGGAATTTGATGCAATGATAGTTGAGGTTAGTGACTATGAGCGAGAATTAAAATATAATGAGATTGAGAGGAAGAATTTGCATACACCGATCGAGAATCGATTTACGAATGTATTGCTCAAGATGTGTTTTCAACTGCTACAAATTATTCCATTAATGCTTCTCAATTTCATGAATTATCTGTTGCTGAAAGTCTCCCATGATCGTGTCATTGAGCTTGAAAAAACTAATTCTAAACTAAATGAGAAAATTGATCTGGATGATCACGACAATTTGGTAAAACATTTTTCTAAACTAGAAGTTGAGCATTTTAATTTACAACTAAAATATCAACATCTTAAAGAAATGTCAAAACCTCAAATATAAAGACATCTTCAGATGCTCCAGAGTTTGATGCAGTTTTTCAAATACATAAACGTGACGAACAGATTCAAGCTCGGTGTTGCACGATCGAGAAAGTTGAAAGCCCAAATTTCTCAATTAAAGGGTGAAAGAACAATGTGACTGCTCCCAAATGCCTCCTCCTTTAGATTCTCGGTATTCTCAAACGTTTCATCTTCAAAACTTAGTAAATGCATTACAAAAGGAAAGCGAGAGTTTTCTAGCGAGAAATGAAAGGTTAAACGTCATTTTAAAGAGTTATATGATTCAATTAAAGTCACCGTGACAAAAACAACGAAAAATAACTTCTTTACAAAAGGAAATTGAGAATCGAGAGTCGGGAAAAAGGGATCTTGCCACTTGTGTTTAATGAGAATGTCGCTCAAAGTCATCCACCGATCGCAAATATTTTGTGATTGTTAGATACATTCCTCCTCATCTTAGGAATAATGAACACGTGTTTCATAACTACGTGCTCACCTTAAGGATAGTCTAGAATGTCTCCGTGAGATTGTGGAGGATTACCTAAATAAGCCTCTTGATAGAAATTAGGTTTGCGTGCATTCAGGCCAACGATCTCGAGGACTCGCTAGAATGCTTAATTGCAGCGTGTCCAAATCCTTAGGTGCAAAAGGTAAAGCTGATGCCTTGTTCTATGCCTAATGACAAACATACAAACCATTCCATACCCGCTTTAAAAAGTGAACACTAATGTGCCTTCAAGTAGTTCGATCCTTGCACATCTAGTTCGTGAATGCAAAGGTAGATCAACCAACTAATGTTCCCATAATTCCTCTACAGAGTAATCAAGTGACATTAAAGCAAGCGGTGAAGCCTCCGGGCAATACCAAGCAAGATAGGACCTCGCAAGCTAAGAATGCATCTTTGGAAAAGAGTGAAGACCAACCTAGGAACTTTAAGTATGAGTTGAATAAAGCGAATCGTGTTGATTCTAGTATTAGCCATAGGCGTCTCAGTAATTAATTCGAATTACGATACTATCTCGCAAACCATATAATGATGTCTCACAATTACATTGCTAATCATGAATGTGGTGTGAATGTTTTGTCTAATGCTTGTCAATTGTCCCGTGAAAATTGTTAATGCTAAAAAGCGTGCTAAGAAGGCTAAAAGGCAAAAGCGAAGAAAGTTAGAAAACAAAGGAAACCCACGGAAGAACATTTAGTAAGATAGGATATCGATGGATACCGTTTGGTCAAAAGGCTAATCGATCCACCCTCAATATGCTAAGACAATGCCCACTAGAAAATGGATGCCCTCTTGGTAGAACTATTTCTTTAAAGTGAACATACTTTGAATAGGTCAAATCGGACACCACCTTGCATCTATTCACGATGATTCCATTGGCTCTATTTCGATATGAATGTTTCTATTTCGATGTGGGTGTTCCAATCATCATTACTAACCAAATGGAACCCATTCTTGCATGGAGATCCCAATTATCCGATTATCCATTCTTGTGCGTGTTCAACCGCAGATCGTTCAAATCGCTACGTGGTACTGGACTCAGTCTGTTCCAACATATGACTAGAGACGGTCATGGCTCATGAACTCATGAGCAAATTCATCGAGACGATTAGATTCGGAATGATCATTTCAATTACAATTATGGGTTATGGAGATTATGTTGTTGGTGATAGTGTTATCTCCAGAGTATATTATGTGGAAGGTCTTGGTCATAACATGTTCTTTGTTGGTCAATTCTGTGATTCTGATCTAGAAGTAGCCTTCAAGAAACACACTTGCTTTGTTAGAGAACTTGATGGTAAAGAACTTCTTAGAGGAACTCGTGGTTCAAACCTATACACCATCTCTATCGATGACATGATGAAGTCTTCTCCATTCTGCTTGTTGTCAAAGGCTTCTAAAACAAAGTCTTGGTTATGGCATCGTCGTCTCAATCACTTGAACTTCGGCACCATAAATAATCTTTCGAGAAAGGATCTTGTCGAGGCTTACCCAGTTAAAATATGAAAAAGATCACCTTGTTCACCTTGTCACTTGGGAAAAAGCACGAAATATGCCCACAAACCAAAACCAACAAACTCAAGAATGGAAGTTCTTCATACCCTTTATATGGATCTCATGCGACCCAATGAGAGTGCAAACTATTAATGGGAAGAGATATGTGCTAGTAGTGGTTGATGACTACTCCGATTCTTTGGGTAGAGTTTTTGAGGACAAAGGACGAAACTCGATGTCATCATTAAACTCATTAAACAACTTCAGATCCGACTCAACAAAACGGTTAGAATTTTCCGAACTGACAATGGAATTGAGTTTGTTAATAAAGTACTCAATGAATTTTATGAAAATGTTGGAATCAGTCCTCAAAGAAGTGTTCCTCGAACTCCTCAACAGAACGGTGTAGTTGAAAGACGAAATCGAACTCTTGTAGAAGCTGCAAGAACAATGCTGATTTTCTCAAAGGTTCCAATGTTTCTATGGGCTGAAGCCATTGCCACTGCATGTTACACTCAAAATCAATCTCTAATTCACACATCTCATGGAAAGACACCATATGAACTTGTCCAAAATCGAAAACCTGATCTATCATACCTTCGTGTGTTTGGTGCTTTATGTTATCCAACTAATGACGGTCAAGATTTAGGTAAATTGAAAGCCAAAGCGGACATTGGAGTATTTGTTGGATATGCACCAAGCGTAAAAGGTTACGAATCTACAACAAGAGAACCCAAATATCATGGAAATAATTCACGTTACGTTTGATGAGTCGACCGGTCATATGGCTCTGGACAATCCAGCTTCTGGACCCGCTCTTCAAAATGCAGTCAATTGGTTCATCCTTGTTCCAATTCCTCTCTAGCAACCCCATATGTACCTCCATCGTAAGATGATTTAAGGAAATTGTTTGATCCAATATTCGATGAACACTATGAACCAAATGTCGAGGAAATGTCAAATTCATCAACAGAGGCTACTCCTATCCATGTAAATGATGTTGATCCTTGATCTCAATATCATTAAGTCAAGAAGCGCCCTTCACCGATCACTCTGTCTCATCAACTAATCATCAATCATCGAGTGTACATCATGGAAATGTTTCGGTATCAACGATGGAGAAAATCCCTTTGCTACTCCCGAAGATGCTCGCTTTGAAAATATATTTGCTCACGAATCATCATCGAACCATCTTCATCGAGAAATCGACTCGACTACTTCAGTTCTTCAACAACAACCACATGAACACCTTACGAAATGGACTCATGATCATCCATTGACAACATCATTGGAAACCCTCTCGTCCCTGTATCAACAAGAAAACAACTTGCAACCGATGCCTTATGGTGCTTCTTCAACTCCGTACTCTCTAAGGTCGAACCAAAAGATGTTAAAACTGCCATGAATAAAGACAACTGGTTCAATGCCATGCAAGAAGAAATTCATGAGTTTGATCGACTTGATGTATGGGAACTAGTACCTGCTCCTGATTATGCTATGATCATTGCTCTAAAGTGGATCTTTAAAGTGAAGCTTGATGAGCATGGCGATGTTTTAAAGAATAAGGCTAGATTGGTTGCAAAAGGATACCGTCGGGAGGAAAGTATTGACTTTGAAGAATCATTTGCTCCTCATTGCTCGTGTCGAGGCAATCGTAATCTTCTTGGCTAATCTTTGAGTAAGAACATGGTAGTCTATCGGATGGACGTTAAAATGGCATTTCGAATGGAGATCTTAAAGAAGTCGCTCACGCCGATAACCGAAGGCTTTGTGAATCCGAGCATCCTACTCACGTCTATCGTTTGAAGGCTCTTTATAGATTAAAGCAAGCTCCAAGGGCATGGTATGATACGCTATCAAAGTTTCTTCTTTCTACCAAATTGAAAAGGAGTCATGATCCAACATTGTTCACCGTGAAGTCGGGCAAACATTTAATTCACGTTTAAATTTATGTTGATGATATCATCTTTGCCTCGACCGACCCCAATAGAGTGTGGCCGTTTAAAAATGAAATGGGTTCTAAATTTCAAATGTCAATGATGGGACAAATGTCATTTTTCTTGGGATTACAAATTTCACAAAGTCCGGAGGCATTTTATAAATCAATCTAAATATGCTAATGAGATCTTAAAGAAATTTGGATTTGATTCTAGTGACCCAGTTGACACTCCATGATTGAGCGTACTAAACCGGATGAGGACCACTCGGGGATCATGGTAGACCAAACGAAATATCGTAGCATGATCGGATCCGATGTACCTCACGACCAAGAGACCTGATATTCGTCATTGTATGCATGTGTGCTAGATACCGTGCTAAGCCTACCAAAAGCACCTTGAAGCGGTTAAACGGTCTTCGGTACCTCAAGGAACCATCAATATGGGACTTTGGTACCAAGGACACCGGTATGTCACTAATAGCATATGCGATGCGAGATCATGCAGTGTCAAGATACTCGTCGAAACACGTCCGAGGTGCTCGCTTTTGGGTGATAAGCTTGTGAGTCGGTCGTCAAAGAAGCAAATGAGTACTTCTATTTTCTCTACAGGTGAATACATAGCCATGTCATCTGTTGTGCTCCATTCCTATGCATGAGATCTCAATTAATCGACTATGGCTTTGAATTCAACAAAATCCCTCAGATCTTGTGATAATAAAAGTGCTATTGCTCTCATGCAACAACGTTCAAAGACTCAAGAGCTAAGCATATCGACATTCGACATCATTTCATTAGGGAACAAGTGGAAAAAGGTGCGGTGGAACTCTACTTTGTGAGGACTGAATACCAATTAGCAGACATCTTCACCAAAACTCTTCCTAGAGAATGTTTTTAGTTTATCCTTCCACGTCTTGGACTAAAGAGTTTACAACCGGAAACACTCAAGCGTCTTCAAGAGGAAGACGAGGAGTAAAGGTCTTTATTTATCTATCTCTTGTATATATTTATTCAAAAAGTAAAATACAAAATTTGAAAAACCCACAAAAGAAAATATAAAAATATAAAATACCCAAAAATACATAAAAATGAGAAAATCTTGAAAAATTCCAAAAATTGTTATTTTGTCATGCTTTTCCTTATTCGATATCATCTACGGACTTTGTGTTGACATTCAAAGAATGTCATGGGTTTTTAGATGCTCTTCGAATGCACATAGTTTTTTGTTCTTAAAAAAAATAAAAAATAAAAAATGAGGCGGAGAAAAATGGTGGTTTATTGTCATTTCAGGCAGTAACCCATTTTTAAAAGTAAAGAACAGAGCCATGCTTTATCTTATTTTTCAAATCTCATGCTCTGATTCTTAAAACAAAGGTTTGTCATCTAAATGACAAATGCTTATCCTTTCAAATATTTTTCCGTCTAATGATTCTTCTGAAAAATATTTGCTTTCTTTTGAAAACTTAATTGCTTTGAAAAATTCCTTGTACTCTACTACTCGTGTAAATCATCTGTGCTTGTCATCTGTCAAAATCTCTATATCTCAATCAACAACATGTGTCATTGAATGATTTTATTCAAAAAGGTTATTTTCAAACAATTGGCACGTAATTGAGCAAGGTTTATTCTTGAAAAATCAAAAGAAATTATGTTTTACACAGTTGACTCAAAACCTTTGCTTATATTATGTTTTCAAAAGACAATCATGCATGTGTAATAATGGAGTTTAAAGTCTCAAAATCCTATCCTTATCGATCAAAACGTTTTCATAATCAAGTCACAATTCTCCTTTAAAGCCTTCAAAATCAATTTAATCTCTCTGAGATCACAAATCTCAAATGATTTGATAATTGTGATCGAGGATAATTTGTGATTTAAATTGGATTAAAACTGATAATTCGGTAAATGGTTTTATAAGGATGTACAAGCTCTCCTTCCCACATGTGCCAAACGATTTCAAGAACTACTAAGCACATGTTGAGGGAGAGCATCTATCTTAAACCACTAAGTTCTGAAACGTGATCATTTTACGTGCAGTCTTTTCCCTCTAGTATGTGCAAAACTCTTTCAAACCTCGAGGCACATATTGAGGGGGAGCAAAATTTTGAAAACCTCATCCTTCCCCAAAATGTTGTATCTACTTGATTTTATCTGGGAAGTGATGTTGATATCGTTTAGAAATTAGAAATTAAAGAAGTTAATTCTTCCTCTTGCCTCCGTGTGCCAAAAGATTTAAAATACATGAAGCACATGTTGAGGGGGAGCTCTTTTTCTAAAAATATCTAAAACAATTCAGGTACAAAATACTTTGATAATATATCACAAGTATCTGGATTGATTTTCAAATGGTTTTCAATTGGTTCCAATGGCGGATGAACAATACCAAATAGACCGACCAACTTTACTTTATGTATGGTGATATAAGGATGATAAGGTTAGGTATTTGTTCCCATGATCCGCCAGATCCGGAGGATCTACCAGGACAATCCACTAGATAGTGTAGAAGTCCTTAGGTATGATGAAAAAAGGAGAAAAGTGAGTTATGGGAAGAGTGCATCGAGACCGAGCTAGTCGGAATAAACCCAACAAGGTTCTAGTAATGAAGTCTCGGTAAGCAATGAAGGGTTGAAGAATGAAAAGAATTGAATGTGAAAAGGGTGAAAAGAAATAGCCTCCATTTATTCAACCTTAGGGCGATATCGGGTTCAATTCATATGCTACGATGGTTACCATGGTAACATCGGTATTGAAGACAAGACGTCATGGACCCGGTGGACGCACCGCACTTCAACTTCCCAATCCACTCAAGTTCCTCTTAAAAGGGCTTGTTTCATTCTCACGGGAACCGACACTATCTATCGACTCTCTTAGAGACTGTCGATATTGAAGAAGGAGACCTCTCCCTAGTCTCCGAAATAGGAACCAAAATATGCACAAATTGAGTCTAGAGCCACGAGATTATCAATAAATCTCATTAGGACACTTTTAATGAAGACTCTGTTTCACTCAATGTAGAAAGAGATTATATCTTGAGTCCCACGCACTATCCTTGTGGTATTGCCGAACATCCGAGTGATATGTAAACATATTCACAATGAAGATGGAAAGCCTTCGAGCCAACATCAAACAAGCTCTGGTAGGTGGCATGTGAGATCTATTCAATAGATCAACCATGTGACAACCGAATGTAAACAATGGGCGATTCAATCTTTTGAATCAATCACAGTTCGAGTTATGGATTGACGGATACCTTTGAAAACCGGTCGTTGTGCTTATAAACTCTTTTCATTAGCACATCGACCGTGTACGAATATTTCAAATCAAAAGTATTTATGATTGATAATTGATTTTCACTAAAACCTTCGTTGTATTGCAAAAACAATTTCTATTGAGCAATACGATTGTTTTCAAATCTCTTTATCAATCGGTGAATCTCAATTCTATTGAGCAATACACGATTGTTTTGGTTGTATGGGGTGAGGTAAAATAAGGTTCTCGATATCGTAGAGACTCTCCCGAGGCTCGATACCACTTGTTGAACATGCATGACCTTGGCGGATCTTGAGCACTCGTGGATCGTTAGTGTTACCTATGTAATCATAAGCAAACTAATAGAAAATCTCTACAACTCGTATTCTATAGCGGAATGTAAATACAAGTTGTTATAACTAAGAACACTTAGATCCTCTATGGATCTTTTATTCACCGAAACACTATGTTTGAATGAGTTATCTATTACAAACTATGAAGTTCCTTTTATAGACAAGGAACCCTAAACTATTACTACTCAATCGACTAAACATGCAAGCATGCATTTAATGACTAAAACACTAAACAATATTGAGCGGTACAATAATACCCATGCTAACCTCGGGCGTTCAAAGATAATGATGGGTTAGCATTTAAATAATAAAGCGCATGCTAATCCTAGTCGACTTCCACCCTTCGTGAGAAACACGGCACGGCTTCTACTTCAAGAGAATCTCTTCTTCATTAGATTCTTCTACTAGCCAGAATCCTTCTAGCAAGATGATGCAAGAAATCCTACTGCATAATTCCCAACACTTCTTCGTTGCATTTTAATGCCAACTTAGGTCAAATTTAAGATCCGTTTCTTCAATCACTTAGAAGAAAAACCATCTGCTGATGCAGTGAGACCTCTTACGTTGCATTTATGCCAACTCTTCATAGAAGTCCAATTAAGCTTCGTTTCTTCATTTGTCAACCCAAGATATAGTTACCCTTTCCTTTTGGCATCCAATCATCTTCAATTGTGGGATCCGGATCGGGAACATTCTTATATACCAATATACCTGCATACGTTAGTGAACACACATACAGATATATGGTGGTCGACATCACCCAAGCAACAATCGACTAATTTAAGTCAATTCAACATATCAATCAGTTCATATAAGGTATGGGAATAATGTGTTCATCAAACTATAATCATCTAATCCTAACAATCACATCCTAGAAACCTAGTCCTTCAACATAGGAAATTATATATTTTAATTAAGCACGTAGGATAATTAAGAAAGTCCGTTAGATGATGTAAATTTGAAAACATTCTCCCCCTCAACCAATGATTTATTTTTCTGAAAAGGTTAAAAGCGCTGAAGTCATTGATTGAGTTTTCAATTTTTACGAAAAACTCTGAATCTGATTAATTTTCAAGCAACTCATTTACCACTATTTTGAAAACAACAAATATTTTTCTGAAGAATTTTAGACGGAAAAACATTTGTGTAGGAACAGCAGTCCTTCGACATACTTTCCTCAAATTTGTTTTTAGGATAAGTGCACGAAATATTTGAAAATTGGTTTAGCGCAGCACTTTCCTTTCTTTTAAGAACGGGTTGCTATCTGAAATAATAGCAAGCCATAGTTTTAAGCACGGGTTACATCAAAATAAGCGCAAGCCATACTTTGAGACATGTTTTGAAAAGGAATATTTACACCTCCCGCTCGAACTTCATCTATGGTCCCGTGCCATTATTGAATGATATTTCTAAGATCTGAGATGTTATCGATACCAAAAGACATGTCTTGAAAAACATATTTTGGTATTTTTCAAATTTTCGATTTTTATGGGTTTTGATGGTTTTATATTTTCTATTTCCTTTTGTTGGTTTTATATTTTTGTATTTTGATTTTCCGAAAATATATACAAAGATAGAATAGATGATATAGTTTAAGAAAGATGATGATACGAGTACCGAGATAAGGATATCGAGCAGCACGTCGTAGAAGATAGAGTTCGTCATCTCTTAAACTTCCACCACCAAAGCTTCTGAGGCTCCAGAATAGAAGATAGAACATGAGCCTTTGAGAGAAAGAGACTTTGGCAGCTTCCCCCCAAACAGAAAATCCTTTAGTTGAGCAGATTAAAAGCTTTCTTTCAAGCTTCCAATAGCCAGGTGCACAAAGAAGCACACCATTATCATCGATCCCGCTGCTCCATTTTAAGAACGATAATCGAGGATCTCCATTCGGGGTAATATCATCAACAAGAACATCAACGTATCATCCCACTCTTTAAATTTCTTCTCATATTTCATTACCACTGAAGTCTGAAGCAATCCATTCCAAAAAGTTGTCAAGAGACCACTTCCCCCGTGTAGTTAAATGATGCGGTCAAATCTTAGTATAATGCTCAAGAACTCTCCGAATACACTTCATGAGGGAATGAAGAACACCTTCCCATGTTCACATTTTTCTTCCCCGATGAACGTGTATGAAGCTCAAGAACCCTAAGTACACCAATATCCAAGAACTCTCCCGAATACACATCATGCCCGGAGAAAAACACCTCCCAATGTTTGTGGTAAACAATGGCTTTCTTCCCGATGATCGTGTATGAAGCTCAAGGACCAAGTACACACATTCCCCAAAGAGAGAACAACCGATAACATTGAAGAAGCGGGCCGAATCATCGATTATCTCTCCGGATGACAATCTCTGCGGATGTCAATTCGAATAAGTGATTATATCTACGAATCATCGATTAAGCCCTCAAGTGAGACAATTGGCGCCCCCAATGTACACAATTCTCTCCCGATGATTGCGATAACATCGAGATCATCATACACTTGTGTACCTCTTATATCTTTAGAAACTTTCTAACATCACTTCCCCACATAGTTGGAATAATAACACTAAACGCATTGATGAGTAAAACCTTGAGTTTCTCTGCGGTCATGACATACGCCCTCCGGATATCTTCAATCACTTAGAAGAATTAAGTTCATCAAGTTTACTCGCCATGAGTCAAACCTTGAGTTTCTCTGTAATAACATTTGTCTTCCGGGATATCTTCAATTAATTAGAAGTATTAAGTTCATCAAGTTTACTCGCTAGGTGCTTGTCTCCTTCCCCTTGCTTGGTTTTGATACTTCATAATCAAGAACACACTATAAGCCCGTATACTAGAAATCATTGAGAAGAACACTTGAAAGTCTTTGTGAGAATCAACTTGTCAAGAATGTGAGCAAGTCTAATTGGGATTAAATCGGACATTTCACCCTCCCCAATTAGTGCTCTCCCTAAACCGACAATCTTTATGATGAATGCTTGAATAAGAAGAAGTCTTTAGATAATCAAATGCAACTCGCCTTTAGTCTTCTAACATGTAGCGTAAAATGTAGAACCGATCAGACTCGACCTTCTTCAAGATTGTCCAGTTGGGGAATAGATAGTTAACATCTTCAACACACCAAAAGCATTCCAATTAGCTTACATCTTGCAAATCCCTTAATTAATATCCTCCCAATCAAACAAGAACGAAAGATGTTCATCAAGGAAATCGACAATCACCAAGAACGAACATACGAAATGGTAACACCAAACTACCAATCACATCAAACAAGAACAAAGAGATTGTTCGGAATCATCATGTTGATGTGTACGTGAAGCATTAACCGGAAGCACTTTGTCGATAATCATATCACTGTGAAGATGTCAACCAACGGCTCATTGAAGAAACTCTATGTAACGATGACCCGATAAGAAGAAGATCGGTTCTTACATGAGTTTGGAGCCGTTGACCATTTATTCTCATAAATCAATCAACCATGCGGTAATTTCACACTTTTCTCCCCTCAAGAATTGCATACGGAGTTGCTATTCTTGATTAAATAAGTGAAAATCATCCGAATGTTCTATTCACACTTCTCCCGCAAAATAAGCACATGATGTCGCCATCTTCATTATAATCGAGCAAGTGGAATGAGAAAACAATCATGGTAGCCCGGTTCACTTGATGACCAAGCGCATGGAAAAAGTATGAAGCATGTGGATGAGAATGGTCATAATAAGAAGATTTCTCTTCTTGAGAAGATAAAGCGCATCAAGCGTACACTTTTCTTATCTTTAGAGTACGAGGCATGAACTGTTGTGTTCATACGTCATTATCTCTCTCTTTTCGCCTCTTGGCGAACATGTAATCATCCCATTATCATTCGTAGGGCTCTTTGTCGTGACGGTGATGGAGAAAACCCAATATGATGAATTTGACCACAGTAGAATAACCCGAACTCGTGACTTAAACTTGCACACATGTAACAAAGAGCGGTGCCGAGACTTCATGCTCCATTGAATTTCTAAGTACTCTATACTCTTCATCCAACCAACCATCAAGTATAAGACGTACATCACCTCTTGAAAATCCACAATTGAATGTGACACTGAGCACTACAGCGTAACTCCTTTAAGTGATAGTGATTTTGAGGTGGTAAGAGCCCAATTCCCCAAGTGGTAAAAGAAAAGGTAAAAGACACCCAACAATAACTAGATTTCCAAGTCTTCATTTTTGATAATAAGTTCGAACAAGGATCTTGAAGAATCTTCATCCATCCATCCCGATACCTTCGGATACTAAGTACACTTGCCGTGATATTTCACTTCAACCACAAATAAATAATAGTGAATTAACGCCGTTGTCACATCTTCTAGTTAAAAGCTCAAATCTAGCCTCCTTTGACGTTTTAAGTGAACAATGATAATGGTTTTCATCCCGACAATGGTTAAAACCACATATCCCCGTAAAACCAAGTAATAACCATACTGCCATGACGAATATCCAAACACACATCCAATTCATGAAGTACACCCTTTTATCCCTTCTTTGAAGCAGAAACCGTAGCACCAGCATCTGAAAAGATCCCGAAATACACTTTCCTTTTCTCCAGGTTGGTTCCATCAATACGGGATTTTACAACTCTATGGTTTAAACCGAAAAAATAGTTTCTTTCACGGGATTTTACAAAACCAAGAATAAATCGTAAGATAGATCCGGAAATGCACTTTACTATTACTAGGATGTTTTCATTGTCACGGGATTTTACAAGTCTATGATTTAAACCGAGAAATAGATTCTTTCGCGGGATTTTACAAAATCAAGACAAAACCGTAAACAATGTCAGCTTGAAAGTGTAATGACACCTTTGGTTTTGATGAATATCTGTTTTAGGGGAACATGTAGCGGTTCATCAACGGTTCATTATCCAAAATCATCAATATCATCAACCATTCATCCAATAATCACTTTGGTTAACACATCATTCACGCTATCTGTCGGCTATTACAGTAACAACATGGTGAAGTAAGCCCGATATACCAAACTTGATTGTGAAGTGAAATTCCCTAGATTTGTTACTTAAACTTGTACTAATCCTTGTGAAGAAGAAACGGTGCATCCAATGTACAAAACCTCTTGACATATCCTCAACTGCGTGAGACACCGAAGTGATAGTTACGTTGTGGATTAAGCGAGAAAGAATCACAAACGTAATTAAATAGCCAAGTCTTTATCACATTCTATAAATGCCCAAACAAGTCATCTTCGCGGAAGGGTAGAAAGAAAGAAGACGAAATAAGTGAACGTGCCCAGAAAACTTCACTTCAAAACCAAATAAGAGATACCGTACAAACAACCACGTAGTTAACTAGGTTCAAATATCAATCAAGTCGTGACATAATATCTTCTGTGAAAATGTATAAACTAAAAGTTTCAAACCTCTTATCAAATCTCACCTTGAAAATTAATCATACCAAAAATACCAATACTTGACCAAATGCAATTTATAATTAGTATCCAAAGTCCTTTGAAAAGAATTCGGATAACCATTTATATGTGCATATTCAATGCCACCAAGTCCACGTTAACATCATCCCAAAATAAACAAAAGCCCAAGACAATACGTTTTAATGAGGGTCATAGGCCCATCGTACTAAACCGAGTTAAACAGACCCATAAATGATTTGGGTGAGGTCCGATCCAAAGAACCCAAATAATTGCTTCAAAGAGTTATATACCGGTTATCGATCAATGCCCTAATCTCACTCATATGACATAACCCTAAAACACTTTATACCTCCCTCATCATTCTCGGTCACCAAACCTCCTTTCACGAGATAATCCTTTCACCTTTTCTAATATCAATCACACAACCAAACTTCATAAAACATTTATGCAGAGGATCACAATCCAAATATAAGTCAAGCATAGCATCTTTGATAATCAAAGTGGCCTCACCACAGGGATGGTTTGAGGCTTTGTTGACAGCCACGATATCACACACAATGAATCAAGGTAGGTTTTACATTTATTGTATTGAGTCATTAAACGAAATAGAGACTAACGAAATTGTTAATACTCTATCCTTTTTAATTCGAATATTTAAATGAAGCTGGGTCTTCAAGTACATTAGATCGATGATGAAGGAGTATTCGTGTAAAAGACCCTCGTAGTCTATATATTTCATTAACATGATATAAATCTGAGATCTATATTTTTCTTTTTGAGTCATGAAAGTGATAGGAGAAGAAGAGTCAGGTTAATTGGATGTGGGAGTTGGATTTGGCAGTTTGGTTCAGTTGTGATAAACACCATTGAGTCACGTTATTAAATTTTTTTTTCAGTTAATGATTTGTCTTTGACTGATGATGGGATAGAACCTGAGGTCATTGATTTATGGTCTTAGGAAACAAGTCGCTTTGGTCTTGTGGTCGATTCTTCTTCATCCTTTATGTCGTTACAAGTCGCTAAATTGGTTCAAGTCGCTACCATTAGTGACAAGTCGCTAGGGTCAAGAGTCAATTCGCTAGATAAGTCAAGTCGCTAGTTTTGAATGCCCAAGTTGCTACTTGTTAAATAACAAGTTGCTACCATGATGAATAACTCGCTAGCATCATATTCTTGACATAAGTCGCTAAACAGGTTTTGTCAAGTCGCTAATGACCTGAGTTGACTAAAGAGTCAACTCGCTATGACAAAAAACACAAGTCGCTAGGCAGAGTTTGTGATTTTTCCGATGAGTTTTCCGACTAAGTTCCGACCAACTTCATATTTACCCAGAAAAATTGCATAAAAGATGATACTTTATGACTGTTTTGACCATGAAAAGTTACCGAAGACCCATTTAGACCACAAATATATGACCATATGATCCGTACAAACCGTCAAGTTTTCACGCAAGGCCGCCACTTGTGAATGGCCGACCGTAAGAAACTTCAAACGCTTCGGATACGAATGCAATGAAGATCTGGGAGTATAGTGTTTCCCGGTCGTTATGTCCCAAATGAGCTATGCAATGGATCACCAAACGATAGTGATCGAGAGATTTGAACGGAAAAGGATTTGAATGATTATTATAACTAAAGAAAAGCCAACAAATTACGTGGGCTTAAATGCAAATTAAAGAAAATTAAAAGATAAAAAATATTAAATAAACGCTATCACTATTTTTAAAATGATGTTTTGTGATTTTATAAAACAAAATAACTTAAATAAACTATTTTAACTAAAACGTAAACTTAAATTATCTAAAAACGTGATTTAAAATAAAACGACGTTAAGTCTAAAAATTATGCGATGCGCAAGCAAAACGTAAAATTTGTGAAATAAAAGTCCTACAAGTGTAAAACAATTTTTTACGTAATATATGACAAAAGAAAATTTTAGGAAAAAGCGGAATATTTTTTGTGTTTTATATTATTTATTACTTAATTAAAAGCTGCTTTAATCTAATTAATTAATAAAAATACTAAAACATTTTAGAAAATTAAAACTTTTGTAAAAATACTTGATAATCTAATGGACCTATGAAAAATAAAATGGGCACAACGACTTATACTGAAAAGTCGTTAAAATGGAATAAGCTAAATGAGCTATACTACTCAAACTACCTTATATATTTAATGATGTAAACTTAAACCAAGAAAGACCCAAGGCGCAATGGTTACGTGTACACACTATATCACCCGAAGGGTGGGAGGTCTCGTGGTCGAGCACGCCTCCCACCTTTTGGTCTTTATTTTTTTTTTTGAAATTATCTTTTGAAACTTGAAGATGCAATCAAAATAAGAACTTTTGTAAAACTTTTCTTATCAAACTAGAAGAATAAGCAGATATAACTGCTTATTCACCTCGATTAGGACGAGATAAGCTAACCAAACACCCCTTAGGCAGTTTTAAGCACAAAGAAAACTATGATAAGCAGTTAGACTTAGGAATAAGCAATAGAGGTTGACAAACTAGCTAAAGCTTATTTGGATAAGCTAACATTAAGCAATAAAACAAAAGGAAACAGTTGGCACAATAATTTATCTAGGGAATCCTATGCTAAAAGGAAATGGAAAACAAGCAAGAAAAGACTACAAATGAGCACTAAATAAGCTAATGGATGTCGACTCTAATCTACTTGCATAAAAAAACTCGGGAATCTAAATAAGTCAAGTTAGCATTAAAAGGCACAAAAAAGGGACATTCTTGTGGTCTCATTGCTATGCAGAGAGGTTCAAGAAATGGGGACTTCGGACTTAAAATAAGCAACAAGTTGGTTTCCAAAATATGAAATAAGCAAAGGGTTTCTTGTTCTAACATCTAACTTCTTGAATGCAACAAAATAATCCTAAATCTAACTCCTAACCTATCTAAATCTAAGCTAAAAAAGGAAAATGGTCATTGTTGGGGTGCAACTAATGAACTCAAGGGTGCACTTTGGAGCTTATTTTAAATAAGCTAGAGAGAAGTAGCTTGTGAGCTTGAGCCTAGAGAGTCCACCTAGTCCACTTGCTTTTGCCCCAATGAGACATCGTCAATAAGGCATTTACGACTTATTAATAAGTCGAGAAAACCCCGTGGACAAAGACACCCCACACGTAATGCTTAGTTGCCCAATCCACCCACTTTAACCCATTAGCGCACTCCTTAAACCATTTTTTTGAATTTTTTCCTCTCGACCACAGTTACACAAGCTAGTCAACTTATCATTTTTATTTTTTAAATTTTTTAATCACAACAAAAACTTGACTAAATTGCTAGGGAAAATCTGACAAAAGTTAATTTTTCTGAAACCAGTTAAAACTCAAAACTGGTGAATTCTTGTACAACTCTTTTCCAACTCTAAACACTGACACCAATGCTTGTACTAAACTGATTTTTACACCAAAGATGGATCAAAACTCTCTTTTGACCCATTTTGACCCATAGACCAAACACCCCTTTAGAAAAACTTGTGCAATGTTTTTATGAAAACCGACAGAACTCCACCTAAACTAAATTTAAATCAACTAACCACCATAGAACTTCGCTGCATAACACATTAAAACCAGAATTTCATCAAAAATGTGTTTGACTTTTCTATTTTTACCAAATTTGACTATTGTTGACCAGTTTAAGAAAATGTGAGAAAACTAAGACAATGCTCAGGATAAGTTATTTATAAACTTATCTGAGCTAATTAAGCTTTAATAAGAACACATGGACTGACATTAACTGAATTCAAAGTCATTAAAGGTAATTTAGACAATTAGAGTAAACTAATTTTGTATTAAAAGCGAAAAGAGTACAATTCTTGAATATTGAAATTACAATGAATATGAAGACCGATTAACTAAATAAGCATTAAATTGTGAAATTAAAATGATCAAAATTCCTCTAAAAGCTTGAGAAATTGGACCCGACTAAAACTAAACTAAAAACTAAAAACTACTCTCTCTCTCTCTTCTTCTTCCTCTCTTTATCGCAAAAGTTCTTCTCACATCTCTCAAAAATCCCACCATTTTTCCGGACCGTTGGATGATTTTAGCCATAGATGAGTTTTTGGCGGAAAGCTCTTTTGTCGATTGGATGATAACTTGTGACGAGGAGGGCATTAAATGCGGCTTTGGAGGGTTGTGGTTGGAGGGGACAAAGCGTGGAGTAGGGTGATGGAGTGCCTGGGAGTTGCAGAGGTGATGATGAGGGGGAAGGGAACCCGTGAGGCGGTATTATATTCAAACCATGGGTAGTTTTGGGTAAACGGGTTGTGGGATTGGACCGGGTAAAAAGGTTGGACTGGGTTGGGCTTGGGGTAGATTGGGTTTTAGGATAGATTGGACTTAAGTAGTTATTAGGTTTAGGTATTAACTTTGAATCCATTTACTACTCTAGGGACCAATTGTGTACATTCTGAACTTTCAGGGACCTCATATATAATTTCTGCAAAATGTTTTTCCAAGGGCCATTCTTGACGATCTCGATAGTGTAGGACCGAATTTGCCAAATTTGAAACTCAGGGACTAAACTTGTAATTTCTCAAATTTTTGACATTTTCACCAAAGGACTAATTATGACAACTTATGATTTTAGAAGGACCTTTGGTGATTTTTCTTTTGAAATTATGTGCTCGGGGACTATTTCGACAATTTTGAAACTTGGGGGCTGAAAGCGCCAATTATGCAAACTTAGCTCATTTTCATCGATTTTAAACATTTTGCATCTGAAACATATAAAATGCAATTTTGAGATATTTTCGGTATTTTGATGCATTCGAGCATTTTTAAACGTTTTGATTCAGATTTAACCAAAATGATGAGTATTTGCACACTCATCAATCCCACACTAAATTATTGCTAGTCCCTAGCAATCTTTTGAGAAAACTTAATGGTTGAATCTCTTTACCAAAAGCCATTACTTGGAGTAGCCAAATGTTTCGATTCAAGTAAGAACCATGGTACACCGATAACCATGTGATTTTGAGCAAACCACCGACTTCCAACGGATTTGATTTGTCTTTACCGAAGCCGTTTGCTCGGACTAGCCAACTCTTAGATAAATTATCAATATTATCTTTGGTGGTGATTACCAATTATGGTTTTCCACCGCCTTTACCACAACCCATAAACTTGCGGGCTAGCCAACTCTTCACTAATTAAAAATATGGTGAAATGAATACCATACAATTTTGGGCAAATTGCAAGCCGTCAACGGATTTGAGATATCTTTACCAAGAGCCTTTTGCTCTGGATTAGCCAATCCTTTTGTTTATTAGACATGGCGGATGATAACCAATTGAGTAAGTGTAAAACACTTACTCCAAAAAAATTTTTTGCCAAAACGGGAATTGGGCGATATAATTACATGATAAAATTCGTGAGAATTCCCCACACTTAGAAATGAATATTGCCCTCAATATTCAAAGTACCGCTGTTATGCGAAACAAAGAACGTAAAGGGAAATACTACTACCATTATTTAGAAAGTTTTTTTTTTTTTTTTTTTTTTTATTATTGAAATACTTATATATATATAACATGTGGGCACCTCCCCACACTAGGGTGGTACACACGGTGAAAACCCATGTTTAGCTAATGTTTTTGATTACCGAGTCGCTAGCTTGACTCGACCCAATTAATTGGTTCATGGGGAAGCAAAGTGGAAGAGATAATCACCATCGGACTTTCATTCAAGATGTTTGGACAAACATTTGAAGCACGTGAAAGTTCCACACCGATGAGATACATTCCCGGCTCAAGATAATGGTACATGAAAATGCCGGGATCAAAGATAATGTCTTCATTCCGAAGGAGTGAAGAGCAGGGAGAAGCCACGGGATAGGTGAAGAAGAGATAGAAAATCATGATAAACATCATGATTAACTCATCATCATCGGAAGGAGAATTCATAATAGCGTGAATCTCATCATTTAAGCTCAATTGGTCTAGACATATCCCGGTGTGTCTAGATCAAAGTAGAAGTTATCATAATCCGGCGGAGATATGATATGAGTGAGTTCATCCGAGAACTCCATGAAGGTGAATGAATCATATTCGAATTGATATGAGTGGGTTCACCGCGAACTCCTCAAAAGTAAATGATTCATGATCGAGGAGAGAATTATGAGAATGAGAAGTGAATGCGCCACTAATCTTCTCTCCCATATTATCAAAGCAGAAGGCTTTCATTTCGGAATAGAATCATCGGAAAGAATGTCACTATCCTTAATGGGGATAGGAGATGAAATAGGTTTCTCTTTGAAAGCCTCGATTTTAGAAATGAGAAGATGACATTCAATAATGTAAGACGAAGAGCTTCATCTTTGATTTCGATTATCGATGCTTCATCATTCTCTTCTTCTAAGCTAACAAGCTCGGAAGGTAAATCTTCCACATAAGCGATGTCTCCACAAGATAACGAATCATCATCATCGAATCGGAGAACATCTCAACATGATCATTTTGGAAGACAAGAGGAGGAGGATATCACACACATGATCAAGAATTCCTGTGACTCTCTTGGGATTGGGACAAGGTTCTCAACACTAGACTTTATGAATTCGTCCGATTCCTTTTCAGAACAAAGGTCGAGATGCTCGTCCCCCATAATAAGAGAGTGAGTGTGAATCTCGGGTGTGATAGCGGTTGTTTGAGATGGAATCTCAAGCTGGGATATCAACCGGCGAGGGAGTTGAGAAATATTATCTTTAAAAGGATAAAACTCTCCTCGTCATCATCATATAGAGTCGCCTTGAGAAATTGGGAGCATTAGAGTGCTTGCTCTAGGACTAATAATTCTTCCCTAGATTTGCGAGCCTCTCGTTCTTCTCGTTCTTGACCAACAATTCTCCTATGGTCTTTTCACCACTCACTTGATTCTTAAAGTTACTAATCATATCATCAAGTGTTTTCATTGTGGTTTCAAAGTCTTGGGAGATTTCTTGAGACAACGGCTCGGGTGGAGTTTGAACCGTATGGTCTTTGTGGAGGTTGGAAATTGTCAAACTGTGAGAGTCATGATTGTTACAAGGAAATGGATTCCTATTTGACAATCGAGTGAAGTGGGGACCTCCAGTACTACAACAAGAAAAGCTAGCTTGAGTGGAGAGGTGAATTATATGGATATTGGTCATAACCAAAGTTACGAGCATCACTTTGAAAACTGTTCATAGACAAACGTGTTTCGGATTGACACTCAAATCCTTGGTGAGGACCTCCACAAAATTCACAGAGATATGTTGATTATTTGAAGATAAGTCGGGTTGTGGTGTGTAATTGGAAAAGTTTGAGGGTTCGTTAAATGAGTTACGATTAGGATCATAATCAAATGAATTCCTCGAACCACAAAACAAACAACTCCGTTATGAATATCATTACCACATTGTACACACATACACCAACGACGGGTGAACCATAAAGAGGCTCACCACAACCGACACAAGGAATAAACGATTGCATTTGATAGTTATGAAAAGGAATCGGTTTATTCAAAGAATCAACAAAACCAACATGGTGATCTCGAATGACTATTAAGTCTCGAAGAACATTTTGAAAAATCCGGAGGTGGGACAAGTGGTGTGCTCACGAGCTAGCAATTTCCACCACTTCCGTTATGGTCTCCGGTTACGGTTCTTGAAAGCGTGAAGATTAGGCAAGTCATTCTTGCTAGTCACCGGTCTCAATTCGCATGTTTGCTTTAACCGTAAATCGTGAAAGTTTAGGATCAATTCTAGGCGGCCTAGGAGCAATTGAGGATTAGATCTTTGGATAACCGTAGGTTGGACGTGTTAGCACTTCCATTATCGGAGGAAGTACACGGTCCTTTGTCACCTCGGTTTCTCGTTCCATTTCCCTCACGCGAATTAATGGATCATCACGAACAACACGAATTCTTGACATTTGTGATAAAGTCTCAAGTTTTCAACTTCGTCCCGAATCGTCCCGAGAGATTCCATGAGAATAGAAGAAGTTAGAATCAAATGGATAGAGGGTAAAGAGATAAAGAATCAAAAAGGGTAAGAGGATAAAGATGAATATTTTTGGTATCTTTGAAAACATTTTGCAAAAACAAGGAATGAAAATCTTTTGGGTTTTGACTTTTAAAAGAAAATATAAACACATATAGATGGTATAAACAAGGAGTGAATATCCAAATCACTAATCGCTAAGCGGAAGATAATCAAGACCTGACTCCCGGCAATGGCGCTAAAATTTGATCCGTGCAAACCGTCAAGTTTTCTCACGCAGCCGCCACTTGTGAATGGCCGACCGTAAGAAACTTCAAACAGTTCAGACACGAATGCAATGAAGATCTGGGGAGTATAGTGTTTCCCCGGGTCGTTATGTCCCAGCGAGCTATGCAATGGATCACCAAACGTATAGTGATCGAGAGATTTGAACGGAAAAGGGATTTGAATGATTATTATAACTAAAGAAAAAGCCAACAAATTACAGGGGCTTAAATGCAAATTAAAGGAAATTAAAAAGATAAAAAATATTAAATAAACGCTATCACTATTTTTAAAATGATGTTTTTGTGATTTTATAAAATAAAATAACTTAAATAAACTATTTTAACTAAAACGTAAACTTAAATTATCTAAAAACGTGATTTAAAATAAAAGCGTCGTTAAGTCTAAAAATTATGCGATGCGCAAGCAAAAGCGTAAAATTTGTGAAATAAAGTCCTACAAGTGTAAAAACAATTTTTTTACCTAATATATGACAAAAGAAAATTTTAGGAAAAGCGGAATATTTTTTGAGTTTTATATTATTTATTACAATTAAAACTGCTTTTAATCTAATTAATTAATAAAAATACTAAAACATTTTAGAAAGACCCAAGGGCAATGGTTACAGTACACACTATATCACCCTCAAAGGGTGGAGGTCTCGAGTTCGAGCACCTCCCACCTTTTGCTCTTTATTTTTTTTGGAAATTATCTTTTGAAACTTGAAGATGCAATCAAAATAAGAACTTTTGTAAAACTTTTCTTATCAAACTAGAAGAATAGCGAGATATAACGCTTATTCACCTCGATTAATAGGACAGATAAGCTAAATAACGCTACAGCGTCGTTCGGGGTCAAGGAAACTTCCTTTTCTTGAGCAAGTTTTATAACACCTAGGCGGTGAACCTAATCGTTGTAGTGTAGTAATTAGGGTAAGCCACGGGTATTGATATCGTTCTCTGGGGAATAGGAATGCTAGTGAGAAGTTACTACGCTAAGGTTGAGGTTGAGGAAGATTATTTTTATCTTTTATATTTTTAGAAAATGGAAAAGGTACGAATCTCGGGTATTGGATTTGGGGGGTTGGTATTGCTACCGATTACTCTACTATTATCTAATTATCTAAACTAAGGTTGTGATAGTCTATGTCTAATTTGGTGTGTACTCGTATGATAGTTTAAAAATGTGTTTACTTAGGTTTTACTACTCCTTAATTATCTCCTATTGATGGTTGATTTGTCACGTCCTTATTCCTAGTTGCGTTGTGATTCTAAGGCTATAGGGCGTGCTTGTTTCCTAACTCTTTGAAACTACCAAAGGGTCTTGTTTACAAATCCTCTAGTGATTTATAGGCGCCTACTCTACGGTTGTCCTTGAATACTTTATCCTACAATTACCTAGATAATTATATTCTAAAGTTCACAAAGAAATTTCAAGCATTAAGTACACAACGAATAATCTAGCGCACTCTAGATCATTAGTCAACTAAGATAAGTATCAACCAATCAATATTCAATAATTAAGTTTCATATTCCTAAGCAAACACACAAATAAATTAGCGGGACATGGAGAACATGCAAGCATACACACAAATAATCAAAGACATAATTAAATTAATGAAGTAAATACTTAGCTTGATGTATAATAGGGTTTAGAACCTAAAATCTTGCACAAGAAAGCCTTGGTTCGGTTTTAGGTTTTACTCCAAAAGACTACTCACAAAAGCGAAAAATTCGGATTCTATATATAAGATTACATCTGCGACGGCGTCACCTTATGTTTAAATGGCGCCGTCGTGTCGCCGTCATTAGGGTTTCGTCTTGGCCGTAAACCTTTCGACGGCGTCACCTATATTGTGTGTGCCGTCCCTTGACTCGGCGCCGTCTTGGCGCATCTAGGCCGTCCCGAGTAACGACGGCCTACTCCTTTAGAACTGGCGTCGTCCGCGAAAACATGTAATTTTTCCTCTCGAGCCGTCATAAAATTCCTTCCGACGGCGTCGCGGATATCGATGTGCCGTCGCCTTATGTTTCAATGACTTTGAGTGTCTCGAATTTGACTTTGGCCATTTTCTTCGTATATTCGCGCTTTTTCGTCCAAATAAGCATCATTCCGACATTTTGCCTTCAAGAGACCTAAAAGTGAAAAGGAGCGATATTAAGCAATAACGGATACAAAAGTGATCGAATAAGGGCTTAAATGACCCTCAAAAGGTACCTTTTAAAACCTTATCAAATATCCCTACACTTGGTATTTGCTTGTCCTCAAGCAAATGTGCTTTAACCAATTAATTTATAAGTTAGGGGTCATGAAGCATCCATTCAAAGCGGTCCACAACACATATAAGCCCATAAAAGTCATAACAAGCACGGAAATACATACTAGCACCTCACATGGGGTGTTTGGATACTCACATCTCTCTCGGTGTATATATGAAATATAACAAATCGGAAATGGAAGATAAACACTCATTAACGGTCCTAGTACATAGATTACCATAGGCTTGAGAATAGATCAAACCTCCGTCGCTTTGGCGTAAGCACCTAGGAAAGACTATCAAAGAGGTCTTTTAAAGGGTTGTAATGTTAGGCTTACGGTAAGGAAATGAAGGGTTTGGTGGGATAGGCTATTTAGTGGTGGATAGTCAAAATCTCTATGTTGCAAGTATCTGAAGAATGGCGTTGCTAAGCCAAGACTCGACACTCTAAAACTCTAGGCAACGAAAATAAACAAACACAATTTAAAAGATAGATGTAGGATGGTAGCCCGTTTTTTTTTTTTTTTTTTTTTTTTTTTTTTCTTTTTTTTTTTTTTTTTTTTTTTTTTTTTTTTTTTTTTTTACACTTTTACTCTACCATCCTCTACGGTACATCAAAATGATAGGGATTTATAGACACATCCCTACACTTGAGTTTTATTACTCTAACACTAATTTGACCCGAATTGAAAAGATCAAAACACTTGGAGTACATTATTATGCAAACAAAGGGAATTTGAGTTTAACGTTCTCTTTCTATGTTTCATAAACTTTAACTTTTCCATGAATCCCAATCATCCCAAAGCGTATACAAAGGATATGACTCGACTTAGCAACTCATGCAAGCAACGGATAATTGAACTAAGGGTTTTGGGTGATAACATAAATTTGCACTAAAAGTGAGTGCAATAAAGGTAGGCTAAAGCGATTTGGGTGTATATTTGGGGTGGGGTGTAAACAATGCTCTTCATTGATATTCGGAAAACCGAAACATCACGAGAACCGCGAAAAGGATAGGCTCGAGGGGTTAACTAGGGTATCGTGTACTAAAGATGAGTACAACGCAAAGGGTGTGGGGAATTACTCAACCGAGGTGGAAGAAGTAATTATATTACGGTATTAAACAAGGGTTATCCTAATGCCTCTTATCATTTAGTTATTCCTAACTACACAAGTGTAGTCTCACTAGCGATCTCGGAATGCATCACAAAACAAGTTCTAGAATCTAATATACTACGGTTCACACTCTAAGCATTAAAGATGAATGCTTTAATTCCTACTAATCTAAGGCGATCCTCGCATTTTGGGTGGAATTTAGGTGGTAAGGGTTTTGTGCTAGTCATGCAACTTCCTATCCATGAGGCGCTTTTGTTAAGACTAATGGCCCACTCTTATCGTCATGAAAAATTTTAAATTTGGCTAAAATTACCCTAACCTACATTTTCTCATGGTTTATTACACAAATACTCTTGGACAAAGCAAATAGTCAAGGATAAGCATAGTTTCAAAGTTCCGTTTATTTTCCTCCTACACTTAAAGCGAACATTGTCCCCAATGTTCCCGAAATATCAAAGTTATGATAATAGAAGGTAATTAAAAGCGAAAAAACTAATACTCCCGATTAGCTCGGTAGGATCCGTAAAAGTGGTGGTTAAATCTTTTCCAAGAAGAGTTTTTGCGTGAAAGGCTCCTTCCAAACTTGTGTAACTTCTTCTTGACAAACTAAACACGCACACTAGAAGAAAACAAAGCGAAACCTTCGCGTAAAATCGGCGGTAATAATATACATAAGACTCGATTTAAACTAGGATATAATGCTTGTGGAATGGATGTTTACGAATTTGTTTTGAAAATTAAGATCCGGAAAATTCCAAAATTTTACAAGTAGCTCGAAAAAACGAGAAAAAGTAAGTGATGTTTTATTCCTTCTGGCCGTCGGTTGCAATCTGACGCCGTCGGTTATCTGACAAAAAGCGGTGCGATTTTACGGAAAAATTACGGAAAATTTACATCTTTAGAATCGGAAAAACTTACGCAAAAACATCCATTATGACTCGATACAAGCATTTGACTCGAACAAACAAACATATATATCTTTTAATTAATTGTTATTCTCATGTTCACGTTTCTTATGAAAGCGTGTGTAATCCTCCTACACTTATCCTTTATGTAAAATACCTTTATATGTGATTAAGGCGAGGTTAAAAACAAAATAAAGCATTTTACAAATTCAAACATGAGGACAAACAATTAATAAAAGATATATGACACTAACAAGCAAACAATTAAGCATGGGTTGCCTCCCACGAAGCGCTTTTCTTTATTTAAGAGTCTTGTAGCTAGACTCGTAGTCCTACTCCTACGTACCGATATAAGTAAGTCTATCCTCAACAATGTCGTAGGGATCAAACTTATCATTTAAGTTCCTAGTAGTACGTTCGGTTAAATAAGCCTTTTCAAACATCTCACCATCGGGATCATAGATTTGTATCCTAATGTGCCATCTTCCATTACCATCGCTAGGCGTTCTATTCCAATTCCACATGTGTTCGGATGTCTCAACTATCCATTTATTCATGACAAGATTAACGGGCAAGCATCCTAGGAACTCGGTCATCTTCCTAAATACTAAGGCGTCCTCGAACGGGTTCACTTCTATATCCCTAGCCAATTCTTGTTCTTGGAAAGTTGCTACACTAGCAAAGGCCTTATCTAGGTAAAAGGTCTTTGGGGCCTATGATGTTCTTCTCAATCCACGGTCCATATCGAGAGGCTCTCTATCCAACCTAATCTCTTGTGGGATTTCCTCATCCTTGTAGTACGAATGCCTTTTGACATCGTAAACCGATCTAGCACTCCCTCTCCTACTACTATTTTGGACATCTTACAATCGATGATGGCACTAGCGGTAGCTAAAATCCTCTTCCAACTAGTAATGGGCATGTCGGGTCCTTATTCATGTCTAGCACATGAAAGTCGGCCAAAAGAGTCAACTCTCCTACATGTACTACCATGTCCTTTATTATTCAACGGACGTGCTATACTACCGTCCGCTAATCCTAAGATAGTTTCCGTTGGTTCAATTTTACCTAAGTTGAGGCTTCTATGAAGGGACAACGGGCGAGATTGATGCATGATCCTAAATCGGCTAAAGCATCGAGTGGCTTGGAAGTTCCAAGTCTACGGAAGAGTGAATAGCCGGGATCATCTAACTTCTTAGGTAAGTTGTTTCGCACAAAGGCGGACCCATGTTTCCCAAGCCTAAGTTCTAACTCATATTTTTCTTTTAAAGCATTATAATAAGGTGCATGAGCTAAGACTTCAAGAATTGGTTTTCTTGATAGAGTTCCTTGTACTCCTCCTCTAAACTAGGTTTGGATTCTTGGCTAACGGGTTTCTCGGGAGTAGGCTTTACCAAAGGTCTTGGGCCTTGGTATTTCTTGGATGACTTGGAACCCTTTTGATAGCATTTACCGAGTGAACCGTTGGGTGAGAGGGCATGTGTTCTCCATGATGAACTAGAACATGAAGTCGATGCAATCGAATTCACTTTTGGGTTCTTTATGGTATCACTTGGGAGTGCTCAATTTCCGCTCATTGAAGGCTTTTAAGAGGGCATCAAGCTTGGTTGTCATCTCGCTCTGTTTTTGCTTAAACTCGGCTTCAAGCTTATTCAATCGAGTTTCTTGGGATGACAAAATCTAGATGCAATTGCTTCAATATTAGTGGGGTTCCGTATTAGAAGAATTGAACCTATTGGGCGAACTAGATGAGCTTTGAGGTGTGCTTGAGTTTTGGTTCCACTTAAGATTAGGGTGATTTCTCCATGAGGGGTTGTATGAGTTTCCTAAGTTGTTTTGTTCGGGTTTGAAAGTGTACCACTTATCTCCCGCTCCGTCGATGCGTATGGGCGTAGTCCGCAAAAGCTTGTTCGGAGGCCTTGAGCAATCACGAGTGTCATGGGGACCACTGCATAACTCACAAGGTAGAGTGATTTGATTCACTTGTCGTGAAGACTTAGGATTTTATAGGAGCTCATGAGGAATTTAACTTGATCTTCAAGTTCAATCATCCTGGTCGGGAGGAGGCAAGGAGATTGCCTTGGCGGTTTGGGAAGTTCACGGGGTCATCCCAACTTTCGTTGTCATAGAGGCAAGGTCCTCTATTATTTCCCATGATTCTTCCGCGGTGAGATCACTAAGTTTTCCACCGGCCGCTTGGTCAATGGATCGCTTAGTGGGAAAGTTGACATGATCATAAAAGATTTGGACTTGGAGCCAAAGATCAATGCCGTGATGAGGACTTTATGAAGTAAGTCCTTGAATCGGGTCCATGCTTCGTAGAGATTCACCTTGGCGTTGTTGGAACATCAAGATGTCATTCCTAAGCTTAGTGGTTCTCCCGGTGGGAAAAATTGAGCAAGGCGAGAAGTAAGATCATCCCAACTTGAGATGGAGCCGGGGGAAGTCGCTCAAGCCAATTACTAGCTTGGTCCCGTAGAGAGAATTGGAAGAGGCATTGCAAGCGCGTGGTCTCCCGAGTAGTAGCATCAAGGTCGATGGAATCGACAATTTTGAGAAATCCTCGGATCTTGATTTGGATCTTGAACGAAGTCCATGGAATGCACATCCGTTTTGCACCAACCGGATGGTGTCGGATCGCAGGGCCGTAGTTTGGGCTTGGTCGGGAAGCTCAATGGTGTTCCTATAACCTAGGTGGTTTGGTCTCGAGTACTCACCAAGAGTGCGGGCTCTTGGCGGGTCATTTGGTGGTGGGTTGATGAGTGGTGGTTGGTTGTCACCTTCCATGGTGAAAAGTGATGGGTGTTACGAACAAAGGTCACGAAGAAGGGGATAGACTAAGAAAGCTAAAAATGAGAAAAAATTTACTTGATAGGAATCAAGCAAAGAAACCTAAGCGAGGTGGACTACTAACTAGCTATTCTATTCCCGTGGCGCCAAAACTTGATAACGCTACACGCGTCGTTCGGGGTCAAGGAAACTTCCTTTTCTTGAGCAAGTTTTATAACACCTAGGCGGTGAACCTAATCGTTGTAGTGTAGTAATTAGGGTAAGCCACGGGTATTGATATCGTTCTCTGGGGAATAGGAATGCTAGTGAGAAGTTACTACGCTAAGGTTGAGGTTGAGGAAGATTATTTTTATCTTTTATATTTTTTAGAAAATGGAAAAGTGCGAATCTCGGGTATTGGATTTGGGGGGTTGGTATTGCTACCGATTACTCTACTATTATCTAATTATCTAAACTAAGGTTGTGATAGTCTATGTCTAATTTGGTGTGTACTCGTATGATAGTTTAAAAATGTGTTTACTTAGGTTTTACTACTCCTTAATTATCTCCTATTGATGGTTGATTTGTCACGTCCTTATTCCTAGTTGCGTTGTGATTCTAAGGCTATAGGGCGTGCTTGTTTCCTAACTCTTTGAAACTACCAAAGGGTCTTGTTTACAAATCCTCTAGTGATTTATAGGCGCCTACTCTACGGTTGTCCTTGAATACTTTATCCTACAATTACCTAGATAATTATATTCTAAAGTTCACAAAGAAATTTCAAGCATTAAGTACACAACGAATAATCTAGCGCACTCTAGATCATTAGTCAACTAAGATAAGTATCAACCAATCAATATTCAATAATTAAGTTTCATATTCCTAAGCAAACACACAAATAAATTAGCGGGACATGGAGAACATGCAAGCATACACACAAATAATCAAAGACATAATTAAATTAATGAAGTAAATACTTAGCTTGATGTATAATAGGGTTTAGAACCTAAAATCTGCACAAGAAAGCCTTGGTTCGGTTTTAGGTTTTACTCCAAAAGACTACTCACAAAAGCGAAAAATTCGGATTCTATATATAAGATTACATCTGCGACGTCACCTTATGTTTCGTGGCGCGTCGTGTGTCGCCATCATTAGGGTTTCGTCTTGGCCACGTAAACCTTTCGACGGCGTCACCTATATTGTGTGCCGTCCCTTGACTCGGCGCCGTCTTGGCGCATCTAGGCCGTCGAGTAACGACGGCCTACTCCTTTAGAACTGGCGTCGTCCCGAAAACATGTAATTTTTCCTCCGAGCCGTCATAAAATTCCTTCCCGCGGCGTCGCGGATATCTTGATGGCGCCGTCGCCTTATGTTTCAATGACTTTGAGTGTCTCGAATTTGACTTTGGCCATTTTCTTCGTATATTCGCGCCTTTTCGTCCAAATAAGCATCATTCCACATTTTGCCTTCAAGAGACCTAAAAGTGAAAAGGAGCGATATTAAGCAATAACGGATACAAAGTGATCGAATAAGGGCTTAAATGACCCTCAAAAGTACCTTTTAAAACCTTATCAAACACATGGATGACATTAATCGAATTCAAAGTCATTAAAGGTAATTTAGACAATTAGGAGTAAACTAATTTTTGTATTAAAACTGAAAAGAGTACAATTACTGAATATTGAAATTACAATGAATATGAAGACTGATTAACTAAATAAGCATTAAATTGACAGAATTAAAATGATCAAAATTCCTCTAAAAGCTTGAGAAATTGGACCCGACTAAAAACTAAACTAAAAAAACTAAAAAACTACTCTCTTCTCTCTCCTTCTTCTTCCTCTCTTTATACGCAAAAGTTCTTCTCTCACATCTCTCAGCAAATCCCACCATTTTTCTGGACCGTTGGATGATTTTAGCCATAGATGAGTTTTTGGCGGGAAAGCTCTTTTTGTCAGTTGGACTGATAACTTGTGACAGGGAGGGGCATTAAATGCGGCTTTGGAGGGTTGTGGTTGGAGGGGACAAAGCGTGGAGTAGGGTGATGGAGTGCCTGGGAGTTGCAGAGGTGATGATGAGGGGGAAGGGAACCCGTGAGGCGGTATTATATTCAAACCATGGGTAGTTTTGGGTAAACGGGTTGTGGGATTGGACCGGGTAAAAAGGTTGGACTGGGTTGGGCTTGGGGTAGATTGGGTTTTAGGATAGATTGGACTTAAGTAGTTATTAGGTTTAGGTATTAACTTTGAATCCATTTACTACTCTAGGGACCAATTGTGTACATTCTGAACTTTCAGGGACCTCATATATAATTTCTGCAAAATGTTTTTCCAAGGGCCATTCTTGACGATCTCTGATAGTGTAGGGACTGAATTTGCCAAATTTGAAACTCCGGGGACTAAACTTGTAATTTCTCAAATTTTTTTGACATTTTTCACCAAAGGACTAATTATGACAACTTATGATTTTAGAAGGACCTTTGGTGATTTTTCTTTTGAAATTATGTGCTCAGGGACTATTTCTGACAATTTTGAAACTTGGGGACTGAACCGCCAATTATGCAAACTTAGCTCATTTTTCATCCGATTTTAAACATTTTGCATCCGAAACATATAAAATGCAATTTTGAGATATTTTCAGTATTTTGATGCATTTCTGAGCATTTTTAAACGTTTTGCAGTTCAGATTTAACCAAAAATGATGAGTATTTACACACTCATCACCATATTGACCATCAATTAATATTGACCAAAACAGAATTAGCCCACAAACCCTTCACGGATGGTTTTAAAAAAAATCATATGCAGAAATATCTTGGTTTGGACAAGACAAGGACACAAGACATGTAAAACCAGTTTTGGACCATGAAGTTTTGACAAAGATATTGACACAACTCATTCGGACTATGAAGTTTTGACCAAAAGAAGTAAAACCAGTTTACCCATAAAACAAAATTCTGACCATAAAAAATAATACCAAACAGTTTCCTACATGATTCAAAACCAACATAACCATGATATGAAACCACACAAATCAACAACACACAATAAACCTGGCTCTGGTACCAATTGTAGGATCGAAATATTATTGTGTTTGATGATTCGGGTGGTCTTAGATGATGAAAATATATGTTAGCCATTTAAGAGAGAGAAAGTAGAGAGATGGGTGTTCAAGCTAGAGACTTGCTTTGTAAAATGTAAATGTTAGATTGAAAGCACCACCCCTTCCATGGATGGAAGGGGTATTTATAGTTACAAAGAAACCGTCCTCCTATCGGACTGTGGATCAGGGATACAGTGGGTAAAGACCCGTTCTTCCTCCACGGTGTTACACTAAACTATACAATGCTATAAACTAACTAATTAACTACTTAATAACGTAAATAACTACAAGTCTATGAGCTAACTTATGCTAGACTATAATTGGGGTGACCTACACTTTAACATGGAATTTCCAATTCCTAACAAATACATAAGCCCTAAAGTTTAATTTTATCAATTTGTTGTTCTGGGTTAGATTCAAAGGCGTTAAATGTTAATTAAACATGTATCCAACATATCTCAAGCAGTTAATTATCCTAAAACACTCACAATAGAAAATACCCAAATCCACGCATAAACCCTAAGTCACGAATATGATCAAAAACGTTTTCTGGGTTGATATTTTTGACGAAAAAGTTCTTAAAACTTGTTTTTAACCACATTGACACAATCTTTTTCATCAGAAACACCCTATGGTGATTTCATGTTCATACGCTTAAGCGTAGAACACAAAATCATCATTTGTTTAAAATCAAACTGTTAAAAATGAATAAGGTTTAAAACCATTGTTTGTAATCAATCAAGGAAGCTTTTCACACTTACAAAATAGGAGATTGAAGCACGGATTTGATTATGAATTATAGGCGTGGGATATGGTTGTTGAGATATTAAAGTTTGTAATAAATGTGAAAGTGAATTAGGTGAAGGATTTTGTAAAAAATATGTTTTAACTTTTGACAAGTATAGCCCCTCCACCTCAACCATTTTCAACCACAACCCATAACTTCCATTTTGGTTAATCAAGACATGAAAGTTTGGAAAGAAACTTGACGAAACTCCCCCTCGACTTTAGAAATAGAGAAATTTTACAAATTTGAGTCCCATGAGTGTTTAAAACAAGGAACGTATCCACCATTATCAAAGATACAACCAATGAAGTGTAACATGCAATTACAAGGTTTTATGAAACAAAAAAAATATTTACATTCTCCCCCTCAACACTTGTCCGAGAAAAATAATGAAATGTTTGAAAGAGCAAAGTGTTGATGGAAGATTTGTACTTGCAATGTTGGAAGAAATTTAGATATAAGAATATTTTTCTATTTTATGAGATTTTATATTTTTCTATTTTTGTTTTTGATAAAGATATTTACAAAAGAGGTTTTGGTGTTTGACTGGTTTTAAGAATGTGGTAAAAGTTTATCCAGTTCCTCTGGAGTCAAACACCTCATGCCAATCCAGTGGATCAACTCAGTAAACCTAGCAGGAGTTAATGCTTTGGTGAGAAGGTCCGCTAGTTGGTGTTCAGTACCCACAAAATATAAATCAATGGTACCCTTTTCCACATGCTCCTTTATGAAATGATATCGAAGATCGATGTGCTTTGACTTCGAATGTTGGACGGAGTTGCAGGAGATCGCAATAGCACTTCGATTGTCGCAGTACATCGAGATTCTATCAAATATGTAACCATAATCTTTGAGTTGTGTTCTCATCCAAATGACTTGAGCACAACACGCAGACATGGCCACATATTCGGCTTCAGTTGATGACAGCGATGTACAATCCTGCTTCTTTGATTGCCATGACACCAGTTTATCACCAAGAAATTGTGTTGGAAATAATCTATTACCACTGATAGTCTTGTGGTTAACACTGCTGATGTTTACACTAGCAGTGGAAACGTATTCCCACTGCCAGTACAAATATTACCACTGCTATTAGATAATTGTTAAGTAAACGTGTATTGATAAGTATAGAAAAGATCGTGTGTATATTCTATATTGTTAGCTTTATACTTATCTTGTAACGGACTCCTTGTGCTATAAAAGGAGATCCTAGGTCATTGTTTAGAGAACGAAATACTCATATAAGCTTCAAGGTGTAACCCTAGTGATAAGCAAGATCACTCGTATTATTCATTAATAATATTGGAGCTTAGCTTTGTGTTTAATCTGTGTTTACTTACAATACATCATATATTTCGTCTTCTAAGTATTACTAAGTAAATTCCGCGTGCTTAGTAATATAACTCAAAATATCACTAACACAAGGTGTGTGTTTAGATCCATCAAGTGGTATCAGAGAAAAGGTTCTGATATTTTGATTTAGAAGACCCAAGGAATAAGCTTAACCTACTCACTAAATTCAATGGAGATGGAAAACAACCAGTCCAACTCTTCTACACCAAGGCTACCTAAGCTCAAACTTAATGAGTTTGAGACGTGGTGGATACTAATTGAGCAATACTTTCTCATTCAAGACTATGCTCTATGGGAGATAATCTTAATTGGTGATTCTTTCAAGCCTGTGACTAGTACTCAGAAGGTTGGTGACACATATGTGGTGACCGTTTCGTGCTCGAATCTAGTAATTGAAAAGCAGCGAGGAAGAATGATCTAAAGGCTAGAAGTTTGTTGTCGATGACTCTTCCTAGAGACCGGATCATAGCTTTCAAAGAAGTTCAAGACCGCAAAGAACTTTTGAAGAGATTTGCTCGGTGTTTGGTGGCAATGATGCTACAAAGAAGACACAAAAGTCATTGTTGAAGCAAAGTTATGAAAACTTCTACGCTTCAAGCAATGACTCACTGATAGCATCTTCACCAAACTCCGTAAGATTGTTACACAACCGATTGTGTTTGGCATTGAGGTAGAAAAGGAAGACCTCAATTTGAAGTTTCTAAGAAGTTTTCCTTCAAAGTTTCAAACTAATGTTACACCGGGAAAACAAAGCGACATTGAAACAATGAAGCTCAATGATCTTTACAACAACTTTAAACTCATTGAACAAAGACGAAAAAGGCTGGAAACTTGGTACAAGCTTAGCACTTGGCTTTGATGTCAACCTCTGTTGATGTGATGATTCAAGATGACATTGATGATGATATTGCCACCTTCTGGTTCTACGCTTTCCATCGGTAATGTTAGTGTTACCACCGCAGTTCAAAGAAGAAGATTGCTAGTATTGGAGATCCTACCTTGTATGCTTTTATCTCCGCTCAAGTTAATGGCTCTATATTAACTCATGAAGACATAGAGCAAATTGATGAAGATGACTTGGAGGAGATGGACATAAAATGGCAAATAGCTCTTCTTAGCATGAGGGCTAGGAAATTCTACAAGAAGACCGCAAGCCTATTCACATCAATGGTGGTGAAACCGCAGCTTTGATAAGAAGAAAGTGGAGTGTTTTAGGCGCCACAAGTTGGGACACTTTGCTAGAGAATGTAGAAGACCAAAGACCAAGGACAACAGTGTCTACTTGGTACAAGCAAAGAAGGAACCAACTGTGGAAGAACCAAAGGCAATGTTGGCTATTGATGGTGTGAGCTATGATTGAGTTTCATGGTCGATGAACAAGAGAAAGAACCTTCGATGTCGCTCTTGTGTCTCACCGAATTTGCTCTCATGGCTTTCTCGACTGAGGTACAAAACTTTGAAAGTTGTTCTAAAACATGTAGGGCTGCTAGAGAAGTTGAAAGACTTAATGATCTCAGATTTTAATGAAAGAACGAGTTGTTTGTTTGCTAATTATCTTTGTGTCAAATCTTAGGAGAGCTATAGCTATATTAGAAAACAACTAGATCACTATAGAGAAAATGAGTCAAAATATAATGATGATATGATTTTTCTTAGAAGAGAGATAGATCATAAAACAATGTGAATGAGGCATACCAAAAAGAGCTTGAAAAACTTAAAAGATAAATGAAAATGTCAATTTAATCAGAGACACTGTTATTATCGGTCTAAGTCAATTGATAAAATACGGAATGCTAAAATTCATAATAAAGTTAAGTTTGGTATGGGTTATAATATAGTGCCTCCACCACTAAGAGGTGTTCCATCACCTCCGTATAGATTTAGCTCATACAGGGCTTAGAAGCGTTTCAGGATCTTGAACGTGAATATGGTCCTTTAAAGGACACAACTGTGAAATGTGAGGAAGAGGTTAAGAAGGATAATGATGTTTTTGAAAGTGCTAGTGACTCATTAGTTGTTGATGAGAATGTTAAAAAGAATGTAGAGGCTTCTATCCCAAAAGTTGTTAATACTATTACGGAGGAGCCTAGGAAACAAGCTAATAAACCTAGATCAACTGTAAGGTATGCTGAGATGTATAGGAACAATCCTACAGCTCCTAGGGGTAACCATAGGAGTTGGAATCATGTTAAATCTCAACAACTAGGTAGTGATTTTGTGATATACAATAAGGCATGCTATATCTGTTGTAGTTTTGATCATTTACATGCTTATTGTGACTATCATGTTAGGAGAAGGGAAGTCCATGGGAATAAAAGGGTGAATTCTAACAAATTTCAAAATCATGTGCACCCTAATCCACACAAAGAAATGATCCCAAGAGCGATTCAACTAAGAAGTGGACTTAAAACTTTGCCACCGCAAAATCAAAACACTGCCACCCTAAGTCACCGTTACAAGTGCAAAGTCCAAAACAACTTTTGCAAAATCAAGACAAACAGGAAAAGGACTTTTCAAAATAAAAGGTTCATTATAACCAACAGTGGGTACCTAAGATAAAACTAGTTGTTTCCATCGGTCATTCAAAAGTTCCCACTGCAAGGGTTGTAAACAAGAAAAAGGGGAAATGGGAATGTTGTGAAGGCCTCAAGACATTGGGAATGGAAACCTAAAGGAATAACCTCATCAACCAATCCCAATGGTGTATCAATGACCTTTGATAGATATAACTATATTGATACACGAGGCGCCCAAGTTAATCATGGCTTGGGTCCCCAAAAGAAACTAACTCTTTACTTTAATGTGCAGGAACATCCAAGGATAAAAGATCGATCAAGGCTACAGACGGTGGATGTTCAAGGCACATGACCGGCAACAAGTCTTATCTCTCGATTTTGAACATTATGATGGACAAGATGTCGACTTTGGAGGTGGAGTTAAGTAAAAGCAAAATGGAACAACAAGTATGATGCCACCGATAAAAGGCTACTTTCAAAAAGAGTGGTTTTTGTCCCCATTGGAGATTTTTGATACATGCTCTTTTGCATTGCCTAAGTCCTAAGAAAACCTCTTATGAACAATTCAGTTCAACCATGGCTTACCCTTTGGTTTGTCTAGCCACTGATAGGACTTTTAATTGGTCAAAATATATTTTTTAAAGTATGCAAGGCAATGTAAAGAGTTCAACAAAATTTTAATGTATCCAAGGTTTGTGCAAGCGATTGCTAAATGAGTTTCAACCGCAACCCCACACCGGAGTTTATAAAATCCGTTGCCTTAAGCCTAAAGTTTTTCAAAACATGAACAAAGATGGCAATATGATTTTTACACCTCTCTTCCTCAAATGCTTGCAAAGATTCACAAGTACAAACTACACCCATAATTAATGTTCCAAACATTGGTTATACTCCACTAGTTTCTCACACCTATGAGAGGAGGCAAAATAGACAACTCCTCCCATTACAACACAAAGATGTACCGATGCTCTTGGTTTAGGCACAAGCGGTGGTGGTTCCGTGCTTCAATCTAGTCCAACTAGGAGGAACCAACCAATGCCCTATGATTCACCTCTCCCAACAGTCACACAGGTTGGAAGTGTTGAGGCGCGGGCAACCCATGGAATTGATGGAAATTTGTACAACATTAGCAAAGCAAAGTTAAATCTCTAGAACAAGACTTGGCACAACTTAAGGATCGAAGATGCCAAGGATATTACATCATTGAAGGAGGAGATTCAGACCTTGAAGGAAGAGTTGCAGGGGTTAAAGACAAAGAAAACTGCAAAGTTTGTGATTTCATCTCCATCCTCACCTCATGATGGTGATTCGTGCCTTCTTGAAGCAGATTGGGTCATTCTCCCAAACAGGGGAGGAAAACAGGTGCTGAAGCTAAGGGGAGGAAGTTAGATTTTGGAGATCAAGGTGTTACAAGTAAAGGTGCAGAGGGAGCTGATACTCATGAAGAGCAACTAGAGCAAGATATTTTTAGTACTGCAACTACAGATTTTACCATTGATCAAATTTCCACTGCAGAGCCAAATATTCCCACTGCTGGACATAATATTGCCACTGCAAGTGAAGAAATTGATAAACAGAAGAATGACAAAGGTAAAGCTGTTATGCAATGCAAAGAGCAAACAAAAAGGAAGATTTCAAAGAAAGAACAAGTTCAGATTGCTCTTGATGAAGAAGTTGCAAGAAATATTAATGAAGAAGAAGTTGCTGAGAAGAAAAAGCTTGAAGAATTGGAGATTGCAAGCTTTATGGAGGCTAAAAGGCTGGATAGAATGGAAGATCCTCTTTTCACTGTTCAACCTACAATATTCGGAGAGAAGACTCAGAGTTCAACTATGTACCTAGTGAAGAAGAAATAGAGTTCTCGATTGCAAATGATCTAGTGATCAAGAAGAAAGCAATTGACCTAGTTGTCGATAAGTCTTTAATCAAGAACAAACAACATTTCGCTTAAAGGACTTTATTCGATGAAGAATAATCAAGCACTTCAAGAGGTAATTGGTTCAGTCAGAAAGGGTCAAAAGAAACCAAGGCAACCAACTAAGGCACAAATTATTGCATACATGAAAACTTATTGTTGCAATGTTGGTGGCTGGAAAAGACATCAATTCAAAGGAATGTCTGATGATAAAGTAGAGAGTATCTACTATAGAATTCAAAGACAAGATAAGGATTTCATTCCAATGAACTCTGAAGAAGAAGTAAGAAGGTTTCCTAATTTGAAGAGAAAGACCAAAGACAGTGATTCTCAGTCTATTAAGAAGACAAATTTTGTTGAAGAACAAGAAGTTCCAACTGAGAAGTTCACTGAAGAACAATTGACTGATATGATTGTGATTGAAGAAGAAGATTTTTATCCAGAACCACTGCAAGTTAGACATCCTATCATTGATTGGGAATTTTTTACTGCTAGCAACTTTGCTCCAACATGGAAGATTACAAGGCTAGGTGGTGAAACTTCATCATTCATTCAATTTGAAGATCTCATCAAATCTTGTGACAGAGATGATCTTGACAAATTATGGAAATTAGTTCAAGAAAGATTTGATGCTGAAGATCTTAAAGATATGAAGGAGATGCAGTTATGGGTTAATCTTAGAAGGCTCTATGATCTAGATGTTAATGATGATTTTTGGAAATTCTCATGTTCATGTCCTGGTACTAAATGGTTCTATTATGATTCATGTGAAGTTCATCATGTTTCTACAGCAAATAGAGTAGATGCATTCATGCTTGCTGAGAAAGAATATCCACTCAGAGCTAGAACTCTCACTGTGATGTTGTGTACCACTATAAGAGTTCATGAAGATAGTGAGAAAGTCAGAGCATTGTTACACATGCTTCAAGATCAATGTTCAAGAGCTATTCAGAATCTAAGGAAGAAGTGAAGTGTTTGAAAGAATTCCCCAAATCCTTGCAGATAATGAAGATTGAAGAAACTTATTGATTTGCAGAGAAATCATAAGTTTAGGGGAGGATTGTTGGAAATAATCTATTACCACTGATATTCTTGTGGTTAACACTACTGATGTTTACACTAGCAGTGGAAACGTATTCCCACTGCCAGTACAAATATTACCACTGCTATTAGATAATTGTTAAGTAAACGTGTATTGATAAGTATAGAAAAGATCGTGTGTATATTCTATATTGTTAGCTTTATACTTATCTTGTAAAGGACTCCTTGTGCTATAAAAGGAGATCCTAGGTCATTGTTTAGAGAACGAAATACTCATATAAGCTTCAAGGTGTAACCCTAGTGATAAGCAAGATCACTCGTATTATTCTTTAATAATATTGGAGCTTAGCTTTGTGTTTAATCTGTGTTTACTTACAATACATCATATAATTCATCTTCTAAGTATTACTAAGTAAATTCCGCATGCTTAGTAATATAACTCAAAATATCACTAACACAAGGTGTGTGTTTAGATCTATCAAATTGTAAAGCACCTGAAGTAAGCAACCTGCGTGATCAGCGTCTGAAAAAGCTATTAGTTCAAAACCAGAATACTTCGAATACCAGATCCCCACATTAATGGTTCCCTTGATGTATTGGAGGATTCTTTTAGCCTCAGAGAGGTGAGTTTCAGTTGGTCACGATCGATAACGGAGCAAAGATATACAAGAAAATACAATATCGTCTCATCGTCGTTAGATACATGAGAGACCCAATAATACTTTGGTATTTGGTAGGGTCAACCAATTTCCCATGCAAATCGGCCCAGCTTGGTATGTGGCATAGGTATCACAGCTTTGCATTCCATGTTTGTTTAAAATTTCAAAAGCATATTTGGACAGACTTAGGAAAATACCACGGGGTGATTGATGAACTTGCAGTCCTAGAAAGAACGTAAGTTCACCCATCATGGACATTTCAAAATGTGTTTTCATAAGTTTTGAAAAAGCGTTTGAGTACTTTAAATGTGTTGACCCAAAAATGATGTCATCCACATAAATTTGAACGATTAAAATGTGTTCCCTGTGATATTGTATAAACAGTGATGGGTTGACCGATCCTTTGACAAAATTATGAGATATGAGAAAGGATGACAACTCATCGCACTCACGCCCGAGGGCTTGTTTGAGACCGTGAGAGCCTTGTTCGGTTTGTAGACGTGATTAGGGAATTCAGGATCAACAAATCCTTCCGGGTCGGCTAACATAGACCGCTTCCTTCGGCCCCGACCACCATTTAGGAAAGCGTTTTGACATCCATCCGAAAGACCGTGATGTTCATGTGAGCTTGTTTTTCGCGAATGCCATAAAAAAATCCGTCCCACCCGATAGCCTCAAGTCTAGCAACCGCGAATGCAAAAGATTCCTCAAGTCAATCCCTCTTCTTGTCTATAACCCTTAGCCAACAGACGTGACTTATTTCGATAACCGTACCTTCAAAGATCCAACTTGTTTTTCCAAATCCATTTCGCACCAATAACATAGACCTTGTTGGTTTGGCAACCAATTCCCATACTTCAAGACGTTTAAACTGATTAAGTTCTTCTTGCATGGATTCAATCCAGTTGTAATATGTCATTGCCTCTTTAATACTTTTGGGTTCAGCTTGGCAGACGGTAAGTGCATAAATGCAATGTTCACCGTCAGTTTGAAGGCGTTGTCTAGTTACGACTGGTTGATTCGGGTTTCCAATCATGTTGACAAGAGGATGGTCTTTAGTCCAACGATGTGTGGAGGGTTGATGTTGATATACATTGTGCATATTAGGAGGATTCAAATGGCTTTTGGATGACTCCGCAACATCAGAAGTGGCAGATTCATTAGCAAAAGGATTGAAGAACGCATTTGGATCATAATCTGGAGGTGTAGGTAATTCTTGGTTTAGAAGATCATCAGCTGGTTCAGCGTCATTGGATGCGGTTTGTTCGACTGTTGTTGTAGAATCAATTGGAGGTGCTTCTTCAACAGTTGTTGTTTCAGGTGTATCAGGGATTAGAGTATTATCAGGTTGAGTAGCGGAAGCATTTGATACATCTGTAGCATGTTGATCAATATCATTACTAAACAGAGGAGCAAATAGCTGTTCCATTTGATGACAAGTAAGTTGTAGGCTTGGTTCAGCTGATGATGGGGTTTGGGGGAAGTTTAGACGGTTATGTCCGGGTTCCAAGTTGTTTTGCTCAGAAGCCATTTCTGTGAGCTCATCGAAATTTGCATGAATCGTTTCCATAATCTCCCTTGTACGACGATTCCATATCCGGTATCCTTTAGAATTTTCACAGTATCCAACGAAGACTCCAATGTCATCTTTAGCCTTTAGCTTACCAAAGTCATCACGATCATTATTTGGGTAACAAAGAGAACCAAAGACATGAAAGTTTTTTAGATTTGATTTGCGGTTATGGATAAGCTCATAAGGTGTTTTATTGTGGCGTTTAGTAATCATTGAACAGTTCTGAGTGTAGCATGCAGTTGACACGGCTTCACCCACAAGTAACTGAAGTTTTGCATTTATCAACATCGTTCTTGCAGCTTCCACTAACATACGGTTTCGTCTTTCAACAACTCCATTTTGTTTTGGTGTCCGTGCAATTGATGTTTGATGCTCAATTCCCACTTTCTCATAGTATTCACGAAGAGTCCGATTCACAAATTTAGTTCCTTTGTCTTACTCGATTTGTCCGACCGTGTTCGGAGTCGAACTTGAATTTTCATGAGAAAGGTGATGATCATGTGTGGAGCTTGATCTTTACTTCGAAGAAAATAAACCCAAGTCCATCTTGAGTAGTCATCAACAATTACTAGAATGTAGCATTTGCCATTAATCGTCTGCACACGTATCGGGCCATACAAATCCATGTGAAGAAGATGAAGCACATGTTGGGAGCTGTGTTCCACCTTTGAAGGAAAGTGAGCACGAGTGCTTTTCCCTTGTTCACAAGCTGAGCATAGATGATCTTTACAATACCTAAATCTTGGGAGACCTTTAACAAGTCTGTAATGTGCAAGATTGGTTATGGTTTGAAAGTTTAAGTGTGAAAGACGACGGTGCCATAGCCAGGATTTTGTAGATGTTGCCTTAGAAAGTAGACAGATGGGAGATGAAGCAATCATGTCTTGCATTGAGATTGTGTAAAGACTTGATGTGCGGTTTCCAGACATAAGATTGTTTCCTTGTAGATCACGAATGAAACAAGTTTTCTCCCTAAAAGCAACTTCCAAATCTCCATCACAAAATTGACCGATCGAAAAGAGATTGTGACCGAGACCTTCCACATAATAAACTCGCTAATTTTGATGTTCCCATTGATATAATCTCCGAGCCCATGATAGTCGCGAGTGATCATTCCCGAACCTCGACAAAGCCAATGAACTTTGAGACAAAGTTTGATAACAGTTGAGATTGCTCATCATGTGTCGGGAACATCCGCTATCAACAATCCGTAGGATGATCCGTATCACCAGACACACAGATGACACAAGTGGAATAGAAGTAGAGGTGCAACCCGAAGAGTTAGAGGGTTTCGTTATAGTTACAGTAGACACACATATGTTAATGATCTTGGGAATCTATTTAAAGCATGGTATGCTCTGTAACCATCTCTGCCAAGTCCAACTAGTCTTAGCTTTGGTCTTAGTGAATGCACTAGGTGATATTCTCTTCCTAAGGGGTGATGTGGGTTCTATGGGTACATCAATGGTCGTAGCAGAAACATTAGTAGGTGGGTTACCTAGCACAGACTTAGAAGCATTAGTGGGCCTAGAGGTATTCCATTTTCTATTGTTCCGCTTACGAGATAAGATAGTATTAGCAACACATTTATCATGACAACCAGAATACATACTTTTACGACAACCAACACAAGATGCTTCAAACAAAACATTCAAAGTACTTAAAGGTTCAACATTCGTTACATCACTTTTTCTATTACATTTGTCTAACGCAATGTCTAAAGTGGGAGCAACTTGAGTTTTATTCAAATTCCTAAGGTGTTCTTCTACTTCAGTGGTCTTTATTGTTCTTCTCTTACGTTGCAACTTCCTATTCTTCCTTGTTTTGCTCTTAAGTCGTGAAGTGCTAACGCTGGGAAAAGAGGCAACTATTCTGCTTCAAGGAAGGAAGCACATTAGTATCTTGTGGTTTGTCATTAGGCGTTCTAGTGTCAATTTTAAACATTCATGGGGCAAGTGCATTAGTGTTACTGATAAGGTTTTAAAATGTACCTTTTTGAGGGGTCGTTTAAGCCCTTATTTGATCACTTTTGTATCCGTTATTACTTAATATCGTTCCTTTTCACTTTTAGGTCTCTCAAGGCAAATTGTCGGAATGGCACTTATTTGGACGAAAAGGCGAGGATATACGAAGAAAATGGCCAAAGTCAAGAATCGAGCCACCAGATCATTGAATACAAGGGGACGGCGTCGTGTTACCCGCGACGCCGTCGCATCACTTTTGTGACGGCCAAGAGCCAAATTGCTTATTTTCAAGTGACGGTGTCGCTTTAAAAGAGTAGGTCGTCGCAACTCGCACGGCCTAGATTTGATCCGCACGGCATCGAGATCAAGGGACGACGCCACAAGCATAAGGTGACGCCGCCGCAAGACTAACGTGGCCAAGACGAAACCCTAATGACGGCGACCGACCGCTTCACAAATCATAAGGTGACGCCGTCGCGATTGTAATCTTATATATAGAATCCGAATTTTTCGCTTTTAGTGTGTAGTCTTTTGGAGTAAAACCTAAACCGAACCAAGGTCGTTTTGTACAAGATTTTAGGGTTCCAAACCCTATCTTACATTAAGATAAGTGTTTTACTTCATTAATTCAATTATGTCTTCAATTATTTGTGTGTATGCTTGCATGTTCTCCATGTCCGGCTAATTTACTTTTGTGTTTGCTTAGAGAATATGAAACTTAATTATTGAATATTGATTGGTTGTCTCTTATCTTAATTGTTAATGATCTAGTAATGCGATAGGTCATTCGTTGTGTAGTTAATGCTTGATTAATCTTTGTGAACCTTAGACTATAACACCTAGAGTAGTTGTAGGCTAAACCATCCAAAGAGTACCTTAGAGTTAGAGTTTATAATTCCTAGAGATCTTGTAGACGAGACCCTTTGGTAATTTCAAAGAGTTAGGGACAAACGCATACCCTACGACTTTAGACACACAACGCGATTAAGAATAAGGACGTGACAATTCAACCATCAATAGGAGATAATTAAGGAGTAATAAAACCTAAGTAAACACATCTTTAAACTATCATACGAGCACACAATAATTAGACATAGACTACATACACCTTAGATTAGATAATTAGATAAGTAGAGTAATCGGTAGAAATACCAACCCCAAATCCAAACCCCGAGATTCGTACCTTTCTAATTCCTAAAAACATAAAAGATAAAAATAATCTTCCTCAACCCCAACCTTAGCGTAGTAACTTCTCACTAGCATTCCTATTCCCCAGAGAATGATATCAATACCCGTGGCTTACCCTAATACTACACTACAACGATTAGGTTCATCGCTTAGGTGTTATAAAACTTGCTCAAGAAAAGGAAGTTCCTTTGACCCCGAACGACGCGTGTAGCGTTATCAAGTTTTGGCGCCGATGCCGGGAATAGAATAGCTAGTTAGTAGTCCAACTCATTTAGGTTTCTTTGCTTGATTCCTATCAAGTAAATTTTTCTCATTTTTAGCTTTCTCATAGTCTATCCCCCTTCTTCGTGACCTTTGTTCATAACCACATCACTTTTCATCATGGAAGGTGATAAACCACCAAACAATACTTTACCATTAAACAAATACCCACCGTTTGATCCAGCCTTGGCCAACCAACTTTGAGCTCGTATTGGAGAGCTTAGGAAGCTAAATAGGATAAACGTGAATGAAGTGGATAGTGCTTATTTCAATCTTTACCCCACTAAGGAAGAGGTTGCTTACCATCGATACATAATCGATAATCCCGATCACCTATCATTAGGATATGCCCAAAGATTAGAGAGAAATCCTTGGAACCTAAAAATCCCTTGTATGATCGGATATAGGAGTGTCGACCACGCTTACATAGATACGGAATCTCCCATTAATGTGATGTCATCTCATTGCCTACAATGACATTATGAATGAGCGACTTAATATTAGGAGGGACCCTAAGTATCCATGTGAGTTTGCAACTTTGTGGGAAGAGTCAAGGATGTACATGTATTTATAGGAAATTTCACCTACCTAGTTGATTTTGTGGTCCTAGAAGATATAGGGTGCGTTATTGACTATAGTTTATCCCAAGTAGTGCTAGGAAAACCGTTTGTTGAAACATCTAAGATGAGCCATAACAAATATGATGGAACGGTTAGGTTTAAGGAAGGAACCGATGAGATCACTTATAGGATGCCTTGGAAAACAAATGAATATGGCCATCTACCCATTTTAAACGAGACAACATCAAAGCTTTTGAGGACAAAAGCAAGGACGATGTTGAAAAGGTTATAAATTTATGTGGGAAAGAAGGAGGCTTTATTATAAGGATTGCTTGACCCTAGGGCCTAGGTATAGAGTCGATGAAAATTTTGTCAACATGATAGAATTCTCATTGAGAATGCAAACGAGACAACGTAGTGGCACGACTACGAGTCTAGCTACAAGACTCATAAATAAAGAAAAGCGCTTGGGAGGCAACCCATGCTTAATTGTTTGCTTGTTAGTGTCATATATCTTTTATTGATTGCTTATTCTCATGTTTAAATTTGTAAAATGCTTTATTTTGTTTTTAACCTCGCCTTAATTGCATATAAAGGTATTTTACATAAAGGATAAGTGTAGGAGGATTACACACGCTTTCAAAAGAAACGTGAACATGAGAATTTCAATTAATTAAAAGATATATATGTGTGTTTGTTCGAGTCAAATGCTTGTATCGAGTCATAATGGATGTTTTGCATAAATTTTTCCGATTCTAAAGATGTAAATTTTCCGAATTTTTTTAGAAAATTACGCACCGCTTTTTGTCGAGATAACTCGACGGTGTCAGATCGCAACCTAACGGCGTCAGAAGGAGTAAAACAATGATTACTTTTTTCTCGTTTTCGAGCTACTTATAAATTTTTAGAATTTTCCGTGTCTTAATTTTCCGTAAATTTCAGTAAACATCCATTCCACAAGCATTATATCCTAGTTTAGTAGAGTCTTATATATATTATTACCGCCGATTTTACGCTAAGGTTTCGTTTGTTTTCTTCAAGTGTGCGTGTTTAATTTATTAAGAAGAAGATACATAAGATTGGAAGGAGCTTTTCACGCATACATTCTTCTTGGAAAGGATTTAACCACCACTTTACACGGATCCTACCGAGCTAATCGTGGGAGTATTAGTTTCTTTCATCTTTTATTACCTTCCATTATCATAACTTTGATATTTTCGGGAACATTGGGGACAATGTTCGCTTTAAGTGTAGGGAGGAAAATAAAACGGAACTTTGAAACTATGCTTATCCTTGATTATTTGCTTTGTCCAATTGTATTTGTGTAATAAACCATGAGAAAATGTCGGTTAGGGTAATTTTGGCACCAAATTTAAAATTTTTCATGACATATAGGAGTGGGCCATTAGTCTTAACAAAAGCGCCTCATGGATAGGAAGTTGCATGACTAGCACAAAACCCTTTACCACCCAAATTCCACCCAAAATGCGAGGATCACCCTTAGATTAGTAGGAATTAAAGCATTCATCTTTAATGCTTAGAGTGTGAACCGGTAGTATAATAGATTCTAGAACTTGTTTTGTGATGCATCCCGAGATCGCTAGTAAGACTACACTTGTGTAGTTAGGAATAACTAAATGATAAGAGGCATTAGGATAACCCTTGTTTGATACCCGTAATATAATTACTTCTTCCACATCGGTTGAGTAATTCCCCACACCTTTGCGTTGTACTTATTTTTAGTACACGATACCCCTAGTTAACCCCTCGAGCCTATCCTTTTCGCGGTTCTCGTGATGTTTTGGTTTTCCGAATATCAATGAAGAGCATTGTTTACACCCCACCCCAAATGTACACCCAAATCGCCTTAGCCTACCTTGTATGCACTCACTTTTAGTGCATTATTGTTATCACCCTAAACCCTTAGTTCAATTATCTAGTTGCTTGCATAAGTTGCTAAGTCGAGTCATATCCTTTGTACACGCTTTGGGACGATTGGGACTCATGGGAAAAGTTAAAGTTTATGAAATGACGGGAAGGAACGTTAAATTCAAATTCCTTTATTTGCGTAATAATGTACTCCAAGTGTTTTGATCTTTTCAATTCGGGTCAAATTAGTGTTAGAGTAATAAAACTCAAGTGTAGGGATGTGCCTATAAGTCCCTATCATTTTGATGTTATCGTAGAGGATGGTAGAGTAAAAGTGTATGAAAAAAATCGAAAAAAAAATATTAGAAAAAGAGAAAAAAAATAGAGTGTTCAAAATAAATAAAAAAATACGGGCTACGATCCTACATCTATCTTTAAATTTATGTTTGTTTTTTTCAGTTATCTAGAGTTTAGAGTGTCGAGTCTTGGCTTAGCAACGCCATTCTTCGTATGCTTGTAACATAGAGATTTTTGACTTGCCACCACTAAATATCCTATCCCACCAAACCCTTTGTTTCCCTACCGTAAGCCTAACATTACAACCCTTTAAAGACCTCTTTGATAGTCTTTCCTAGGTGCTTACGCCAAAGCGATGGAGGTTTGATCTATTCTCAAGCCTATGGTAATCTATGTACTAGGACCGTTAATGAGTGTTTATCTTCCATTTCCAACTTGTTATATTTCATATACACCCGAGAGATGCGAGTATCCAAACACCCCATGTGAGGTGCTAGTATGTAATTTCCGTGCTTGTTATGACTTTTATGGGCTTATATGTGTTGTGGATTGTTTTAAACCAATGCTTCATGACCCCTAACTTATAAATTAATTGGCTAAAGCACATTTGCTTGAGGACAAGCAAATACCAAGTGTAGGGATATTTGATAAGGTTTTAAATGTACCTTTTGAGGGTCGCTTAAGCCCTTATTTGATCACTTTTGTATCCGTTATTACTTAATATCGCTCCTTTTCACTTTTAGGTCTCTCAAGGCAAATTGCTGGAATGGCACTTATTTGGACGAAAAGGCGCGGATATATGAAGAAAATGGCCAAAGTCAAGAATCGAGCCACTCGATCACCGAATACAAGGGACGGCGTCGGTGTTACCCGCGACGCCGTCGCATCACTTTTGTGACGACCAAGAGCCAAATTGCTTATTTTCAAGTGACGGTGTCGCTTTAAAAGAGTAGGTCGTCGCAACTCGACGGCCCAGATTTGATCCGCACGGCGCCGAGATCGAAGGGACGGCGTCACAAGCATAAAGTGACGCCGTCGCAAGACTAACGCGCCAAGACAAAACCCTAATGACGCGACCCGACGGCGCCACAAATCATAAGGTGATGCCGTCGCGATTGTAATCTAATATATAGAATCCGAATTTTTCGCTTTTAGTGTGTAGTCTTTGGAGTAAAACCTAAACCGAACCAAGGCTGTCTTGTACAATATTTTAGGGTTCCAAACCCTATCTTACATCAAGATAAGTGTTTTACTTCATTAATTCAATTATGTCTTCAATTATTTGTGTGTATGCTTGCATGTTCTCCATGTCCCGCTAATTTACTTTTGTGTTTGCTTAGGAATATGAAACTTAATTATTGAATATTGATTGGTTGTCTCTTATCTTAATTGTTAATGATCTAGTAATGCGATAGGTCATTCGTTGTGTAGTTAATGCTTGATTAATCTTTGTGAACCTTAGACTATAACACCTAGAGTAGTTGTAGGCTAAACCATCCAAAGAGTACCTTAGAGTTAGAGTTTATAATTCCTAGAGATCTTGTAGACGAGACCCTTTGGTAGTTTCAAAGAGTTAGGGACAAACGCATACCCTACGACTTTAGACACACAACGCGATTAAGAATAAGGACGTGACAATTCAACCATCAATAGGAGATAATTAAGGAGTAATAAAACCTAAGTAAACACATCTTTAAACTATCATACGAGCACACAATAATTAGACATAGACTACATACACCTTAGATTAGATAATTAGATAAGTAGAGTAATCGGTAGAAATACCAACCCCAAATCCAAACCCCGAGATTCGTACCTTTCTAATTCCTAAAAACATAAAAGATAAAAATAATCTTCCTCAACCCCAACCTTAGCGTAGTAACTTCTCACTAGCATTCCTATTCCCCAGAGAACGATATCAATACCCGTGGCTTACCCTAATACTACACTACAACGATTAGGTTCACCGCCTAGGTGTTATAAAACTTGCTCAAAGAAAAGGAAGTTCCTTTGACCCCGAACGACGCTGTAGCGTTATCGTTTTGAGAAAATCAAATATGACACCATATTCAGTTTTGAATTTGGCAATTTCTTGTTCATATTTTGAAATTTGACACTTTAAAAACACGTTTTCATCATCCAGTTGTTCTATTTTTGGATCAAGAGATTTTGAACGCAACTGGTTGATCTTGTTTTGCAAAGCAAGTTCATGATTTTGAAAATCTTTTTGACACCATTGAAGACGATGTTTTGCATTGGAAAGTTCATTTAACAATCGCTTATTTTCAATTTTGAAAGACTTGATTTGTGACACATTATCGGTATTCTCAACATTTTCAATGTAATCGATAATATATAATCAAATGCATATGCAACGGAATGTAGTAACACAACATTTATGGTATCAAGACAGATAACATCTTCCAAGAGTCGGTCAACATGATTTCTTAACATTTTCTTTTACGCTTAGTATTTGAAGTCGATGTTTCGCTTGCTCGAAAACTTTTTCATAAGACCAATCTCCTTCAAGATCCCGCTCCCAATATATTGCACACATTTTTAGATTTCGGACATGTAGTAAAAGCCCTTTCTCGAAAAATATCTCTTTGTTGTCGCAAGAAATGGCGATTGAAAATGTTCAAATTGATTTGTAATTAACTTCAATTGCATGTTCCAAAAGTTTGATGTCGGACATGAAAGTGTCAAAGTATTTAAGAAACCGACATCGCTCGCCTAATGGCTTTATTTCACTAAAAGAAGGTAAAGGACCATTAATTTATGCAACATTGGGTCGGGAATCATCATTAGAAGAGGACTCGGGAGTAGGCGTGATAACCCAAGGCGTGTTAGAATTATCCTGCTAGTGACGAAAGTTATGCCTTTTGAATAGTTAAATGGTTTGTTATAAACAACATTTTCCAATTTTAACCGACTCTCGTCTTCTGCATCTAATTTCTCCATACGATTATATTCAACAACACTCATAATGGAATCATCAATTCTATGATCTGCATTGTAGACTTGAGGATTTGGTTTGAATGCTCTATGTGAGAAACATGGTTTGTAATCAGCAAGAATTGGTCCATATCCATTTGGATTTGGTTTAAAGGTAAACTTTTGAATTGTTGTGATTGACTCACCATGTTTGTAAACAACATTTCGAAACTCTTTGATTTTGTTTTGTAAGTCGACAATTTCCTCAAGATAGTCATCTATTTGTTTCCTCGAATGCTTTTTGTACTCACAAAACTATTTTTGGCAAGTTATGTAATACCTGAATTTCTAAAATTCACAAAAAGACCAAAATACCCTTATGATCAAAAGTAAGAATAAATTAAATAAACAAAATACCAAATGAGCTACGTAAATTCAGAAAACTTATAAGAAAATCACATATGATCCAAATAAATCTTGAATGACCTTGTAACGTTAATTTTTATAGATTATAATTTTCTAAAATCAATTATGTATTTTTAATAAGTAGTAAAATATATTTAATAGTTTTATAAAAGAAATTAATTAGTAAAAGCCCAATATAAATTTATATTATTAAGAGACCATTTATTTTAAGTCCAATGCATCATAAAGCCCACAAGAAAATTTGTAACTCAAGTATATATACATATATTCGGTTCCTAAAAATCCTAAGGCACCGATTATTCCTAAACCGACCTAAAACCCTAAACAATTGATTTCTAGTTTCCAGAGCTTGAGACCATTTTTCTTGGACGAGATTCAAGGTATAGAAGGTGGGAAAAATAGTGTTTGAGTTCCAAAGCTGCTGGTTTAAGCGTGGTGAGTTTTTGAGTGGATTAGGGTTTCGGCGAGTAGTGTCTTTGTGCTTCTTTTGTTCTAACGATTCAAGCTCATCAAGGGTATGTTTCTAATGTTGATTTCAGTCCTATAAGTCGTATATAACACATAAAAATTGGCCATGCATGTTTAATATGTCGTATGAAATTATTTGAAACCTAAAACCCTAAAATCGTATATTAATAATGAATGGGCGTATAATATTTTTAGAGATCATGAATTGATTTTTCCAGAAGTTGTTACATGTTATAAGACCTGTATAAAATACATGTTTGTGAATTCGAAGATTATGTGAATTGTCTTGGGTTTTTCTTGTTCGAAAACGCATAAAAAGGAAAGGTTTTTAAAAGGGGCGATTAGGGTTTTTCATGAACTAGGGTTTCCTTGTAATCATTGAAGATAATTAATGAAGTGGTAATGATGAGCTAATGATTGGTTAAACTTAGGTTTAGGGCTTGTACTTGAAATTATACTTATTCGATTTTTAAATAAAAGGTTTGGGTTGGTTTTGTAAATATTGAAACTTAAAGGTTATTTTTGTAAACAGTAAAATACTTGTACTAAACGTATAAAAATAAGTGTGGGGGTTAAACATGTAATTTTGGATAATTAAGGGGCCATTCGAATTGTATTTAATTTATTAGGGTACGTTTTGTAAATTCTAAAACCTTTGGGTTAAAAGTGTAAAATCTGATAAAGTAAGGTTTGATTGTGAAACTAAAGATGCCAAGGGTGTGATTTGAAATTCTGAATAATTATGGGTTCTACAAGTGTAAATTGATTTTGTAGAGACACGCATGAGTTTAAGTAAATTTCGGTTTGTTATTATTTACGTTCTAGGTTGAATTGAGAAATCATTAAAGGAAGTAATATGTGGATTTAATGCGTAATTAGTAATATTTAAAGAGTAAGGGAAACCCTAGTACCTAAATAGGAAGTTGGTTAATTAATGGGGAATACTCTAAAATGTTGTAATTTCGTCTGTCACTAAAATGAGAATATTCTGACAACTCTAAAAGTATTTAATGCGATAAATCCGTTATAATATTAATGATGTTAATAAGTATTAAATAAATCATAATCCGTGTAGATTCGTTGGAGGAGACGCGACGTTGCATCTTCATATTCGTTCATTCGTTACTTTTCTCTCAAATTGCTTTAAGGTACGGATATTCTGTCTTACTTTAAGACACTTGTGTTATCATTCAGATATTCTGACCTTTTCAGTAAAGGTCCCTCATGTTTTCTTTCTTCGTCATATCTCTCATGTTTATTAGAATTTCCAATGCCATTGCTATGAACCTTTTTCCTGATTGTGTGATTTGTTGTTTACCTGAACTTATGTTTTACTGAACCATGCGTTATCTGATTTAACATTATGTTAGGAAGACTTTGATATGTGTAATTGATGAACCTTATTACGTCTGAATATGAATCTTATGATATGAGCTATCTCGATATGTTATCTGTTGAACTTTATGCTTGATTATGATCCGTGTCATTTATGACAATTTGTTTGACCTAAGTTAGTTTGACACCCGAGCCAAATAATAACTAGTCATGGGGTTCCATGTCCGTGACGATGCACACTGATATGACTCTAGGGGCGAGAGAGTGATGTTCGCCACGCCCCTTATCTCGTTATTTGTTATGAGCTCGCTTGGTATTATATTACCTATGTAACCACCGTAAATTTCACCTTGTATTAAACTAATATAATATTCTAACGAAAGAATACATGTCCATTTTCTACGTCCAAATTTTTTAAGAAACAATATTCTTTTATTTGATCACAAACTAGCCAATGTGATGAAACTCACATCTTTAATAAACATAAACATCTTTATATGTTAAACTATAAAAGTTTTCAACTTTATTTACCACTTTACGTTATTTCGTTAACATTCGATTATTAAACGCTCAAACAAATCGCTTTCACCTATTAGAATTTTTACGAAACCAGTAAATTATTATAACTATGATTTTGCACAACTAAATTATAAATGCTAAAGTACAATATTTTATAGCTAATGTACAAGCTTTTAAAGCACTAGTCTTAAAAATAATTTCTTATATTTAATAAAACTAAGTACAACGTCATAATGCCTAAGTTACAAGTGCGTAAAGCACAAGGCCTAAAATTATATTTTCACTTAAACTTACTTAAACTTAACTAAATACCCTAATCAAGTTTCTTACACATTCGAACCTCATGAACAACCATATCTAGCTTATAGTACAACCACCTTAAGCCTAAACTTGCCCTAGTTCTTGTTCTTGTCCAAATCGAACCCTAACCATGCAACTCTCTCAAGGCTCAAGTTTAGCCACATCATGGATACATCACCTTGTCCCTTGAAGAGTTTACCATGGTCAAATATTAGGGGCAAGACTCATGGCTGAAATTTAGCCACCATACGCCACCCTCATCACCATCACATGCACCACACAACCTTTAATACTCCACCTCACCATGTCCCTTACACTTCAACATACTTTCCAAGTGTCCATATCATTTCCCTCCTATAAATAGCAAGCAATTCTCATGCATTTGAACTCACACCATTCGAACCACACCTAAAACACATTCAAAATCAGTTAGTCATAGATCTAAGGGTCCTAGTAGCAGCCAAGTAAGGATAGTATAGAGCCTAGAAGGAAGAAAAGAGTCTTGTTCCATTTGAAGGCCAATCTAGCTCTAGTCGAATCTCAAGTTTGTAAGTCTATTAAACTCATTCTATTTCGTTTTAACTTTTAATATCAATTGCATACTGTTAAAAAGGATTTTATAAGAAAACGAGCAATTTGAATCACTTAAACGAGTACACGAGTCAAAAGATATGGTCTAACGGTTACCAAAAGTCGTTAAAACCTCCTGTGGACAGAAGCGTCGGGCACGCAAAACGAGGCGCTTCTGGTCCGTTTCATGAAAAAGTTAAACACGAAAGTTGTCCGAACGACGCTTTCTTCAAAACTCAGAGCACGGGTCTAGAAAACGATAACGGCCAGAATTTAATAAAAATTCCAACAGCTATTAAGTATATGTTATAAAAACAAATTAAACCCCCTACTTGCGCCTCATTTATTTACATCATGTCAAAGGTATTAAGGCCAACCAAAGTACCGTTGTAAACACTATCTAGGACACTCTAGAACGCCCCATAACCCGTTAAAAAGCCTAGTCGTTATCTTTAAAACAGCCATCATTTTGGTCAAAAGTCATAAATGCCAAAAAGCTTTTACAACAAATATTTGGGAAAACATGGGATTTTGATAAATTTGAGTAAGAACTATCTTAGAAACATTAGAATGGGTAAAACAATATTTCACAAGGTCGCATGCAAAAGATATAGAGCTTTATGGTTTAAACCAAATTTTCATAAAATGCGCGTGGTCACGGCCATGTTTGTGGACTTGTATCTTTCTAATCAAAGACGACTAGGGCATGAGAATTATACCATTTAGAAGGTCTTACAGCCTAGTGTTTGAAGAGTCAAATGCGTTGTAGAAACCCTAGCTGGTCTTGTGTAAAATACGCCTCTTTAGCCCTCAAGTATCGCCCAAAACAACAAAAACACATAACCCCTACTTTGGAGTATCATTGCACCAAACCGTAAGAGCTTAAGACCTCTAGTTTGAACCATTAGAAAGACCACCGAAAAACTCTTGAAAGGATCAATAACGAGTAAAACCTATTAAGGCCTCGCTTTATCCACCCGTATTTTTAGGCCAAAACTAGTAAATTTCTCTTATAAAATTTTAAGCATGAAAATTGTAATTTTGTAAAATAAAGTTCCTTTGGACTAATAATGTAATTTTGTGAAGTTAGTCATATAAGGGCTGATTTTGTCAATAACCCATAGTTGAGGGTTTAAAGTGTCATTTTGAAAGTACAAGGGTAAAACTCAGAATACTTAAAATTGTAACATTTTGGAAACATAAGATATTTAACAACTTTGGTTTTGATAAAACTCATTATTAATCATTTAAGTCATAATAATAAGTATGATAAGTATATTAAATTTTGTAGAGACTTCATGTTATCCATAGAACGCTTCCGTCGTGATAAACTTGAATACGAATACTAAATACATGATATACTAAATCGTCGAGAGTCGGAGCAGCTTGTTCATATTATCTAATTTGTTTTCCATCCGACTACAATAACACCGAGGTGAGTTCATAGTCCCACTTTTACATATTTGTTTTCAAAACTTGTGGGAGATACATGCTACTAAACCGAACACAAGTATTTTTCATGCTATCCCGATTGATATTGCCTAAGTACCCATCGCATACACTAAAAGTCACTCATATCATGAACCATTAATCACTTGCGTGTGAACGCGAATATCGTGAATAGATCTATTGGCAGTTGACGCCCCATTTGTGTTAGCCGAATAGGTAACCAAATGCACGTTATTTGAGAATACTAGAAGAATGGCAAACTCCTACCGGAGGGCATTGTTGCTCACATCATCTCTATGATGTCAGTAACTTACATCATTAGTTCATTACTATGATGCCGTACTGTTAAGGTTTGCGTGTCATGAGACTTAGGGCAATATATTGTACTGCAATATTACTGATTTTACTAATGCTTATCTTGTGTTCAACTGATTATTATTCAAACACTATGGATTCACTCAACCTTTGTGTTGACTTTTTAGCATGTTTATCTCAGGTTCATAATTTACGAGGATGGCACGGAAGGACACGGATACTCAAGAAGGCTATATTATCATTCGAAAACTTATTTAATAAACTCAGAAACCACCGGGACCTCATTTTGTAAACTCGATATTTATATAAATCGAATGATAAATCTTTAAAACGACTCAATTAGGTTCGTTTATTGATATAATGTTAGCCATGAAGTAACACCCAACTTGAATTCACCGCGTATCACGAAATCGGGGGTGTTACAACCTATATATGTCTCTGGGCGATGGATGCATCCTAGATCCGATCTGTTATCCGATATGATTTGTCCGGTGAATGATGTCGTGTGCAATACGCCTTCACAACTTCGGGAGCTAGCTACTCCAAATGATTTTCTAAGATTATTTTATAAAGTATGATGTTTCGATATGATATGTTCGGGCTCGAGGTAGTTAACTAAATCAGATTTGTTATTTATATGATAAGTATTATGATTATATTTTGGTATGTTGATGCTTATGATTATGTCTTCGGCTTATTATATGTTCTTATGTATGTGTATGCTTTTGTATGTTTATGTGACTACCGTCTGCTATGCTATGATATGATTAATATGTTTAAATATGATGTGCATGCTGTTATCTGATGTCTTGATTGTTTATCGTTATGTGAATTCGTTGAAATATGGAATGAATGTATGAGTGTGATAGTTAGTGTTTTATAAGTTTAATATGCATAGTCTGATCAGTTAAATTTGGGAACTTTGCTTATACGATAGTGTTTTATTTCCTATTTTGACCTGCCATGTTTTGAACTCTGCTGATGTTAGGATTTGATCTGAGAACTGGTTTAGTTTATGATATCTGTTTTGATAATTGCTAATGGTTATGCTATGTTTTGTTTGGTCTATTTAACTATAGTTTGTCTGCTATGTTTCTTTTTGTTTGTGAGACTGCCATGGTTTGAACTGATATTTCAGCTGTTGCTATATTGAATTAAGTGTGTTAAGTGAAGATTAATTAATTTGTTTAATGTCAGGTTTATTTCTAGAAAGTGTTCTGTTAGTCTTAGACTTTTCGTTTGGTTTATATGAATTCTATTTGTTCTTGATATGCTAAGTGTTTGGATTTTCTGTATGTTTGAGTTCCGCAGAATTCTAAAAGATCCTTCGTCATTATTTCATTTTATTTTTCGTTATTCGTATATTTGTTTTGTTTAGCTTTTGTTTCGTTATATCTGCTCACCTGGCTTTGTAAGCTCACCAAGACTTTTCTTTTCCTGCAGTATTAAGCGCTCAAGATAAGCTTATGGATAGCCGATCCGGGTTTGAGAGTAGAGTGAGAGCAAGATTTGACCATAGAGATCTTAGATTTATTTTGAAGTTTAGCTATTTACGCTTTTTTTGAATATTTTGTAAAGGCTTCCGCTATTGTATAGTATTTTAAGTTCGATATGAAACCAGACAGATATCTTTACCCTTGTCGGGTTGGGGTGTTACAAGTTAACAACTCGACTTGGCTTGTTGAGTTTCCGGTGAGGCGTTAAGTTGTTGTTTATGATCGAATTTCAATTGTTCTATTTGAGGAAACAAAGCATTCTTGATGCAACCGATCACGATCCGTTTTTCTAAAGATTTTCATTTGGTATGATTTTGCAAAAGCGACTTCAAAACCTTTTTCACGCTTTCTCTTGAGTTTGAAAATGTTGAGTTGGAACTTATAGCATTCATTATCCTTAGTTAACAAAGGCAATTTTATCTTGCAATTTCTTATTGATGTCATTGCACATTTCCGCTGAGATTGGGTGGTCTTAATTAAGTTGGTCATGAGCTCAAGATCCTGATTAGACAAAGGTTCATCTTGTTCAACTTGAATCTCAACATGATCATTATTTAGATCCTCAAATATGACCACTGAGTCAACTTGATTATCAATATTAACCATAAGGTCATCTTGATCGTCAAATATAACTACGGGATCCATTTGATTATCGCCGAATGAGATGTAGAAGATTCATTTTGAACACTCGAGCCTCGTCGGATGCAGATGTTGGCGGATATACCGATCGAGAATGAGTATATTTTGATCCGGTTACTGAGACAAGCCGCCGGTGTCATACACCGGGCCTGTGTCACTCATGTGGAGCTCTTGCATGTTTGCCATTAATATCACAACCGCATTAGCTCGCAAGTCCTCCATGTCATCATCGAATCGCATTTGCCATGAAGCTCTGCTCCTTTTGGTAAGAGTTCCACCACCTTCATCCTTGAGAGCCAAGAGTAAAGCCTCTTTGTGATAAGCGCCCTCTTGTCCTCGGCTTTGGGCATGCATTAGCCGATGACCCTTCTCATTGCGCTTATAGCATCGGAGAGCATTAATCCCACCGAGCATTTCCCTGATCAACCACTTGAACCCGTTGTTGTGGAGCACCCATGTTATTCCTTCCATTAACGTTAAACCCTTGACCACTATTCATCTGACGACCATTTCCAGGAGTCTAAACCTCAACACTTCCATTGTTAACAACAGCTTGATTCCTTGTATTTGATGAGGTGCGAATGCGGTTGTTGGATTTGTTAGCAAATCATTCTAAGGCTCTTGAAATCATAACAAATCCTTGATTCAATGCATTGAAGGCTTCTTCATCCTCATTTGATTCACTGTAGAGTTCTTGATCATTGTTTTTGTTGTATGGAACCAATTGAGTTTCTTGGGATTGTTGCTGTGATGGATCATATGGTGTAATCTGAGCAGTTGGTTGTGGAGGGTTTGTGAAGACATTTTTCAAGGTCGTAAATTGAGGATAACATGCTTGGGCCCATAAAGCAAGAGTTTGATTATCCGGGAGTGAATGTGAAGCATGGACCCCACGGATGATTCTTTCTTTGTCAACTTACTTTTGGTGGTGCTTCAAATACTCATACAACAATCCGTATGTAGATTGATGAAGATTCTTCGCATGACGAATGAATGTAACATACTTTTCCCAATCAGGACCAAGACAGCTCAGGAACTTTGTGTTGATTGCAATCCTTGGCATAATGATATTATGTTTATCCAAGTCATTGATGATGTCTGAGAACCGATGATGATATGACTCTAATGTATCCCCTGGTTCAATCATGAAGTGTTCATATGCTAAGTAGATTTTGGATTCCATGTCTTCTTGATTGAGTTATGTGCCTTCCATTAAAAGATGAATGTGCTCCCACATTGCTTTAGCGCTTCGAGCATCGACACTACGGGTATCGGATTGGGTAATCCCAAAAGGATATATTGCATTGCAATTTCATCGGCTTCTAAGTGAAGAAGTTGGTCATCGAGAAGTTGATCAAGACCGACAACGCTTGGTAACATCATCTCTTGGTGGATTAGCATTCGGATCTCCGCACAAAGGAGAGTAGGCATCCGAAAAGGACCTTCAAGGATGACCTTCTTCAAAAACTTACCATGTGGCTTCTTTAGATCACAAAACCTAAAAAACCTTATTACCCATTGATCGTAGTTTTTGGGAGTGAGCATTGGAGGTCTGTCAAGGGATCCAGCTTCATGAATGAATTGTTGGCTACTTAAAGCTTCACACATCTTTGCAAACCAAGAGGGTTCCTTTGGTGTTGTAACATTCATAGCATACTTGGCGGGATACTGATTTTGAAAGTATGTATAGTGTTGTACTTGTTGACGAGGGTTTGGTGGAACCATTTGTGGAGGAAGAGGATTTGCTCCTTGAGAAAAGTGTTGAAATTGTTGCAATTGTTGTGGAGATGGTAGAGGATATGGTTGATAGAATTGTTGTTGTTGTTGAGGATACTCATGAGAAAAGTAGCTAGAGTATGGTGGTTGAGACATTTTGAAACTTGTGTTGATGATGGATCTTTGTAGTCGAATGAAACTTAGAATTTGTTGATGAAGTAACCTTATGCGTAGAAACCAGCTTAGGCGTAGAAATAACCTTACGCGTAATACCCAACTTATGCGTAGACAAGGGCTTACGCGTAGTGATAGCTTACGCGTAGACTTGAGAAAAACTTAGCTTAGGCATAAACCAAAGACTTAGTAGTAGAATCCTTATGCGTAATATTTCCTTAGGCGTAAGACAAGCTTAGGCGTAGGAAATGCTTAGGCAAAGAGTATTCTACGCGTAAGTATGAAGCTTAGGCGTAAAACTAGGGTTTTACCTAAAAATCCTTTACACTTATACCAAAGGTAAAAGATATCCAAAGTCGAAGTGTTTTCGAGGCTTATCCAAGCAAGAAAACACCGAGTAAACCAACAACTATGAAGATCACGTGATGAATTGCTTATGCGTAAGTGTCGCTTATGCGTAAACTTTGTGCTTACGAGTAAAACTAGGGTTTTGTTACAGTAGAAAGTACAAAAATGCACTAAATCGATTTTATGCTCAAAAGTGTTTTGAAACCCGATTTTAATGATGAAATAGCTTCAATATCACCAAAATAACAATAAAGTTTGAAACTTGATGATTCAAAACCAATAACACCCTTCGCGTATAAAGGAGTACACGAAAAAAATCAAGCTTAAAATCTAATCTACACATGTAAAGTTTGAAACTTTTTGCTAAAAACTAAAACTTTAACACTAAATAAACCTTGAACCACAAGAATCTTGAGTTTTTAAATGTAAAAATTAGAGCTTTTAAGCGTATGAAAATTTATGTTCAAAATCCCACGCGCATGAGATAAAACTTCAAAAACAAAAGTGTTTCACCCAACTAGATGGCGATTGATACCATTGTTAGGTCACCATAATGTAACACAAGCATCAATATGTAAGAAATAAGGAAAGAAGTGATCGGTTGAACACACACACAATACACACGTATAGAAATAGTAAATGTTTAGGCGTAGGAATTATGAAGTGAACAACCAACCTTCAAATGAAGGTTTACAAAGGTATTTATAGGGGAAGGGACTAGGGCAACATAGCAAGTCCCCTTCCTTCCTTATTGGACATGGACCAAGGCTTATGGGCTTTCTACATAAGCCTTGCCATTAATACAAACATAAAAGCCTAATTAAGCAACCTATTATATATTGATTACTAACACTTAAAATATAGTTTAGGAGTGATTCCAACAAGGATTAAAATAAATCATTATTTATTAGGTCGTGACCTGGTACCGTTATACCTTGATCGACTATTTTCCTAGATACTACTTTGCTTGAGGTGAATTTATAGCCCCACCTTTTACTCATTTTACTACTTGTTTTATAACTTTTGGGTGAGAACATACGTTCTTTTACTCTGGACACAAGTACCTTTTAAACTGTTACGGATTAGCCTAAGTACAGATAACCCACTATGCCCACTATCATGAACCGTTAGTTCTTGTGGAAGCGCGAGTGTTATAAATAGATCTACTCGGGTGACTCCCCCGTTCAGATTGACCGTATAGGCAAACGGGCGTATACCATGTCGGAATCTAAGTGTTGAGGGTTAAACACTTACCGAGCCTTTATACTATATGCATCGGATTTGAATACCTTTTGTCGTAGCTTCGGTGTCATGAACTTAGTGCAATCGTAATACCTTTTGTATAACATTATGTTAATACAAATAAGCCGTAAAAACGTTTATTTATATTTTACGATCTTCTAATGTTTTGTCGATAACAAACGTAAAATCATTTTAACGAAACAAATAAAATACGTAAATGGTTTGAGCCAATAGTTTACTAACACACTTACATTTTCATACAAAACGCTAAACAAGTAATAGTATTTACATTTTATAGAAATGCATATGTATAACAACTAGTGTTTACATAATGGGTATATATATACATACTTAATATATATTGTAATGGGTAAGAATCTAAGTACTTGACCCATTAACTAAATACATTGAATGTAGTTGGGTAAAACCCAAATTCCATGACCCATACCTATGGAGCATGATCCATAACCCATGACCCATTGCATGGCATCATGCATGAAGTCATATTGGGCATTATCCATAACCCATGGAGCTAACCCATGACCCATTGACTAGATGCATTGCATCTTCTAAATACATTGTATCTATTTGGATACCCATGATCCATGATCCATGACCCATAACCCATTTAGGAGGAGCGTCCTACGGATCCCCAGGAATACATTGGACGGATCCCTCAAGCAAGGGATCCGGGGGACAGTATTGGTTTTTGCCTATAAATAGTAAGTCATTTCATCATTGTAAGTTGCCACTTCTACACATACTTTCTCTTAGTATTGTAAACTCTCTAACCTCATATCCAAAGGATCTCTCTATGTAGTTTTGTGTTTGTGGGATTCTCTAGGTTCCTCTTAAAGGCGACCACCTCTTGAAGTCTAGCAAGCTCAAGTCCATGAGTAGCCAAGCTTCGTCATCATCAAGACTACTGAAGTTCTCTTGTTGATAGTTCTTTCTTCCTACCTAGAAGTGTTGTGTTGAAGGCATTAGTGAAAGATGCCAAAAGGGTCAAGTCGAATGCATTAGTGAAAGGTGTCGAAGGTCCATGTCTAAGGCATTAGTGAAGGATTCCAAAGGTCCATGGTGAAGGCATTACGTGAAAGGTGTCAAAATATCATGTCAAGGGCATTAGTGAAAGGTGCCAAGGGTGTAAAATCGATATGGTGCATCAATGTACAAACATAGATAGGTTGTATCCAAGGATATTGATATCCTTGATGAGGTTATAATAAGGAGTGTATCTCCTTTGAGATAGGTGTTGTGTAGTGTTGGGTAGTAGTTCCTCCTTTGTAATGGAACTCGATATCTAGCCTTGTACCGAATAAAGTGTAGGCGACGTTGTGATAGGTTTGGTTCTACCTCGTGGAAGAAACCGATGTCTAGCCTTGTACCGAATAAAGAGTAGGTGACGTTGTGAAGGATTCTCCGCCACGAGGAGTTTGTGTTGTGTAGTGCTAACGAACTCTCGAGTAGGTGACTCAGGGAGTGGAGTAGGGCAAGGAAGGTGTCCATGTAGCCAAACCACTATAAACACTCGTGTCGTGGTTTTGTGTTTCTGTTAATACAAATAAGCTGTAAAAATGTTTATTTATATTTTACGATCTTCTAGTGTTTTGTCGATAACAAACGTAAAATTATTTTAGTGAAACAAATAAAATACGTAAATGGTTTGAGCCAATAGTTTACTAACACACTTACGCTTTCACATAAAACACTAAAACAAGTATAATTGATTTTATGATTTAGTAATATACATATATGTACAACAACTAGTGTTTACATATTGGGTAAATATATACATAACTAGTATGTATTATATTCTGTAATGTAAATGGGTAGAAACTTAAGTATCTTGACCCATTGACCAAATACATTGAATGTTGTTGGGTATAACCCAAAGTCCATGACCCATACCCATGGATCATGACCCATAACACATTGCATGACATCATGCTTAAGTCATATATGGATATTATCCATGACCCATGGTTTAACCCACGACCCATGGACTAGATGCATTTCATCTTGTAGATACATTGTATCTACTTGGATACCCATGATCCATAACCCATGACCCAAAACCCATGGGCAAAGAGGAGCGCCCCACGGATCCCCAAGATCGACGGATCCTCAAGTGAGGATCCGTGGAACAAGAGTCGTTTTCCTCTATAAATAGTGAGCCATTTCTTCATTGTTTCTCACCCCTTTCTCACATATTTTCTCTTTGAGTTATAAACTCTCTAACCTCATATTCAAGTGATCTATGTATGTAGTTTTGGTTTTTGTGTGATTTTCTAGGTTCCTCTTAAAGGCGAGATCACCATCTTTTGAAGATGAGCAAGCTCAAGTCCATGAGTTGCCATGCTTCGTTATCATCAAGACTACTGAGGTTCTCTTGTTGATAGTTATCTTCTTTCTCATAAGAAGTGTAGTGTTGAAGACATTAGTGAAAGATGTCTAAAGGGTCAAGACGAAGATACTAGTGAAAGGTGTCGAACGTCCGTATTGAAAGCACTAGTGAAGGGTGCTTAGAAGTCAAGGCTAAAGGCATTAGTGAAGGATGCCTAGAAGTCAAGTCACAAGGCGTTAGTGAAAAGTACCTTAAGATCGAGTCAAAGGCATTAGTGAAAGGTGCCTAAGGTGTACATTCGATATGGTGTGTTCGATGTACAAGATCGATTAGTATTGGGTCAAAGGATATTGATATCCTTGTTGATGTTGTTATAAGGAGTGGATCTCCTTTGGGGTTAGTTATTGTTGTAAGTGTTGAGTAGTAGTTCCTCTATTATAATGGAACTCGGTATCTAGCCAAATACCGGATAAAGGGTAGGCGACGTCGTGATAGGTTTGGTTCTACCTCGTGGAAGAACCCGGTATCTAGCCTTGTACCGGATAAAGAGTAGGCAACGTTGTGAAGGCTTCTCCGCCATAAGGAGTTGGTGTCGTGTAGTGATTATGAACTCTCTAGTAGGTGACTCGGGGAGTGGAGTAGGGCAAGGAAGTTGTCCTTGTAGCCAAACCACTATAAATACTCGTGTCGTGGTTATGTGCTTCTTACTCTTTATCTTTCATTACACATTTATATATCTATCTATAAATGTCCAACATACACATCCAAATGGATTGACATAAGTCGATCTAAATATTTTAAAACGAAGTTTTAATTGGTAAAACTATTCAACCCCCCCTTCTAGTTTTTCACAGTTTCATACTCTTTACCTTTACATTACGTAGTTACATACTTATCTATCAACATCCAACATACACATCAAATAGATTGACATAAGTGAATCTAAATATTTTAAAACGAAGTTTTAATCAGTAAAACAATTCAACCCCCTTCTAGTTTTTCACAATTGGTACCAGAGCTTCGTTACCAAGTTTCTTAAGAGTATATTGTAGTTTTAAAACTTGATACGATCCGTGTATGATTGAAAACTACAAAGAAGGAAATTTCTTATACACAAAAGGTCACGTTTTAAAATCATCATATTTTATAATGTTGGATAACGATAGATTTTTCTAATATAAATCTTGTTGAGAATTCTCTATACTAGGATTTGGGCATCCTAAGAAGATCATAAAGAATTTCGCTTCAATATTTCTTCTCTTAAAAAGAATATATATAGCAAAGGTATGCTCTTTAATAAATTACTTACAAATAAATTATTATTGCATATTTTCTAGATTAATTAATAATATTATTTCGTATAAACATGTTAAGATTAGTAGACTCATTACGTTTATTTAAAAATAACTAAAGTTGTTATCTATATTGAACTCATCATCAAGAATAATATTCTTCGTTGATCTCTATAGATAAAACTACTAACTAGTGATAATGATATCTTGGCTATTCGAGAGCCTCGATCATCACTCCTCACATAAGGTTGTTGACATTTCATCTATGTCAATAAGTATCCATGTGAAACTCCTCATATCATGATAAAATAGTATTTTATCAAATCCTTAAACTTCCCAAAAATTATGATTTATTCATAAAAAGGGAACCCCGTCAAATAGGACTAGTAAAACACGTCAAAACCCCAAAACATAAGTTATAGAGCATAAACATCAACTCTAGCCAAGAATTAGAACTCCAAAATCAAAATTATCAAAGATCACTTAAACTGCTAACTGTTGATATGCCGGATCACTACGTTTGAACTAGCTGGATCCCTCATTCAAGGGATCCGTAGGAACCGGCACATCAGAAGAGAGTTTAAGTAAAAGATGATCATTGTGGAGTTCTATTCTTCACTTTACTCTCTCAAACACACGAACATAAAACCTAATTTACTGTTCACAGGAGTTCATTCATCATATTCTCAAAAGAAACAATCACTTGTGTAAGTATAATCTTCACTACATTGTTATTTCCATTCTTTAATGCCTAGAAGTACAATTCCATCTTGAGAAATTGGGTTCAAATGGATTTATCACAATTTGATATCATATTGTTTTCTAAGATAAACTAAATCAAAGAATCAACATTGTTAATACAAATTAAACTCATTTTTTGAAGGGAATGTCTAACCAATGCCCTAAGGGCATTGGTTAAAATTTGTCCTTTTGTGGTTTATAATAACTATTTATGTGGGTCCCCTATCTAAATATGTAATTATGTGTCAACTATAAGGACCATTTGTGTAACTAAAAACCACAAGAGACAAATCTTAACCAATGCCCTTTGGGCATTGGTTAGACATTCCCTTTTTTGAATTCAATGAAGATATATTGAGCAAAATTGTGATGAACCCCATTACGATACTATTCACACAATTAACACCACATTGTGGTTTTGATGTTTAGGACCAATCATGCCTAGCAATAGACAACAAGATTACCAAGACACGGCACATTACATTCACGATGCGCTGCATAAGGCGCGTTCGGGGTCAAAGGAACTTCCTTTTAAATCGAGCAGTTTTTAACACTCTAGGCGGTGAACCTAATCGTTGTAGTGTATTATTGGGTAAGCCTCGGGATTGATATCGTTCTCTAGGGAATAGGAATGCTAGTGAGAAGTGTACTACGCTAAGGTTAAGGTTGAGGAAGATTCTTTTATCTTTTTATATTTTTAGAAAGCTAAGGGTAAAATCTCGGGTTTAGATTTGGGGTGGTACTTCACCGATTACTCTACTATCTAATTATCTAAACTATGGGTAGTCTTATGTCTATTGATGTGTGCTCGTATGATGATTAAAAATTTGTCTACCTAGATACTATTACTCCCTAGTTATCTTTTATTGGTGGTTGAATTGTCATGTCCTTATTATTAACGCGTTGTATTTTCTAAGGTCGTAGGGTGTGTCTTTTTCCCTAACTCTTTGAGATTACCTTAAGGTTATTGCCTACAAAATTCTCTAAGATTCATAAACTAACTTTAAGGGTTATCTTTGGATGTTTAGCCTACGAAATCCGCTAAGTGATTTATAAACTAAGGTTCAAAAAGATTACTCAAGCATTGAAACACAACGATATTCTAATTGCACTCCTAAGCCAATTACAATTAAGATAAGAGACAACCAATCAATAATTAATAACTAGGTTTCATAGATCTAAGCAAACACATAAGAAATTTAGCCGGACATGTTAAACACGCAAGCATACACACATTCAATCGAAGACATAATGAAATTAATGAAGTAAAATACTTATCTTGATGTAAAATAGGTTTTGAGAACCCTAAGATACTGTCCAAACCGGACTACAAACGTTTAGGGTTTTTACTCCACCAGTCTACCTCTTAAAATTCTGAAAATTCGATTTCTATATATAATTTTACACTTGCAACGGCGTCGCCTTATAGGTGGGACGCCGTCAGATCGCCGTCATTAGGGTTTTGTCTTGGCCAAGTAATAGTTGGGACGGCATCACGTTGTAGTTGTAACGCCGTCGGGCTTCGATGAGTGGCGCTGTCTAATTCGGATCTAGGCCGTGCGAGATAAAAGTCTTCGTGACGCCTTCCTTCAAAGCTCGACGCGTCGGTGTATTTTAGCAAAAGTTTCTTGGTAGTCGAGATTTTAATTAGTATAAGGGGACGGAGTCGCCTATGATTGTGACAATTCCAATGACTTGAGTGTCTTCGATCTTGACATAGCCATTTTATTCATATATTCACTCCTTTTTGTCCAAATATGCATCATTCTATTTTACTTCCAAGAGACCTAAAAAGTGAAAAGGAACGAAATTAAGCAGTAACGGATATAAAAGTGGGCGATTAAGGGCTTAAATGACCCCTTAAAAGTGTACGTTTTAAATCCTTATCAAATATCCCTACACTTGGTATTTGCTTGTCCTCAAGCAAATGTGCTTTTGGCAAATCAATTTATAAGTTAGGGGGCATGAAGCAATAGTCATAACAAGCACGGAAATTATATACTAGCACCTTGATGTGCTATTTCATCCTGCTTTTAATATTTATAAAACTTAGATAACTTAGGATAGACACATACTAACGGGCAGAGAACCCGATCACATGTAGTAAAGCCTTAGGTAAATCCGAGTATCGTCCCACGAGAGTTGTGACCTTGAAAGAACTAAGATGATTAGAAATGATATTGATAATATATGGGTATGACAAGGTTGTTATAATTCATCGATATGCTATTATTCCACTCACACATACACCGAAATTTAGGGTAAAGAGATAGATAAACGAAGCTTAACGAAGAATACAAATATGAATTGATTCTCGATATGAAGGTTCAATATAGTGGTTAATTATCACCAGACTCCTTTGGTCAATTCATCATGGCCTATGGTTCTTAGATTCCTCACCAAGATGAACAGTCACCCGGATCATTCGACAACCTAATAGCAGTCATTAAGCACCAAATCTACTAGATCTAGACGGTGGGAACCCGGCCGTTAGGAACTTAGATTCCCCAACCTCTTAAATACCTCCACTTGATAGGTGATCATTTGGTCGGTTCGCACACACGAAGAGTGGTTGTACTATGGCCAATTCCTCCCATACTTCGCAATCTATCAGACTAGGTCAGTTGGTCATATCTCCCAGCCCTTTAGATACTACCAAGCTTATAATACTACCAAGACTAGCGATCTATGAAAAGACTAGCAAATTTCTATAAAGAATTAAAGAGAATAGCAATAACATAAATGCAAACTTCAATTAATGACATGAATTCATAGTATAAGTCCTAGAAAAATATAGAAGGAATTCAAACTCGAATACAATGGAAATCGTAGACGAGGACTTCGTTATTCAGTGCTCCTAAGCCATGCTTCTTCTTGTATGTTTTGATCTCCCCAAACCCTAGAAGGTTTGGGAAAGGAGAGATGATTAAAACTGGTGGAACCTTTGACTATTTATAGGCTCCGATATTAGTTACGGCGTAACATTATTAAGAAGTTACGCCGTAACCCTTCAAACTTTTGTGCTTATCCATGGTTACGGCGTAACCTTATCTGGGGTTACGCCGTAGCTTTTGTAAATCATGTGCATTTCTTCATACGGCGTAACCTGAGATGAGGGTTACGATGTAGTCTTTGTCATTTAGATTTTATCCATTGTTACGGCGTAGCCTGAGCTGAGGGTTACGCCGTAGCCTTCATAATCTTTAGTTACGTCATAACTTCATTACTTGGTTACCCGTAGTTAAGAGACAACTCATCCATAGGGCTTGAAAACGTCCAATTACAGCTTCCTTACATAGAATAGGTCCTGAAATGAAATAATAAGGAATAAGGATGTTTTCACTAGCATTTTACTCAAAATGTGATGATAAAGGGGGAAATTAACGCTTAGAAAATCAGGACTATTTGATGTTATCAAATATCCCCCCACTTAAACTCTACTTGCCCTCAAGTAGACCAATTTAGACTGCAAAAGATACATCCTCAAGGAATGTGTAGTTTAAAATTTCCATGCTAGAATATTAATAAGAGCCGAACACCTCACGAAATGGGAACGAAAACACTCTCACTCTCATCCTAATCTAAGTGTTAATTTCGGGGTGATCACTCAATTGCACGGACATAGTAAGTATTCTATCACAAGCTTGGCAATTACACACAACTCCACTACTAGAGCTAAGGTTAAGACATATTTTAGAAAGCAATGCTAGGTTATAGTGATTCAAAGGCTTTGGGGTGGTGTCATTACTAACGTGTCACGGCAAAGTGGACAAAATCAATGATACATGACCAAATCCATGGCCAAGACATCAAGGATTTCTCTCTGCATCACCTAGACACGCTTCACGACAAAAAGGGTAAGGTAAGGCATGGGATATTTTAATGGGTGTAAAAGAAAAAGAAAACAAATAGTCTTAGCTTAAAACCGAGTTGCCATCGCCCCACCGTTAATTCGAGGTTCATCTTCATATGATCAATATATGTCACTGGAATCCACCATTATTCTTTCTTGAACTATTCTTCCAACCTTCGAATGTGATCGAGAAGATTATTCTCAATGCCAATTTCTTTAATTCATATAGTGCTTTATAATTTGTCGCACTGTAACACAGATAATAATAATTTTTTTTTAAACATAAATACATCCCCCCACTTGAACTGAGCATAAGGAGATAACTTAGGGGTCTTTGACGATCTTCAGTAAGATGTAGATGATTAAGTACGCCTCTCGAAACTTTATTTCGAACCTCGAACTAGGGCGAACAATGACTTCAAGATAAAAAGGTAAGACTACATGGTAGGCTAAGGTGTAAGGGTGTAACGAAAATAAGGGTTAGAAAATGAAAGGATAGGCTCAAAAGGGGTGTAACTAGGGGTATCTTGCACTAAAGGAGAGTGCAACAAAAAGGGTTAACACGGAGGTCGAAAAGCCAATGTGACTAATCGATAAACGCACACAAGTTAACACATATGGGCTATTTGGGTTTAATCCTAAAACATTTACTTTTTTCAAATCACCTTTTCCAAATATACCAAGCTAACTTGATACACTACTCGTCTGTGGTCTCGAAGTGATGTAAAAGCCAAGTTCTAAAGTTTAAAATACTATCGGCACACTCAATATTTGGTAGATTTGGGTAAAATGGGGAAAACGGAAAGGCTAAATCTCACCAATGGCAATAAGGGTTATAGTGTGCTCGGCTTTATGTAATTCTAGATTGGTTAAAAATATGACAAAAATTTTCAAATGAGCTTAAAATTTTGAAAACCAACTAGAAAATTAGGGAAAGTAAGCTAAGTAATCAAACACTTCATTTTTATTCCTATCCCCCCCCCCACTTGAAGTGTACAAAGTCCCATTTGTACGAAGAAAAAGAAAAATAAAATAGAAATGAAAAATAATCAAGAAAGAAATAAACTCCCCTCTCAAATGCTTGCCCAAGATGTCTCACTAAAGGTTGAAGGTGGGTCATAGGGTGGCTAATGCGTATCGTATCCAGAGACTACGCCTTAACTATTATATCACCAAAAATATTTCCTCATCAAGAAGAAAGGTTACGCGTAATCGACCCAAAGGTTACGCCGTAATTCCATCACGTAACCGTAACACGCACGAATACATGGAAAATTTTGTACCCATGGGTACAATCGATAATTAAGCATACAAATATCCTAATAATTCGCTTATTACGTACATATGTTTCAAATTGTTTCAAATTGTTCCAACAAACAAGGGAATCAATCATCCCTGTGAAGATCGTGATCCATGGAGTGAAACCGGGTGGGATCGAACGGGGTGCTTGTGGTGCTACCAAGAGTGGGCTCGGCCTGCATGAATGCCACTCCTCCTGGATGCCAATGTCGGGATCTCGGGCTGGTACACATACCCCGGTCCCCGCCATCTAGGGTGGCTCAAGTGCATGCTCGGAGCATTTGGCTCGTCCGATCCGCACTCCGGTTAAAGAAGTCCTCAGTTGTCAGCTGCACTTGATCCATGGTACCGCAAAACCCTCAAATTGGTTACTTAGACCATATAAACCCACCCCGAGGCTATCAATTTCCTCGTTGAAGTGGGTAGCCATTCCCTTGATCCTCTCGCCGATGATCTTTAACCTTTCCCCCACATTAACGTGTGCCCTTCTTCGACCCCTAGGCACACGCTACTCGACATCCTCTTCGGCTTCACCACCAGCACCACTACCTTCCCCGACTTCTCTCCTGGGGGCTGTTCCAGCTAGCTCAATCACTTCATACATGTCTTGGGTGCAAATCCCGAACTCAACTAGCTTACTCAATCCAATCAAGCTAGTATCCCTACCACGGGACACCCGAGCCAAAGCCGCATGGGTCATCAAATCATAGCTCCTAGCCAACCTCCCAATGAAATGAGCCCCTTGAATTGGGCTCCTAGTTGTAAACCCCTTAGCACCACCGCCCATAAACCTCGCCAAATAGTGGGGGACATTGATGTTATTTCCCCCTTCCATCCCTTCCATGAGGTATAAATCATCCATAGTCATTTTCTCCTTAGCATAGTGCCTTGCCCGAATAGATCAAGCAAGGAGGCGGTGCACCAATCGGCGAATGAGGTTCCTCACCATTTTGTAGGATGGTGGCTGCTTAGAATCGTAACCATCCATAATAGCAATCCGGTTGAAATAGGCTGTAGTGCCTTGAGTTTCATCCCTATGCCTCCAACAAGTGTTGTAAAACCTTCGAAAAGCTTCAGACTCCATTTCTTCTTGAGTATACAAGCCCATTCTCACAGTAAATTGCCTTAGAGTCAATCTCCTTCTCACACCTCCCAGTTGGAAAAACAACGACTCCACATCATCATCCTCAATCTCATTTCGGAACTCAACACTAGCAAGGAACTCCTGGACATATTCCGAAATGACCGGCTCCGTGATCCTAAAAAGCCTTATCCACGCATTGCATGTGAACTCCCCTGCTGCACATGTGAACTTAATCTTGCAGAATTTCCTTAACTTCTTTCCAGCTTTCCCATTAGCCAAACTATCAAATGCTTCGAAATCAAGGGCTTCCGGTTGACTAATATCTTTCCTCCTCAATTTCTCGAACTCATTAAGGCACAATTGCCTAATTCCTGCATCTTCGTATGCCATAAACCTAAGCCATTGAGCGGGGTTGTTTGCGCCTGCAAATAAGACATATAACAGTGAGTGCAGACCTTCGATGTAAAGTTACTACAAACCACCATTACAAAGTTACGCCGTAATTAGATTATTCCAAAGAGTTACGGCGCAACTTAACACAATGGTTACGCCAGTATTTACAAACTTGAGAAGCTACGGTAACTTATCCCTGTGTTACGCCGTAACTTTCCCGTAAACTCAAAGACCTCAGATGGTCAAATTAAGCAATAGATTACGCCGGAACCATCAATTTTTTTCAAGTGGTAAAAAGTATAAATAAGTTTTTAACCTATTAGTGCTGAGGGACCGCGCCTAACCCACTAGGTTTGTGTTTGACCCAAAACCCCTTTAAATTAAGTCAAAACATCCTAAACGACCCATAGTGATAGGACACGAATCAGAATAACATGGGAATTCATCAAAATTATCAATCAATCAAACCAATAGCAATAATATAATCAAATAAGCAAGATCCCCAAAATGTTAAAATATAAACCCTAATTGAATAATCGAAAGAAACGAATAAAAAAGAGTAGTAATAGATCTTACCAGCCATGGTGAATGACGAGATGAAGAAATCTTGATAGAAAATTTTGAGAGAAAAATTATCTGCTTTGGTAGGCGGTGAAAAGAGTTTATGTAAAACCTAGTTTTTCATCCGTATAAGGTTTTATACCGCCAGGAGGTTACGGCGTAATTAGCTTAATAGTTACGCCATAACTAATATTTTCAGATTATTAATTGTTGTGAAAGGGTTACGTCGTAATCCTAATATAGATTACGCCGTAACTAAATAATTAATAATATTATTTTTAATTTCTAATTAAAGATTTAATTTTTAGAATTTAAGATTATTCTAGTGGTTACGTCATAACTCTTTACATTAGTTACGCCGTAACTAATAGCTTCAAAAAATGTGTAAAATTGCAATACTAGAGATTGAGATACGTACCTTATGGAAGTGCTCAAACCTCTTAATGGGGTAAATATGATATACCTTAGATCTTTCATTAACCGCTCCCCGGTAGCGGCGCCAAAAAGCTGATGTGCTATTTCATCCTCCTTTTAATATTTATAAAACTTAGATAACTTAGGATAGACACATACTAACGGGCAGAGAACCCGATCAGATGTAGTAAAGCCTTAGGTAAATCCGAGTATCGTCCCAAGAGAGCTGTGACCTTGAAAGAACTAAGATGATTAGAAATGATATTGATAATATATGGGTATGACAAGGTTGTTATAATTCATCGATATGCAATTATTCCACTCACACAGACACCAGAAATTTAGGGTAAAGAGATAGATAAACGAAGCTTAACGAAGAATACAAATATGAATTGATTCTTGATATGAAGGTTCAATATAGTGCTTAATTATCACCAGACTCCTTTGGTCAATTCGTCATGGCCTATGGTTCTTAGATTCCTCACCAAGATGAACAGGTCACCCGGGATCATTCGGCAACCTAATAGCAGGTCATTAAGCACCAAATCTACTAGATCTAGACGGTGGGAACCCGCCGTTAGGAACTTAGATTCCCCAACCTCTTAAATACCTCCACTTGATAGGTGATCATTTGGTCGGTTCACACACGAAGAGTGGTTGTACTATGGCCAATTCCTCCCATACTGCAATCTATCAGACTGGGGTCAGTTGGTCATATCTCCCAGCCCTTTAGATACTACCAAGCTTATAATACTACCAAGACTAGCGATCTATGAAAAGACTAGCAAATGTCTATAAAGAATTAAAGAGAATAGCAATAACATAAATGCAAACTTCAATTAATTACATGAATTCATAGTATAAGTCCTAGAAAAATATAGAAGGAATTCAAACTCGAATACAATGGAAATCGTAGACGAGGACTTCGTTATTCAGTGCTCCTAAGCCATGCTTCTTCTTCTGTGTTTTGATCTCCCCAAACCCTAGAAGGTTTGGGAAAGGAGAGATGATTAAAACTGGTGGAACCTTCGACTATTTATAGGCTCCGATATTAGTTACGGCGTAACATTATTAAGAAGTTACGCCGTAACCCTTCAAACTTTTGTGCTTATCCATGGTTACGGCGTAACCTTATCTGGGGTTACGCCGTAGCTTTTGTAAATCATGTGCATTTCTTCATTACGGCGTAACCTGAGCTGAGGGTTACGCCGTAGTCTTTGTCATTTAGATGTTTATCCGTTGTTACGGCGTAGCCTGAGTTGAGGGTTACGCCGTAGCCTTCATAATCTTTAGTTACGTCGTAACTTCATTACTTGGTTACGCAGTAGTTTAGAGACAACTCATCCATAGGGCTTGAAAACGTCCAATTACAGCTTCCTTACATAGAATAGGTCCTGAAATGAAATAATAAGGAATAAGGATGTTTTCACTAGCATTTTACTCAAAATGTGATGATAAAGGGGGAAAATTAACGCTTAGAAAATCAGGACTATTTGATGTTATCACACCTCACAAGGGGTGTTTGGATTCTCTCATCTCTCGGGTGTATATGAAATATAGTAAATGGAAATGGAAGATAAACACTCATTAACCGGTCATAGTACATAGATTACCATAGGCTTGAGACTAGATCAAACCTCCACCGCTTTGGCATAAGCACCTAGGAACAACTATCTAAGAGGTCTTTAAAAGGGTTGTAATGTTAGGCTAACGGTAGGGAAACAAAGGGTTTGGTTGGAGAGGCGATTTAGTGGTGGCAAGTCAAAAATCTTATGTTACAAGCATGAAAAGAATGGCGTTGTTAAGCCAAGACTCGACTCATTAAACTCTAGATAACTTTGAAACAAACAAACATAAATATAAAGATAGATGTAGGATGGTAGCCCGCATTTTTTTTTGCATACACTTTTACTCTACCATCCTCTACGATAACATCAAAATATAAGGGATTTATAGGAGCATCCCTACACTTGATTTTTATTACTCTAACACTAATTTGACCCAAATTGAAAAGATCAAAACACTTGGAGTATTTTATTATGTAAATAAAGTGAATTTGAATTTAACATTCTTTCCCGTCACTCCATAAAATTTTACTTTACCCATGAGTCCCAATCGTCCCAAAACTGTGTACAAAAGATATGACTCGACTTAGCAATCATGCAAGTAACTAGATCATTGAACTAAAGGTTTAGTATGATAACAATAATGCACTAAAGGTGAGTGCATACAAGGTAGGCTAAGGCGATTTGGGTGTACATTTGGGGGTGGATTGTAAAAAATGCTCTTCATTGACATTCCGGAAAACCGAAACATCACGAGAACCGCGAAAAGGATAGGCTCTGAGGGGTTAACTAGGGGTATCGTGTACTAAAGATGAGTACATCGCAAGGGTGTGGGGTAATTACTCGACCGATGTGGAAGAAGTAATTATAATACGGGTATCAAACAAGGGTTATCCTAATGCCTCTTATCATTTAGTTATTCCTAACTACACAAGTGTAGTCTCACTAGCGATCTCGGGATGCATCACAAAATAAGTTCTAGAATCTATTATATTATCGGTACACTCTCGAAGAATTAAAGGTGAATGCTTTAATTCCTATAGATCAAGGGGCAAACCTCACATTTTTTGGGTGGAATTTGAGTGGTAAACTGTTTTTGTGCTAGTCATATAACTCCTACCCATGAGACACTTTATTAAGACTAAAGTCTCACTCGTACATGTCATGAAAATATTTAAATTTAGTGCTAAAATTGCCCTAACAAATATTTCTCATAGCTTATTACACAAATGAAATAGGACATGACAAATATTCAAGGATAAACATAGTTTCAAAGTTCCGCTTTATTCTCCTCCCACACTTAAACCGAACATTGTCCCCAATGTTCCCGAAAGTATCAAAGTTATGATAATGGAAGGTAATTAAAGAGAAAGAAACTAGTACTCCCCTGATTAGCTCGGTAGGATCCGTGTTAAGTAATGGTTAAATTATTTTCCAAGAAGAATGTATGCGTGATAAGCTCCATCCAATATTATGTTTCTTCTTCTTGATAAATAAAACATGCACACTTTAAGAAAATAGACGAAACCTTCACGTAAAATCGGTGGTAAAACTATATATGACTCGACTAAACTATGATATAATGCTTGTGGAATGGATGTTTGCAGATTTTCTAGAAAATTAAGACCTAAGAATTTCCAAAAATTTATAACTAGCACTGAAAACGAGAAGAATTTTATAAGTTGTTTCTGCTCCTCCTGACATCGTCAGGTTCTAATCCTGACGCCGTCAGGTTATCCTGACATAAACTGGTCTGCTGCGTTTTCCTGGAGAAATTCTGGAAATATTACACCTTTAGAATCTGGAAAAATTCCTGCAAAACATCCATTATGACTCGATACAAACATTTGACTCTAACAAACACACATATATATCAATTTCAATAATCGTAGTTCTCATGTTCACGTTCTTTTAAAAACGTGTGTAATCCTCCTTACACTTATCCTTTTTGTAAATTACCTTTATATGTAATTAAGACGAGGTTAAAGACAAAATAAAGCATTTTCACAAATTCAAACATGAGAACATACAATAATGAAAAGATATATGACACACAAACAAGCAAACAATTAAGCATGGGTTGCCTCCCATGAAGCGCTTTTTCTTTATTTATGAGTCTTGTAGCTAGACTCGAAGTCGTGCTCCTACTTTCCTCTTATCTTAGATGCCCATTCGATTTCCTTAACTCTTCTTTCATCATGAATATATTCAGGGCCTAACTCTAGACAAGCGATGTAGTAAACCTTGTTCTCCCAATCTACTTCAAAAGCCGAAATGTTGTCTACATCTAAATCATCAATACCCTCAAACTTCTTATTTTTGTAGGGCATTACATATTTAACACATTCGGTACCATTTGAGAACTTGGCTATTCCTTCCTCTTGATCATAAACCATCTTAAAGTTCCTCAATAAATGGTCTCCCAAGTATCACATCTCCTAAAAATCCATCAATGATGCCCTTAACATTTTCCAAGATCATGAAATCACACCTATATTTGAAATTACCTACGAAGACATGCAATCCTTTAACCCTCCCAACATAGTTACTCACTTTCCTAGGGTAGAAGGGGTCCCTCATAGGTCCTAACTTTTCTCTCATGATCCAATTGTAATAGAGCCTAGACATTATGTCCATGGGTGCCTTATAGTCTATGTAAGTGTGATCTCTATATGAGTACCCAATCATGCATGGTATCTTAATGTTTTTAGGGTCACCCCTTTTTATGCATGGCTCGAAAGGTGGTCGCGGGTAGTTAACTACGTTATAGTGATAGGCGGTTTCCTTCCCGTTAGGGTATGAATCGAAATACTCCCTAAGTTCCTCCTCCTTACGACCCTCCATAATTTCCAATACCTTATATTCCCCTTCTCCTATCTCATCCTCCGAATCATCGTTGGTGGCTGAATCACTATCTAAAGCACTAGTGGATTCCTCAAGGGCTTTTTCAATTGCACTTTCAAATATCCTATACAATTTCTTAAGTTCTCCAATTTCACTAACAATACGAGCTCGAAGTTGGTTGGCAAAAGTTGGATCGAGTGGTGGGTATTTGCTTGATGGTAGGCTGTTGTTTGGTGGGTTATCACCTTCCATGATGAAAAGTGATGGGATTTATGAACAAAGTCACGAAGAAGGGGGATAGACTACGAGGAAGCTAAAAATGAGAAAAAAATCTTACTTGATAGGAATCAAGCAAGGGACCTAAACGAGATAAAAATCTAACTAGCTATTCTATTCCCTGGCAGCGACGCCAAAAACTTGATGCGCGTACAAGGCGTGTTCGAGGTCAAAGGAAATTCCTTTTCGTCGAGCAAGTTTTTCAACACCCTAGGCAGTGAACCTAATCGTTGTAGTGTAGTATTGGGTAAGCCTCGGGGATTGATATCGTTCTCTAGGGGAATAGGAATGCTAGTGACAAGTGTACTACGCTGAGGTTGAGGTTGAGGAAGATTCTTTTTTATCTTTTTTATATTTTTTAGAAAGCTAAGGGTAAAATCTCGGGGTTTAGATTTGGGGGTGGTACTTCTACCGATTACTCTACTATCTAATTATCTAAACTATGGGTAGTCTTATGTCTATTGATGTGTGTTCGTATGATGATTAAAAGTATGTCTACCTAGATACTATTACTCCCTAGTTATCTTTTATTGGTGGTTGAATTGTCACGTCTTTATTCTTAACGCGTTGTGTTTTCTAAGGTCGTAGGGTGTGCCTTTTTCCCTAACTCTTTGAGATTACCTTAAGGTTATTGCCTACAAAATTCTCTAAGATTCATAAACTAACTTTAAGGGTTATCTTTGGATGTTTAGCCTATGAAATCCGCTAAGTGATTTATAAACTAAGGTTCACAAAGATTACTCAAGCATTCAAACACAACGATGGTCTAATTGCACTCTTAAGCCAATTACAATTAAGATAAGAGACAACCAATCAATAATTAATAACTAGGTTTCATAGATCTAAGCAAACACACAAGAAATTTAGCCGGACATGTTAAACACGCAAGCATACACACATTCAATTGAAGACATAATGAAATTAATGAAGTAAAACACTTATCTTGATGTAAAATAGGGTTTGAGAACCCTAAGATACTGTCAAAACCGGACTACAAATGTTTAGGGTTTTTACTCCACCAATCTACCTCTTAAAATTCTAAAATTTGATTTCTATATATAATTTTACACTTGTGACGGCGTCGCCTTATAGGTGGGACGCCATCAGATCGTCATCATTATGGTTTCGTCTTGGCCAAGTAATAGTTGGGACAGAATCACGTTGTAGTTGTGACGCCGTCGGGCTTTAGTAGTGACGTCGTCTGATTCTGGATCTAGGGCGTCTGAGATGAAAAGTCTTGGTGACGCCCTTCCTCTTCAAAGCCTGACGCCGTCATGTGTATTTTAGCAAAAAGTCTACTGAGCCGTCAGAGATTTTAATTAGTATAAGGGGACGACGTCGCCCTATGATTGTGACGCCGTTAGGTGCAATTCCAGCAGCTTGAGTGTCTTCAATCTTGACTTAGCCATTTTCTTCATATATTCACTCCTTTTCGTCCAAATATGCATCATTCCAAAGATTTTGCTTCCAAGAGACCTAAAAAGTGAAAAGGAACGAAATTAAGCGATGCGGATATAAAAGTGGGCGATTAAGGGCTTAAATGACCCCTTAAAAGTGTACGTTTTAAATCCTTTTCAATTCCCATGTATCATAGAAAGCATGGCTTGAACTCGGATGACCGAAAAGCTTTCAAGTTGTTGGAAAAGAGACTATTCCATGAAGGACGAGTAGTTGATCCCTCATTCATCAACAACACCGACATTCCCCAAGTCTTTGCGGGAATCAACTTTCATTGCCTCTTAAGCATCAATGAACAAATTTGTCCTGTGTTTGTCCTAGAATTTTACAAAAGCATGAGGATCATTCAAAATGAAGATGGAACCATTTCGATAACTTTTACCATCAATGAGCACGAATTCACCTTCACTCTTGAAGAGTTTGCTAGGATACTTCATATCCCTTGTCAAGGAGTATGCATGTACTCAAATGAATGGTCATTGGCCGATCTTCATGACATGGTGGATCATCATGAGGTATACTTCACACCCATCCCGGAAGCGGCTACGGTAAGAGATACCGTCTTCATGGAAAGAGCCTCTCCGTCAAGAGTTACTAGGAAGTCCAAGGTCATCTATAGAGATCCTTTTCAAATGGAGCTTTCGGAAATGTTCCCATTATACAAGAAATGGGAACTAGTGCTAAGGGAGAACGTCCTTTGTTTGGTGGGAAATAAGGATCATCCCAACGCTTTCCTAAGCTTCATGATCTATTGCCTTGTTACCGGGACTCATTTCAATCTCTCCTATTACATGGTCAAACGGATGGCAAGTGTGAAAAAGACGGACAAGATGGTGCTCCTTTATGCCATGCTCTTGACTCGCCTAGACAATTTCGTCTTTGCTCTAGATCCATCTCCCTACTCCGATGACCACACCTTTTGCAACAAGGTCATGGTGCCCTTGTCAAATGAGAAGACTACAAGGATTATGGTTGAAGGCAAGAGACCTCGCCCACGAACGGACTCATCAGATGAAAGAGAGGGAGAAGGAAGCAACCCCATTGGTAACGTTCAACTTGACCCCCTAGCATACATTGACCAACTGCCAGACATCCCGAGCCCTTCACAAGAATTTCAACAAACCAAGGGCATGTTCAAATGTTTTGCTAACTTCCTCATGAAGAAGAAGTAGGGGTGAAGGGGTGAAGAGTGAAGAGTAGAGGCGATGGAGTAGGAGTTTGAGTGGGAGGAAAGGTAAGGTCGTGGACCTTAATTTGTGAACAATGGTCTGTAAAACAACTTAAACAATATTCCTATAGTTTAGGACGTAGCTCTAAGTAGATGGTATGACATGAACTAAAACATTCTAACCTAGGAACCCAAAAATGAGAATTTTACGACGGCTTGATCACAATCAAGAAGTCGGTCGTGCTCATTTTGCTTACCTTCTAGTCGCCCTTACTTACTATGCGTAATATTTGTTGCTTGCATATTTGATTATTGAATGTAGAAATGATTAGGATGAGTATTTGCTAAAGAGTGCAAATTCTACACATTTCTTGAGAAGCTCTTGGTCGTGATGGCGGATCCTGAGCTATAACTAGCGGATCCCTCAAATGAGGGAACCGTGGGATCCGGCAAATAGACTTAGGATTTATACACTATCACCTCAATCCAATCCTCTAGACATGATCATACTAGCTAAACATGATACTTTAGGATCTATTTAGTCTTCCTCAAGATCGATGCGAGTGGGATCCCGAGCTATAACTAGCCGGATCCTCAAATGAGGCACCGTGGGATCCGGAAAATAGACTTAGGATTTATACACTATCACCTCAATCCAATCCTCTAGACCGGATCATACTAGCTAAACATGATACTTTAGGATCTATTTAGTCTTCCTCAAGATCAGTAGGGTTCATACTCACTCATAGCTAACATAGGATCACATTCAAGGTATTCTTTTTGATTTATCACTTCACCAAAACTCACCATATTTCCGCTATTATACTTACACATTGTTCCTCACATCTCAAAGAACTTAGTTTGCTATTTCTCTTAATTTTGACAAATTCATTTTAGTCATCTTTACCTTAAAATAGGCTTAAAACTAGTTTTTCATTTCTTTTTATTTTTTAGGAATTTTTAAAAATTTTCTTAAGCCACCATCTGATCTTTAGGATCAATTGTCTTCATTTGTCATACTCAAATCATTAGTATCACCCTTAAATACTTAGTTGCACTCTCAAAAAGTCCACTATCTTACCAAAAACCATCACTAGGTATCCTCACTCCTTATGGTTGGACATTTAAGTCCCATACCATTTAAGACATCTTAGGAACCCAAACACTCAAGATTTATAGGTACTAGACCCTAAAGAACATAATCACTCCACCATTTTGCTGTCTGACAGACGGATCCCTACATTATAACTAGACGGATCCCTAAAGATAGGGAACCGTGGGATCCGGGTCTCCAGAACAGCTTATGATCAGCTTTTTCTTCTAATTCAAACTCTCTTTGGTAGTCTAAACACTTTTACTTGCCATTAAATGACTACCTAGAATGGAACAACACTATAGTTGACCTTAGTGCATGCCAAAATTCTTAGTGGTCAAGAATTTAAGTCATCAACTCAACTTCATCCTTTATAAACCAAGTATTCTTATGAGTTTAAACCACCATTCAAACCCCATTCGAAAAATCAGTAGCTAAGACATTTAGTACATCCTCTCTTTCACTATGACTAAAGCATCTAGCAAGAACTCTTCAACCAAAGGTTCATCCAAAAGAATGCTCATATGGTTCATGAGATATCCTCTACCGAGTCATCTTCCGTAAGAAGTCCAAATACTAGAATCCCTCCTCAACAAACTCAATCAACCAAAGCTAGAAAAACCGCTAGGATTAGCATTCGACCTTTTGAGTTGGAAAGGGCTTTATCAAGCAATAAACCAAACACACCTAGCTCTAGTAAAACATCCAAGCCTTCATTTCTAGAACCTAGACTACATTCCTTTACCGAACCTCTTTCCCATCCAAATCTCTACTCGTTAGAAGACGCACCACCAAGGACTTCCCATTCACCAACCTTCTCGTTAAATAGGAAACCACCTTCACCATCAAATAGTCCATCTTTGGAGACAAGAGATCACCAAAGAACCAGCCATATAGAGGACTTCTCATCTTCACCACTAACTTGTGCATCATCACCCTCATTTCTAGTGGAACCACACCCTACGTCGCTCAACTCACCTTCACAAACTCCACCATCCTTTGTGGAGCCTCCTCAAAACATTCCACCTCCTCTGTTTCTTAGTAATGACAATAATTGCTCTAATTGTCAACTTACCCAAGGACTTGTTCAAAAAGTACGAAATAAGTTTCATTTCATGTTTAATCATCTCCTTGAACGATTGGACCAAATCAACAAGTCTACCCGTCCTTAGATTTCAAGTACATTGATGCTCTTTAAACTTCCGCCACTTCTTAGAAATCTTAGAATTTGTATTACATGTTTTAGTCATTCTCTTAGTTTTAGAGATATGTAGATCATTTCTCGTGTTTTTATTGAATGAAATTACATGTTATATGCCATATTGTCTTGAGAATATGTTTGGTGCCTTAATACATAACTCATTTTGATGTTAACATCACATTTTACACCACCATTGCTATCATAAGTATGCAGGCAGACGGATCCCTCAATTTGGCCTAGACGGATCCCTCCCAAGGAGGAACCGTGGGATCCGTCTGTAAACAATTTTTCTTACAAATTTGAGTCTTATTTGCGGAAATTATGCATCTTATACTTGTTTTCTAACATTTGTTTTATAGATTTTCAATATACACTTGAAGACTTTGACACCCTCAACAAGGGGGAGTTTCTTGTCAAAGCAAAACCTTGCAAAAACGCTTGCAATACTTTCATATAGGAGTACATTAATACTTGACGTCCTCTTCACAAAGGAGCACTCGTCAAGGGGGAGCACGTTCGTCTAAAAGACGAAACCATTTGGAAACGATATTGCAAAACATTCGTTTAGCTCTCCTAATTACTTGATGCCCTCAACAAAGGGAAGCACCCGTCAAGGGGGAGCTAAGACGAGAATCCTTTTCTTCCTTACTCTCTATTTTTTATGTTTTACTTTTCACATGTTTTCTTCAAACAATGTGTTAGTTTCTTTCGACGCTCTTTTTGTTTCAACAAAAGGGGAGAAGAGAGTAAAACTCAATTCAAACTTTAAGAATTTTAGTTTTCCTTAAAATACTCTTATGTTTTGTCATCAACAAAAGGGAGATTGTTAATACAAATAAGCCGTAATAACGCTTTATTTATATTTTACGATCTTCTAATGTTTTGTCGACAACAAACGTAAAATCATTTTAACGAAGCAAATAAAATACGTAAATGGTTTGAGCCAATAGTTTACTAACACACTTACGTTTTCATACAAAACGCTAAACAAGTAATAGTGTTTACATTTTATAGAAATGCATATGTATAACAACTAGTATTTACATAATGGGTATATATGTACATACTTAGTATATATTGTAATGGGTAATGTAATGGGTAAGAATCTAAGTACTTGACCTATTAACTAAATACATTGAATGTAGTTGGGTAAAACCCAAAGTCCATGACCCATACCTATGGAGCATGATCCATAACCCATGACCCATTGCATGACATCATGCATGAAGTCATATTGGGCATTATCTATAACCCATGGAGCTAACCCATGGCCCATTGACTAGATGCATTGCATCTTCTAGATACATTGTATCTATTTGGATACCCATGATCCAAAGTCCATAACCTATAACTCATGATCCATGACCCATAACCCATTTAGGAGGAGCGTCCTACGGATCCTCAGGAATACACTGGAAGATCCCTCAAGCAAGGGATCCGTGGGATCCGGGGGACAGTAGTGGTTTTTGCCTATAAATAGTGAGCCATTTCTTCATTGTAAGTTGCCACTTGTACACATACTTTCTTTTAGTATTGTAAACTATCTAACCTCAGATCCAAAGGATCTCTCTATGTAGTTTTGTGTTTGTGTGATTCTCTAGGTTTCTCTTAAAGGCGAGATACCACCTCTTGAAGTCTAGCAAGCTCAAGTCCATGAGTAGCCAAGCTTCGTCATCATCAAGACTACTAAAGTTCTCTTGTTGATAGTTCTTTCTTTCTACCTAGAAGTGTTGTGTTGAAGGCATTAGTGAAAGATGCCAAAAGGGTCAAGTCGAAGGCATTAGTGAAAGGTGTCGAAGGTCCATGTCTAAGGCATTAGTGAAGGGTGCCAAAGGTCCATGGTTAAGGCATTAAGTGAAAGGTGTCAAAAGATCGTGTCAAGGGCATTAGTGAAAGGTGCCAAGGGTGTACAATCGATATGGTGCATCGATGTACAAACATAGATAGGTTGTGTCCAAGGATATTGATATCCTTGATGAGGTTGTAATAAGGAGTGTGTCTCCTTTGGGATAGGTGTTGTGTAGTGTTGGGTAGTAGTTCCTCCTTTGTAATGGAACTCGGTATCTAGCCTTGTACCGAATAAAGTGTAGGTGACGTTGTGATAGGTTTGGCTCTACCTCGTGGAAGAACCCGGTGTCTAGCCTTGTACCGGATAAAGAGTAGGCGACGTTGTGAAGGCTTCTCTGCCACAAGGAGTTTGTGTTGTGTAGTGCTAACGAACTCTCGAGTAGGTGACTCGGGGAGTGGAGTAGGGCAAGGAAGGTGTCCTTGTAGCCGAACCACTATAAACACTCGTGTCGTGGTTTTGTGTTTCTTACTCTTTACCTTTACATTACGTAGTTACATACTTATCTATCAACATCCAACATACATATCAAATAGATTGACATAAGTGAATCTAAATATTTAAAAACGAAGTTTTAATCGGTAAAACTATTCAACCCCCTTCTAGTTTTTCACACATTATGTTTTTTGTAATGGTCATATAATTGAAAATCTTGTGGTCTACAATATTAAATTTACTTAAACCTATGAACTTACCAGCTTTTACTGACGTTTTAAGCTTGTTTTTCTCAGGTGCTTAGCTTTACAGAATTGGTATGCATGGAGTCTACAACGTGATCATGACATCATCACATGGATATTTTGCATTTAATATTTTATCTCTTTTTTTGGTACTGAATTATGTATCGTTTCTTTTGGGACCACTTATGTTTAAACTTATGGTGTACGTTATTTAAATTTTACATATCAACGAGATCTTTTAAAACGACTCATGTAGGTCGTTCTCTATTACTGTGTGATCTTTTCCCATGAAGTCACACCCCCAGTTACCTTTCCGCTACGATACTCTGGGGGTGTTATGGTCTGTAAACAATAAAAAAGCAGGATCAATTCGCCATGGTTGCAAACTTAGTAAGTTGTCCTGCCAAGATACAAATAATCTTAGCTTTCCTCAAATCCATTAACATAAATCCAATGCCTATCATCACTGCCTCTTATAACCAATTACTCTTTTATATATTTATGGTACTTCATTATACATTTACCGTGGGAAACGATGCCGTCTTAGAGGGATCCAGAACTACGCGGTTTTTTTTTTTGTTTTTTTTAAATTATTTGATTGGTTGAGAACGACGTTGTTTCATGTTTTCAAATAACCTTGACTAAAAACAACATCGTTCAAGAACTAAAAGAGCCCGAACGACAGTAGTATGTGTCTTTATAATAAACAATCTACCATATCTCTATCTCAAAAACACATACATTGTCTCTTCTTGTTTGATGAGGCTCAGATCAGATACAATCGAAGAAGAGGATCAATTCGCCATAGTCGCAAACCTAATTAGTTACCCGCCAAAATGCAAATACTCTCAACTTTGATCGGATACACTAAAACACATCCAATCAATCGTCACAACCTCAACAAAACTGAACAACAACAACAACAAATAGGATGTGGCAAATTCTTTACATAAAAAACACATATCCTCCCATTCCTTTCAATAACGCCAATTTCAACAATCACAAAACGACACTGTTTTGAATTATATGAAGTTGTTTCTTTTAAACACAATATATAACTAAAACTTATAATCCAATATCAATCTAAAAAAGACGTGCCATATTTTAACCATGATATACAACTAACACTTATGATCCAAAATCGATAAAAAGCCATGACACATTTTAAACATAACATACAACTAACAATTATGATCCAATATCAATCTTAAGAACAAATTATAGCACGGCTTGTAAAATCAGCAGTAGTATTATTTTTAAAAGACATGCAACACATTAAACAAAAAAACATAATTATATAACTTAAAAAACCAGATGGCCACATATTAGAAACACATATTCCCAAATAAAAACTAAAAAAAATATAATAAACATCAAACAAACAGAAACATAAATTTTCAAATAAAAACTAAAAAAGAAGCTGAAGTACCATACATTTTTTATAACAATTGCATGTGTACCAATACATGTTGATCTATGAAACAAATACTCAACACCACCGCAACATAAAAAACACGAAACCAATGTGTGTTTCACAGTAGAGGGTGAGATTAGAGAAACTGTGTGTGAGACAATGGTTTGAGAGACAGAAACCGTGTGTGTGAAATTGTGTGCATGGTGGTAAATATGAGGACTATCTAGCACACACAAAAGAGAGCAAAAAGTCGTCGTTTTAACCCAAAGTTATTTCAAAGTATGAAACGGCGTCGTTCCAAACCAACCAAAGAATTAATTAAAAAAAAAAAAAAAAAAAAAAAAAAAACTGTTGTTTTGGAGCCTCTTTAAACGTCGTCATTTTCACGATAAATGTATAATAGAGTAATAGAAGAGATCAATTTACATTTGAGCTCTCTATATGATTGCCACAAAATAGTTTTTGCTTGGTATTATATAAAAGAAGACTAAAATACATTGTTGGTCCCTAAACTTGTTCTTTGTTCATCGCGATGGGGCCAACTCGCATATTCATCGCCACGGGTCCAAACAAGAGCTATTAAATGCAGATTGGTCCCTTTGACCAATTCTCGTTAATCAAAGTCTCATTAAGGTTAGGGTGTGCCTTGCATGAGGTAAACTCGCATTTCATTGTTTTGGTCTATTTTATTTCATCTTCATCTTCCTCATGGGCTAAACCCAAATTCCGCGACCTTAAACCCGAATCCCATGCACCAAGAAAATTCATTGCAAGCTATTAAGTATACAATAGTCACTATTTTTATTATTATTATTATTATTATTATTAATATTATTATTATTATTATTATTATTATTTTGTAGTCGGTATTGTCGATGCATGTTTTTAAATGTTGGTGAAATCTTAATGGAATGGAGACCATTACTAGCTAGCGATTATAATCAATTTGGATTCTACCAATGAAGCACAAATATATGTGTTCAATAGCCTTGAGGTGCCCAATTGTTACATGTAGAAACCGAAATCTTATGACTAATGTAAATAGGAATGCCTTATGTGAGTTGAAAGTTTGAAGACAAGTAATATACCATTAAGGTTTATAATTATATAGTCAAAATTGACAAAATGATATTGTTTGGTTATTTGTCGCTTCATTAAAAATGTTATTTTGAAGAATAAAAATAACAATCAATAGTTTGAGACTAAAATGTTAAATAAAGTTGGCAATCAACCGCCTCAAAGGTAGATTAGTCATTAGTCAATAGTCAATAGGTGGATTTCTATTTACAACATTTTCAATATGATATCAGTATGTATATATGATTGTATGAAATCAATTAAGTAATGGTGTCTTTGGAGTTTTCATAATCATCTTACACAATTTTGAAACAGATAAGATGACAAATGTGGATTTAACTTACAATAAGATGCGAGAGGATCGAGACAAGTCTTCGAGTATGGAAGCTTGTGCCAGTTTAGAACAAGTTGGCGTGTTTTAATGTGATAAATATGAAGCTATAAAAGGATGATCAAACCAAAAGTTAATGATTAACCGAAGAAATACACCGCATGTACATGACATACACATAAGTTCTTACAACGGATATTATTCATACGTGTAAGTGTGTAACGTCATGATCAATACGAACAAGATATTCATATAATGTTTTCCTTGTACAACTTTGCGAATGACATTTGAACTTTAGTTCATTGAATTTCATCTTGTTGGTCGCCGATTCGGGTTTAAGGTCATTTAATCGGGTTTAGCCCATGAGGAAGATGAAGATGAAATAAAATAGACCAAAACAATGAAATGACGAGTTTACCCTCATGCAATGCACACCCTAACCTTAATGCTACTTTGACTAACGTAGAATTGGTCAAAGCGACCAATCTGGCGTTTAATAGCCACTTGTTTGGACCGTGGCGATGAATATGCCGAGTTAATCCCATCGCGATGAACAAAGAACAAGTTTAGGACCAACGGTGTATTTTAGTCGTAAAAGAATTCACCGATTAAAAAGCTTACAAAGTACTGTAGACAACTGATAAGTACATAACTAAAACATCTATAAGTTAAGGGTTAATTTTGCAACATACATCAAACTTAAGATTTTAAAACAAAATAAGTTGGTAATTTAAAAAAAAAAAAAAAAAAAAAAAAACTGAAAGTTTTATTTTCTCCTCTCATTTTGAATGAAATATTGTTTGGGGCTTAGATTGTGAAGGTATTTACTGAGGTGAAAATCGAATTGGTGTGTAGCTTTAATGGGTATGTGTTCTTTCTTTAAACTTTGTTGTTGTCAATTTTGTGATACAAATTGGGTTTTTTTTTTTTTTTTTTTTTTAAATTCAGTTTCATGATTTTATAAAGGGGTGTCTGGGTATAGCTAATAAACATTCTTGAGTCTTTGTACAGAGCCAAACACCTTATGGTTAAGCTGATAAGCAAATGGAATCGATATGTCCAACATTGTGTTTTCATACGGTGTTAGATAAGCTTTCCAAAGGGATGTTTGTGTTGGCTTATTCACCGGGCTTAGGAGCTTATGTATATTTGGAAAAGCTCGTAAGCTCGCTCTTTTCGGCTTGTAAGCTTATCAAGTTTAGCTTATGACCTTACATAAGCTATAATGTTAACTTGATAAGCCCATCAGCCGAAAAAAGTGGGCTTACGAGCTTTTCCAAATTTACATAAGCTCATAAGCGGGGTAAATAAGATAACACAAACACCCTGTACGTTTGTGTTTTGTTAAACATAGAGATATGGTTAAATGTGTAGCGTGGTTCGTGTTTTGTTAAGCCATTGGCACACAGTCAGATATCACTGTGAAAGGATTGTTTGGTCACTTTATATGACTTCTCGATTTTAGTTATGAAAGAGCCTGATACGGGAATGTTGGTGGATTGGTTATCTTGCTGTCAAGCGTATCCACTTCAACAAGAATGATGCTCTCGAGGTAACTATTTGGCTTCCTTTTGATAAAGAATTTGAGAGTTTGTTATTCCTGTTTTATGCTCACTTGTTATGACTAGCTGTCTACATAGTACACCATTTTTACTTTGAGCTCTAGTTTTTGCAAGAAATGCTTCAACTAGGAGATGCATCCTAGTCTAAGATCCCGGTGATTAGTTTAGAGTCAATTGTGTGCTTTTTGCCTTTTTCAATGTCAAAACTTGGTTAGATTACTTAACAAAACTGAACGTCAGGTTTGATCCTATAAGATTTGGAGGATATAAAGATAGAATGCATTAGAAAAATATATAACAATATTAATCTCTTATTCTATTATTATGTAATGTACATTACTAATTTCATATCTAACAATACCTTTAATGACTTTCTAAGCTATTAGAGAAACAATTTGTAGCACCCCGAGTGGTAAGTGATAGGCTAGCCCAATAATTTCGCAACTTTACCTTAAATCTTGACGAAAGTTATAAGTAAGATACAACTTAAGGGTTATAAGGGTGTTAAAACTTCTTTTTTTCGGAACGTCTAATGGTACTAAAACTTCTACTTTAATGGTTTTTGACCCTTTTCGCTTAATGATCCTTGTGGCTTGAGTCCACAAAGAGTCAAGCCGGGTAAAGCCCTCCCATTCAGGGAGGTTACCAAGCATGGTTCGAACTTGAGTCATTTCACATTTTCGTCATGATAGACACACGCATTTGCCAACTCGGCCACCCCTAGTGGTTTACTTCTAACAATTTATAAATTGAAAATTATATACCACTTCCCCTCTACCCTAAAATTGAACCCTTTTACATGATTTTACTTGACACGAAAATATGTTAATGTCACATGAATATTAAAAGCAACCAATATATATGTTAAATCTAATTAAACATACACTATAACTGAATTTGAAGACCTTAAAAAACTTGCACACTTAATAATCACTTGCTTCATTATTATCCTATCTGATTACAACCCAAGAAAGTGTTAACATATAGTTTTATGACATAGTAGCATTAATTTAACATGAATCAAAATAAAGGAAAATGGATTGGGGATCTATAATCAAATTATTAAGAAATCGATCATTAAACACGCATATCTTCACTATCTAAATGAATTCATTGCACAACTAGTTCACTAAAACCATCAATTGCTTGAGAAATGTAGACATAAAATGTTGCATTGGATTTTGGTAGAAGACAAGAGAAAGGGTATAATAATCTCAAACATAACACTAAATAAAAATCCGCATCCATATTATTTTCAAGGTTGCAAAAATCGCTAGGTGTAGTCGGGTCGTCGACCACCTTCTAGCTAGTAATCGCTCTAGTTCACATAGTTGTAACTTTAAAGATCAAACACAAACAGTAAAACATAACAAAAGAAGAACAAGAAGTTCAAAGTTAGCATAGTTTAAAGTTCTTGTGATGTCTGCATTTGGACTGAACCAAACAAAAGAGAAACACAAAAAACCCCGAATTTTGAGAAAATAAAAGGTTGACTTTTTTTACCGAGGTTGACTATTCGATTGACTTTGACTGATTAGCGTCGATTAATCGGCCTCCTAGGCCGATTTTTACAACACGAGTTATCTTAATGCTTGATTGTACATATATGTAATGTTTGAAGTTTAACAACTGGTGTATGAAATACTCCCTAAATCCTTTGTCTCAAACTGTGTAGCCATGTAGACGCTTTACCGGCCTTGGAAACCTCCTACCATTATACTAACTTGACATTAGCACTCTCAAGTACAAAATGTTTAGGTTTTAAATCACTACCATTCATACAACATTTTTTTTCTAGTTAGAGTAAACTGCAAAAACCGTCCCTTTGGTTTGTAGGTGCAACCCCTACAACTTTGAAAGTGCAGACACAGTCCCATTGAGAGGCTTTATGGGTTTAAAATGCTATTACTAAAAGTTTTGAAATGGGTATGGGGTTATCAACAAACGACTGACCATAAGGATATTACAACCTCCTTACAAACTTGGATTAGCTCTTTCTCTTTAGACTAAAGTAGCTTTTTTCGTAGTTTTGTTAACATTGTTGAAAGCTCATTACTTATTTAAGTAGGCCTTCCTTTTTGGAGCTGCTCCTGGCTCACACTATGGTGGAGCCAATTAGAAGATTCTATGTATTCTCGAAAGATGGTTGGACAGTCTTGCCCGTTGGCTTGTAGAACTTTGGTATGAGATTTTCGTCCGTGGCGTGAGAACATATAAACTTCTAAAGTGCAGGTACTACAGTCCCTTACAGGACAATAATTGCACACCCAAGTTCCCTCCCTACACGGACTATGCCTAAACTTTTGAAGTTACAAGGAGAGTGCATGTTATTTTTTCATTTACTCGTCTAGTTATAATTGTATTAGATTATGTAACTCAAGTTACAAGTTTTCATATATTCACTTGACAAGAAAACCTGACCTTATTGCTAGCACATGATTATAAGTTATTAATCGGACCATAGTCATTTGGCAAACGGTATGTGAATGGCCCATCAACCATGAGGTTATGGGTTCAAGTCTCATTGGAGACATATATGAGATAGTATTTGTGAGATAGGCGGTGTAAAAATTTGACATTAAAAAAATAATTAATTGGATCCAACTTTTGGAACTATAAGGAATTTCAAGTTATTGAATTGAAGATTTTATCTTAGTTTAACATTTATGTGCATGCATTGGATTAGATGAACTTATAGTTACACATATATACCAAAAAAGGAGTTGAGACCAATTTATTATAGCAAAATATTAGGGATAAAGCCAGTGGCGGTGATTAGCATGTGCAATTGGGGCAGCCGCATAGGGCCATCATTTGTGAGGGCCCTTCGATTTAGTATATATCCATTAGTATTTATACATGTCTAACTTGAATTTTTATAGCCCTTTTTAAATATTATGTGAGGGGGCCTCCGATTTAGTATATGTCCATTATTAGTATGTATACATGTCTAAGTATATGATGCTTTGAATTTTCCATAATAGTTAAGCTTTTCGTGATTTACGGGGCGTCGGGGCCTCATTCGTAGTTTCGCACCGGGCCACCCAAATCAATGGGACGGCCCTGGATAAAGCCATCCAATAATCTTTTTTTGGATGATTCATGATCCCATTAATGCTATTAAGTATTGCCTAATAATATATAAATGACCTACCCCAATTGCTTAGGATCATCAAAGCCGCGGTTTTGTGGTCACTATACATATAAAAACCCTAAAATAACAATAACGAGCCGCCGCCGCATCACCATAGACAATGGCAGTAGGTAACAGATCCCTGATTGAGCTACCAGATCTCAGTCTTGAATGTATCCTGTTAAATCTGCCGTTGTTTTCTCTTCTTGTGTGCTGCTCGGTTTCCAAGTCGCTGTTCGATCTCATTTTAAAAAATTCAAAGTTTGCAGAAAATCACTTCGCAAAATCAAAACCCCATTTAATGATTTATTCCCCATGGAAATCAACTTTTCATTTACTCGACATGAATACTGATGTGATGCCAGCACTGGGTGAACGGGTTGACGTTAAGCCTATATTTTTTCTCCCGTTAAAAGGGTATAGTGTTACACATTCGTGTAACGGATTTGTTCTTATGGAGTATGAAAATATAGTTGATGGTATTCACAAGTGCATCGTATCGAATCCTGTTAAAGGTGAGTATACGAAACTACCTGAAACGGAACATCTTTATAGACATGCGAAGTGTGCGTTTTTTTACAATCCTGATGATAATCAGTTAAAGATTTTGCGCCTTTTCATTAGTTTATTCCGTTATACTCCAGATCCAGATAAGTCATCTGTTTCAGAAAAGCTTTTACCAGAATCTCCAGATAATGAATTTACATTAGCATATTCAGAAGAAGACCGAATGGGAGAATTATTTGTAGCGGGTTCTGATTCTTGGGAGTCTCTCGACACTTTCCCCTTTTGTCCCAATACTATTTACTCTCCTTGCCATTTGGATAAAATTACTCATTGGCTATGTGGTGATGATAAGGATGAAAATTTCATTGTTTTCTTCAATTTTGAAAGCCATACATTTGGGAATCTTACTGGCCCGGCCAACATGGTCAAACCTTATCTAAGTGAATGTTATGAGATGGTTTTGGTTCATGGGAGTCTATCAGTAATTGATTCTGGCGCAAACATGGGAGAGTTTAAAATATGGAGAATGAATGAATATGGCAATGAAGACTCATGGACTCTCAGCTATGTGATTGACACTAATGTCTGGAATGTCGTGCATGAGCCCTGTACGTGTGATGAGAGTTTTATATGCCTAAAAAATGGGGATATAGTGATGACTTGTTCAGATGGTCGTGTGTTGTTCTATAATTTGGTAAACAGGACCAGCAGACTAGTGAATCATCCACAAATTCAGCTTCCATCCGTTGTAATTGTTCATACTCCGAGCTTGATCTCGTTGAACACTGCTGTGGGAGATAGCAACTTGGAAGTGCTGAAAGTGCCATTAAGGTTCAAGTATTTACATATGTATTTCTTCATGTTCATTAAAGAAAGTGACAATATAAAATTATTAATGTTACTGACAGTATTGATTTTTCATTGTAGGTCTGCTCAGGCAGGGTTATTCGCAAATAACTACATAAAATTATTAGGAGCTTTCTCCGGGTAGCCAGAGTAAAACTTGATGCAGCATGCGGGAAGCTTTTGGAAACCATTAGACATCAATATTATTGTATTCTGTTAGTTGTTGTACTTGAAATTGTGGCTGTGATGTAGCAGTTCCCTTTAAGACAGTAGTTGATTTGGTCAAGAATGTTTTTTTTTTTTTTTTGGTTAATGTCATTTTGGTTAGAAAGAGTTTCGGGAATTTTGTTGTTTCACTTTCATACAATGTGCTCTGAGATGTTCATCCTAAACAACCTATTAGTATCATGGTTTAGGCGGCGTTTGCTAAAGCTTATGAAATATAAGTTTAACAAAGAAAGCTTAAACAAACACCCTTTGGTTAAGACACTGACCAGATAATGTAACCGTTAGCGACTCGCATAAGGGGCAATCTTGGCGTTTACAAAGTTCATGCCAAACGTTTAATTATTTGCGCTTCCGTCACTAGTTATAAAAAAACTTGGATATGGGAGATTTAAATTTCATATCCTATCAAATTTCCAGGAGACCAAACTCGACCATTGGGAACACCACGCTCAAATACAAGCTCAATATTACCAACGAGAACCGAAACGCAGGCAACCGTTTTTCAGGGCATCCGCGTAGTACGACCCGGTTTCCAGCAGTGAAATAAGCTACTCGTGTAGTACGGGTCTATTTATAATTTTCTCGCTACCTAGTATAACATCTATATAAGTTCAGGGTTGATTTTGAAATTTACATAAAACTTGAGGGTTCTGAATTAAAAATAAACATCAAATATCCTCTCTTTTTTTTTTGTGTTGATAGAACAGAAGAGAACAGGGTTTAGCTTCCTCGACCACTTGGTGTTTTTTAAGGTAACTAACTAATTTTAGGGTTTATCTTAAATTTGTGTTTTTTTTATTGCTATGTTATTTTTTGAGGTGAAATCTTTGTTCTATTGAAAGGGCTTCTGCTAATTTGAAATAAGATTTTAAGTTGTGTTTTGATATAGCCATATAGGATAAACTAAATTTTGTTCTGCAAGTAAGTGTAACATTTTCTAATAGGCTTTCCCAAACACCTCTTAAGCGTGTAACTCCAACTTGAGCACTATAGTATTCGTGAAGGATTCAAAATCTTCAAACATATAGTAGCTTGGTTCATTGGTTGGATAGACCGTTGGCGCACACACTCTGAAATCACACCCTTAAAATTGTTTGGTCACTTCATATAGAAAATTACTAGTACTTTTTAAAATTAGTTATGGGGATATTCTAAATCATTTCCAATATATGCTCTTAACTGCATGTTTTTGTTTTAGAGATCCCTGGTAATTTGAGTTATGTGATTCGATTTTGTTGGATTTTATGTTTGTTAAAGTAGTGCATACCTCATTTTGCAACCCCTCGACCTATAATCCTTATTCCTTAGCTGTATGTTTAAATCCTTTTTGAGGCATATCAGTTTATTAGTTTGTCGAGGTTTACTACATCAGTTTACTTCTATGTTTTATGTAATTTTGTTGATTATTGATGCATATAAACCTCCTTAAACAAATTGAGCCAGGCTTGAAAGTATATATATGGATTAATTTCGGTGGGCTGGTCTAAATCTTTGTATTTCAACATTTAACACCAACACTGTTTTGAATCCATTGTTTTGTGGTCGAAGGATTTGTTTCTTGTGTAGCTCAAAATTGATGCAGGTTGTTGTGGCCTTAAGGGTATGTATGATATATTTTTGGACAATACAAGGCCTATGAATGTAACGTTCTTATGTCCATATAGACATATGAGTCGTGTTAAATCTGGATCTGAAAATGCTTTGTTTGACCATAAAAGTTATAATGCATATTGATTATGCAGCTATTGACCTTTTCAACTGATAGTACCTAAACATTTCTTTCTAAAAATGAAATTATAACACTTCTTCTCAAAGAACTGATTAACTTTTTTGACGTCATGGAAATGAAAATGTTCCGTTAAAGCATTTTTTCTGAAGTCTCTTTTTCTTGTACTATCTTCCGTTTGTTTTGCATGTATAATGTACTAATGTGCTTCTTTTATAGGTTTTGCTACTATGAATGGATATTTAAATCAATAATTCAAAGAACATCTTGGAAAGATGGCAGCTTTAGTAGCAACTCGTGTTCGTTTTCTTGTTGGAGATACTCTTTCAATTAAAAAGCTCCCAAAGATTACTAGAGCAGTTTCATTACACAGAACCGCATACTTATTGAACCCATTCAGTACCAAAAATGGTCCGTTAACTCTTAAAAGCCTCGGATTCAGAGACGTGAGTGACACAATAACAAAGTTTGAGAAAAGTAACGGTAGACAAGTAGTTTCAACTCTGCAAGTTATCCAAGATCAAGTCGAAGAAGTCAAACCCAAGAGAGTCAAAGTCAAAACAAAAGCTGTTGCTGTTGAAAACCCGATTGATGTTGACTTAGCACCATTTTCTGCAAAATCTTTTTCTGAACTCGGTCTTCCTCCATCGTTGATCGAGGCACTAGAGAGAGAAGGTTTCAATGTTCCAACTGATGTACAGTCTGCAGCCATCCCAACTATCCTTAAAAACCACGATGCTGTGATTCAATCCTACACGGGTTCTGGAAAGACATTAGCATATGTTCTTCCAGTACTCTCAAAAGTGGGCCCACTCAGCGGTTCACCCGATAGCAACAAAGAAGATAAAAAGAAAGCCGACATAGAAGCAGTGATTATTGCACCTTCAAGAGAACTTGGTATGCAGATTGTTAGAGAAATTGAGAAGTTACTGGGACCCGAAAACAAAAGATTCGTTCAACAACTTGTCGGTGGTGCAAACAGGTCAAGGCAAGAAGAAGCTTTAAAGAAAAACAAGCCCGTTATCGTTGTTGGGACACCTGGAAGAATTGCGGAAATCAGCTCTGCCGGAAAGCTTCACACTCATGGCTGCAGGTACCTAATTCTAGATGAAATTGATCAGCTTTTATCTTTTAATTTCCGTGAAGATATGCATAGAATAATCGAACACGTGGGTAAAAAAGCCGATTCCGGCCCGACCCAGAACTCAGAAACCCAAACCAAGAAACGGGTCGAGAGACAAATGGTCATGGTATCTGCAACAGTTCCATTTGCAGTAATAAGAGCAGCCAGGAGTTGGGGTCGTGACCCGATACTCGTGCAAGCCAAAAAAGTGGCCCCACTAGAATCCATCCCTCGTCCAGCGGGGCCCGTTAACTTAACCCCAGGACCTAGTTCCAGCTCAAACGCCGGGTCAGATTTGCAGCAGACTAACGCGGTTTCTGAAAGTCTACCACCATCTTTAAAGCACTACTACTGTGTTTCAAGGCTGCAACATAAAGTCGATACCGTAAGAAGATGTGTACATGCTCTTGATGCAAAAACCGTTATAGTTTTCATGAATCACACCCGACAACTAAAAGATGCTGTTTTCAAGCTGCAAGCGCGCGGGTTAGTAGCAGAAGAATTACATGGTGATCTTGGTAAGCTTTCAAGATCAACAATCTTGAAAAAGTTCAAAAAGGGTGAAATACGAGTACTAGTGACAAACGAGTTATCTGCTAGAGGTTTAGATGTATCAAACTGTGATCTTGTTGTTAACGTGGACTTACCAACTGACTCGGTTCACTATGCACATCGAGCTGGAAGAACGGGTCGGCTAGGCCGAAAGGGTTCGGTTGTAACGATTTGTGAGGAATCTGAAGTTTTTGTTGTCAGGAAGCTTCAGAGGCAACTTGGTGTTCCGATTCAGTCTTGTGAGTTTGCGGAGGGTAAACTTGTTATGCAGGAAGCGAAGTAGAGGCTCTTTTGTTTTAGACATTTTTGTTGGCCTTTTAATATAATTACTTTATAAAAAGCCTCTAATATAGTCTTTGTTTATCTATTACAAATGTTGGTAGTATTTTGACTAGTTATCCAAGTTGTTTTTGCTTACACTATGTACGAGTTAAATGTTGTATCTATTTGAAAACAGGTAGTACCAGTTTTGATATTAAACTTGATATCAAAAATGAATATTTTTAGTTACCAAGTCATGTGTTATTGTTGGATAGGGATATATTTAAAGGGTGTCTGGGACAGCGTTGGTAGATTATCTGAGTATGGCGTTTCCAAGACGCATCAGAAAATAATCTTTAGACATGTATTTGAAAAGTTTATGATGATAGTTTGGTAAATTTCAAGTTTTGCTTAAAGCTTTTCATTCTCTCACAATCCTAAATTATTCTACTTATTGGTATACAAAAACTTTATAAAGACTTTTTGCTAAATAAAATATAGTGTAAATGTGAGTTGTTAATAACCAAAAAGTTTTTATTATTTGTGGATGCTTAAGTTAGTTGAGAAGAATGTTTCCAAAAATGGACCGGATCGCCCGGTCAAACTGTTTTCGACCGGCAACTGTTGGGTCGGTCGATTTTCAAAGCACTTGTTAACAGAACGTCTATGAACCGCCATAAACCGGAACCGATTGGCCGTCCGGTTCAACTTTCGATTCGTTTATAAAAACCCTGGTTGAGAAGACCTTCCAAAAATACATGGTTATTGAAAATGTCAATCTATAATTCTAATGACAAAAACCTAAAGTAATCAAATCACATATTTTGCTTTTACAATAATCACATAAAAGCACAAGAAATCCATGTGATTTATTTATGTAAGCCATAAGTCTCAAAATAAGCCAACAATTCATATTTATTGACATATAATAAACTTATGTAAGCCACAAGTTTCAAAATAAGCCTAAAAATTCAAACTTATAGAATATCAACCGAAGCTACACAAGATCATAACCCGAGTTCTAAAAGGCACGTCATGGCGGCACCAAAGTGCGGCGTGACCTCAAAGTTACGAAATACACTAAGGCGTCGACTTTAGGTGTGGCTTGAGTTGATGCGTGAAAAGACGTGCAAAGGCGCAAAGCATGGCGAGTTTTATTAAGTGATTAGGGGATTTACTAATATTATGGATTTGGGCTTGCATTTACTAATATTTAGGATTTGGACTTGGATTTACTCATTTTTACCCCTCATATAATTATGAAATAGAGTAAACTACACCATTCGTCCTCGTGGTATCGTTACCATCAGTTTCGTCGCTGACCAAAAAATTGTAGATTGGTCCTTAATCGCATGAAACGTTACTCGGTTTGGTCCATCACCCTAATCGGCGTGAGAATCTGCGTAAGTTCTATTCGGGTCGAAGGTATTTTGTCTTTTCCACCCACACCACTTTTGTCTTTTCCCACCAATCATATGTGGATCCACCACCACCAATCATTTATTATTCTTCTTCATTTTATTGATCACAACCAACACCATCAACTATCCACAATCAAAATACCTTTCTTATCCATCTTTATCTTCACCACCACCCCAATTCCTTTTCTATTTTCTTACAAATCAAAACACTTATCATCATCTTTAAAATCCATCACTAACCACAAAATCTAAACCCTATCACCACCACCAACATTCTAGATACCCATTAAATTATCAAGACCCACCAACAAGTTTTGATCTTTCAACTTTTGCAAATTTAAACAAATCAAACAAATTGTTCGGGTTCTTTTTTTAAACCGAAACTAAAATCAATATCTTAATCCAATAACACAAACTCAAAACATAATAAAGAATAGCATCAGGGATTATTCAACCCCATCATCTTACTCTCTACCGCCGCACCACCACCACTAGCAGCACGAGATCAATGATGGGTTCTGTAGATCTTTAAGAAATTTGCTTGTAAATAATATAACCCGAGATCCCTTTTTTCGGTTTTGTTTTCATACACAAGTTTGGGTCTTGATTTTTTAAAAACACTACTGAGATCAATGATGGGTTAGTGTTTCTTTGAAACAAGTTTGAGTCTTGCTTTTTGAAATGCTAATGTTAATGTTCTTACAAAAAGGGTGCTAAGGATTCGGTTGAAGAGAGAAGCCAAACCAAAGAACTCTTGAACACCAATCGAACCAAACATGAACCCACCTAGCTCTTTGAGTACTCTTTCTAGTTTTTCTTTTGGTTGTGAGTTATGGTATCAATCTGTGAATCGGTGGGGGTATATAAAGTGGTAAAAACGAGTAGTTTGACTTGTACATCCGAATGTGGGGATGAGGTAATGAGTCTTCTTTGAGCAATAGCATCAGGTCTTCACGTGGTTCTTCTGGTTTTGTCTTCAGTCGTGGTCCAAGGAGGACAAAGGGTCCTTGGTTTTGTCGATTTGTTCCCATGGAAAAGCCAAGAATGTATCCAATCTTTGCTTAAGGTTAACCGATGCGTGGATAGGAGTTTGGAGGTTTTCTATTAATGGAGAGGGGGCGTATGCAGAGGATGATATTTAATTTGGTGATGGAGAATGGCAAAGGGGCGTGGTTTTCGGGAAGATGGAAGAAAATAGAGTTATCGGGGAAGGGCGTGGGTTGGCGGGGATAAGGGTTAAGATTTTTAGTTAGGGTGGGAAAAGACAAATATACCCTCCACTTAAGAAGCTTAACGCCTGCTAGTCCAACCAAGAAGGGTGAGGACCAACGAGTAACGTTTGCATAGCTAAGACCAACGTGCAATTTTTTGGTCGAATAAACGACTTAACTTGATGGTCAACGTATACCACAGGACGAATGATGTAGTTTACTCTATGAAATATAATATATATATATATCTATAATTTTATAAATACTTTTTGTCACTTTAATTTACGCTTTAAAAATACTATGCCGCCACGCCTTATGTCACCACATTACGCACACGCTATTTATAACCTTCCCATTCAATATTTGTTTTTACCCAAAAATAGCTACAGTAGGTGATTTAGAGTTGATAATTAGGCGCCAATTCCAAATTATCTAGTCCACTCAATTTCATTCTCACACTCGTCTTCCCCATTTCTTATTCAAACAATTACTAACAAAAACACTCACACATAAAACAATATGCAGCATATAATAATTCACACACACACTTTCACCTCTTCTACTTACCTTAACAATGTTGTTCCACCTTTCAAATCCCAACCTTTTTCCAACAAACCCCTTTTTGGTACTATTTAGCTATGTTTTCTACAATTTTCTTATTCAAATATGATTCTTGTTTTTGATAATTCATCTGTTGTATATCGCAGGCAACGGAGTGATTTTTCGGCATATGCGGTCTCCTTTGGGTTTTAAGCAAATGAGTTTTCCAAGTAATTTTCTTATCAGACTAGTTAGTTATTATTGAATTCAATATAATACACCCTTACCCTTTTGATTATTGGTTATGCTAATTGTATAATTAATGAAAATGTCACTGTTTGATTTAAGAGTCAAAATGTGCCTCTGGTGGTTGGATAAGTTTATTATATTGTCTAGATAAGATGAGAGGTGTTTGGGATTGCTTAGTTTTCGCTTATGCAGAAACAGATGACAAACAGTTCAAAAAAAAAAAAAAAAAGCGGGTTAGGAGGCAATGCTGTTTGGATTTCCTTATGGTGTATTAAATGCAATAACGTCCGGAAAAAGAAAAAATTATCAGGGTAAACGAGTAATTTCAGGTTCATCTCAAAGAAACCTTTTGGAATAAGCAGGCGGTAACCTAGGTACTGAAAACTGCAAAATAAGCAGATAACGAGAAGCATAATTTGTTTTATCCAAACACTCTTAAAAGATAAGTAAGCAATCCCAAACACCCTCAAAGCTTATGCAAACACTTACTAGAAAGTGTTTAATAGGTTACAAGGGCCTTCTGCAAAAACACTTTGGAAGTAGCAAGCTGCAAGCTTTTATAAAAAGCTTAGCCAAACACTATTTGACAACAAAAAGCTTTTCATTTCTCTAGAAGTAAGTGACAATCCATTAATCAGTTACAATGCTTTTGAATATTAAAAGTTGCTCGTTTTAAAAATATAGGTGCTGTTAACTCGTCTTCAGAGGAACAGAACTCGAGCACCAGTGCCGAGACAACGAGGTTTTTCTATCAATATCTTACCCACTCTTCTTTTCAAGATTTTGGATACATTTCTAAGTCAAAATGATCGACGTATTTTTGTAGCAGAAAAGTTATAGAACACATATGTTTGCTCAAAGCAAAGGCGGATTTATCTGATGAAGATGAAAAGGACATGTTGGATTTTCTCTATACATGCCAATATCAAATGCCTGGCATTCTTGCAATCTCGCTAGGTACTGTCTTATGGAACGGACTTTTAGATTATTTCCATGTCATGGGCACACATTTGTATTCTTCATGAGATATCCTTATTATTTTGTGTAGGGCGTATCTCATATCAAAAGCTTGAAAGTTATACACATGCTGTCTTCATGCGTTTTCAAAAGAAGGAAGACCTTGCGAAGTTTTATGAAAATCAGTTCTACTTAGGAGTCCTGAAGGACCATGTAACGCCTTACTGTCATGTACGCCCTAACATGTAAACACCAATACTCTCGATATCTTTTTTTAATATGTTCTTACACATTTAAATAATGTGGTGGTTAACTTGTAATATACTGTATTCTGTCCGCAGGAATTAACTTATTTTGATTATGAATCTGAAGTAGAAGATGATATCCTTCCCATCTTTCGTAAAGGAGAGGTTAGAAATGGAACGCAGTCATATACAAAATGTTGATGCGGTTTTTTTTTACAAAGTTAACGCTGATAGTTCTTTACTGGTTTACATGTTTGATTTAGCTATATGCAATTCTATGGTGGCAGGAGTTTAACTTTGGTGTGGAATTCATACTTCTTCTTGCATTTAAAGAGAGCTCGTTGGGTGAGGTGGCAGATGATGCACTAACATCTTTTTCAAAGTTGTTGATGGAATTTCCATCGTTGATTGTTCAGGCTACAAAAGGTATTGTCAATGTATTATTGTTTTCTAGAGGCAGCAATTTCAAGCCGTTTACTTTTGAATGGGTTGGTTTGGATTATGTTGTATCTCAAATGGGCTATGGTTCTATCTTTAATTGCTCAAAATGGGTTACAAAAATAAAAACATAATGTGCTAAAAAATGGGGCAAACAGGCCTAAAGTTGCCTACAGTGCATTAGTAAAGCATCAAATTGGGTTATGTTGTATCTAAGATGGGCTAAGTTTCTATCTTATTAAACTATTATGTTTATAAATTCATATTAATAAGATAATATAAATTATCTGATTGCATTTGACACCATAATTATCTATATTTAAATTATGAGGAATGATACAACCACAAATAAACTTTCACAAAAACATCCACAAAATGATGTGTCATTGAATGATTGGTGTAATTATAGAGAGGAGAGAGAAACTGTCATAAAATACACCAATCAACCAATGACACGTCATTTTGTGGATGTTTTTGTGAAAGTTTGTTGGTGGTTGTATCATTCCTCTTAAATTATTTTATTTTCAAAAAGTGTTTCGGGTATACCCAACCCAAGCTGTTTCGACAACTACAGACAATTACTCGTTTTTACCCAAACCCATTTTGACACGTTACCCAACCTGTCCGCACCGTTCATTTTGCCACCTCTGTTGTTTTTCACACACCTGATCTACCTATTTCCCTAAAACTTATAGTTCATAGGAAACATTGGTCTATCCGAAGAATGCCCATTGATGTCTAATATCATAGTCGAAAATGTGGTATTTTGGCATTTGTTATAGCTGTTGGAAAGTAGTAATTATGTCCTCAAAAGGCAAAGCTATATTTCTTTTCTCAGAACATATGATCGTACTTTGATGCAAGGAAACTTATTTGAAGAGTATATATGGTCCTTCATTAGTGACTAACTTGCAGTTATTTTGACTTATAGGGTCAAACTTCAATCCTGGCAGCAAAGACTATACTCATGCTATAGTGATACGTTTTCGATCATGTGAGCTTTGTTTTCAGTCTATGACTTTTAAATTGTTCACTTTTGCATCTCTTTGTATCTGACTACTTGTTCTCGGTCCTTCCACAGCCGATGCATTCGAAATTTTCATGGACTGTTCAGAATATAAAGATGTAATATTCGAAGTCCTTTTTTTAATAAAAGTTTATTTGCATGGTCAGTGTATAATATGCAATTGAGGATATAGTTTGCGAAAAATGAAATAGTTTATGTGGCTGATAATATGAACATAAAGTTCACTTATTATATGCTTTTGTCATAATATGGACAGATTTGGAGGTCTAAGTTTCAGCCCATCACCGAGAAGAAACTGTCCATTAGCTTTTCTGTAGATCCGATTGGAAATAATTTGATGTAGCAAGCTTCACCGAATTTAGGTTCGTTACCTGTTCTTTACTAAGTCGGGTTGAGTACAAAAATGTGTAAATGTTGCCCTGTTCAATTTTCTCCATTTTTTAGCCTAGTTGACTTGGAATGCCAAACATATTGTATTTCTTTGTACATTTTAATAAGAAGTTTAATCTAGAGGATACGAACAATGATTGGTGAATAGTATGTTAAAGGAAACAGAACAAACACTTTACACCTTCTTTTCTTGTTACAAATTCCAAGAAAAAAAGTTGTCAGTTACACTTTTACACGACACACGTACTAGTATCAACTTCATTGTTCCCACCAAATTTTATCAAATTTCAAATGTAAATCTTTAATAATAGTTGAAATGATTTAACATTTTCTTTGTCAAACTGTTCTTCCACTCCTCTTGTCTTAAATAATCATTCATATAAGCTTAGTGAACAACAGACTAGCTTTTTTAAGGGTGTTTGGGATTGCTTATCCAAACTGTTCATCTGATTATATGTGAGTGATATTAGCTGTCATAAATAAGCAGTTTAAGTTTTTATATAGTTACATTTATTTAACGTTGTTGATTTCCTCTTTGCATTGATTTCAGGGTAACTTCACAAGTCATTCTAGTTCATGGAAGTTCTGTTTGTTTGCAAAAAGTCTGCAGGTGGTTTACTATTTTCTACAGATGATTTCTTTCTTGATATTATATAATATTTGCCACATTGTATTAAATTATTACCCTATAAAGGAGGAGTCCTTTTCACAGTATTTTCTTGTCACGGATTGAATTCATATTCTCGGTGTTTGGAATCTTAGCGCGAAATGACAGTTTGAGTTTCTACTGATAATAAAATCCATTTGGGCTAATATAAGAAATCTAATGTTAGAAAATCAGCCTAAAAATAGAGACATGACAAATTGATAGTTCGAACTGATGACCTGCAAAAGCAAAACGGTTCTGCGGTTCTATATATCAATTACTAGTATACAAATTGTAAAAATTATCAATGCTGGCCTCTATTTTGATTTACTTTGTAACTTTTTGTGATGTTGTATGATTATTATTAAGTGGCTTTCATAAGTTTCTAACATTTAGACTAGTCAGTCATCCTTCACTCCCACCCTCTCACCTTCCACCTTAGCGTCCTCTTTCCATCAACTTCCTCTCACCTATCAGGTGCAATGGTCGCCTTTCCCCTCACCTTTCAAATATACCTTATAAAATACCCCGCACATACTCACAAATCAAATAAATAATAAATAAAAAGAATGGGATCCTCTCATGTTGGGTACAACTTGACTCAAGTTGTATGATTGTGAGCAATTGGATTTGATCCAATGGTTCAAATCAAAAGAAGTTCTTTTGAATTAAGTCATTGGATCAAATCCAATTGCCCATAATGCCCCAACTAATGAGTCAAGTTGCACCTCTAAACTTGAGATGATCTCATTCCTAAATAAAAACACACACTTTGCACAAATGCCGAGAGGTGACTGACATCACCATTACCTCTTGTTTTTCCTCTACCTCACCCGTGAGGTGGCCGGCCTCCATAGGGGTGGCGGCTTCACGAGGGCTCACGCCCATAGTGATCAGTTTAGAAGTGAAAGTGAATATGTAGAAAACTGTCATATTATCTGTTGGTGATTTTAGTGTCATCATCTATATTTTATGTAATTCGATTTACTTGAGATCGAGGGTTTAAACAGTTCGACTTTACGATCGAGTTAGGGGTGCGGAGTGCACACTAGTTCTAGCTAGCTTGGTGCCACCACAGCAGAGCGGGGTCAAGGGGTCGCGCCCGCCCTTTGCCGGGTCAAGAGGCGAGCCCTTGGAGGTCCCGCTCCAGTGAGCGGGCGTGGGTCGAAGGGGGGACGTCCCTCGCGGGGTTTGGGGTAGTGCCCCAAAACCTAAACGATTTTTGGGCTTTGGGTATTACCCGGTTTACTTCCAGAACGGTTTTCCCACCAAAAGTCGTGTCTTTTCCCCAAACGTTGCAACCTTTCCCGCCAACTGGTTTTAGCCGTTTTTTAACTGACTTTCGGTTATGTTTTTCGTTATTATATTGATCTCTTACAGAACATAACAAAAACAACAACTTTCTGTGTATTGCTTTGATTTCTCGTGCCTTAGAAACAAAGTGTTGTTCTCTGTCTTATCCAATTGAGGATTTCGTGATACCCGAGGCATATAGGATCGAAATACTTCAATCTGAAAGTGATCTCTACACGATTCAGAGAACATATCAGGATTATTACCACCCACACACACCCAAATTCTAAGAAAGATTGAAGTATTTACTGGTTCTAATCGCGATGGATTCTTTGAAAGATATGACGACAAAGTTTGGAAAGTTGGACAAGTTTGAGGGCAGTGATTTCAGGCGCTGGCAGAAGAAGATGCACTTTCTTCTCACAACTTTGAAGGTTATTATGTTCTGAGTGCCCCCATGCCAGAGTATGTTGAAGATCAGGAGACGCTGGAACAGACGAGGAAACGGATGAAGTGGGAGAACGATCATTACATATGTCGAGGGCACATCTTGAACGGTATGTCTGATGCTTTATTTGATGTATTGATAACGCTACACGCGTCGTTCGGGGTCAAAAGAACTTCCTTTTCTTCGAGCAAGTTTTATAACACCCTAGGCGCTTAACCTAATGGTTGTAGTGTAGTATTAGGGTAAGCCGGGTATTGATATCGTTCTCAGGGAATAGGAATGCTAGTGAGAAGTTACTACGCTAAGGTTGGGGTTGAGAAGATTATTTTTTATCTTTTATATTTTTTTAGGAATTAGAAAAGTACGAATCTCGGGGTTTGGATTTGGGGGTTGGTATTTCTACCGATTACTCTACTTATCTAATTATCTAGTCTAAGGTGTATGTAGTCTATGTCTAATTATTGTGTGCTCGTATGATGGTTTAAAGATGTGTTCACTTAGGTTTTATTACTCCTTAATTATCTCCTATTGATGGTTGAATTGTCACGTCCTTATTCTTGTTGTGTGTCTAAAGTCGTAGGGTATGCGTTTATCCCTAACTCTTTGAAACTACCAAAGGGTCTCGTCTACAAAATCTCTAGGAATTATAAACTCTAACTCTAAGGTACTCTTTGGATGGTTTAGCCTACAACTACTCTAGGTGTCATAGTCTAAGGTTCACAAAGATTAATCAATCATTAACTACACAACGAATGACCTATCGCATTACTAGATCATTAACAATTAAGATAAGAGACAACCAATCAATATTCAATAATTAAGTTTCATATTCCTAAGCAAACACACAAGTAAATTAGCGGACATGGAGAACATGCAAGCATACACAAATAATTGAATTAATGAAGTAAAACACTTATCTTGTGGTAAGATAGGGTTTGGAACCCTAAAATATTGTACAAGACAACCTTGGTTCGGTTTAGGTTTTACTCCAAAAGACTACACTCTAAACCGAAAAATTCGGATTCTATATATAAGATTACAATCGCGACGGCCACCTTATGATTTGTGATGCCGCGGTCGCCGTTATTGGGGTTTCGTCTTGCCACGTTAGTCTTGCGACGGCGTCACCTTATGCTTGTGACGCCCCTTCGCCTCTAACGCCGTCTGGATCAAATCTAGGCCGTCCGAGTTGCGACGGCCTACTTTTTAAAGCCCGACACCGCCACTTGAAATTAAGCAATTTGGCTACCGAGTCACACAGAAGTGCTCGACGGCGTCCGCATTAACACCGACGCCGCCTCCTTGTATTTTAGCGGCTTGAGTGTCTCGATTCTTGACTTTGGCCATTTTCTTCAGATATCCGCCATTTCGTCCAAATAAGTGCCATTCTAGCGATTTGCCTTCAAGAGACCTAAAAGTGAAAAGGAACGATATTAAGTAATAACGGATACAAAAGTGATCAAATAAGGGCTTAAACGACCCTCAAAAGGTACATTTAAAACCTTATCAAATATCCCTACACTTGGTATTTGTTTGTCCTCAAGCAAATGTGCTTTTAGCCAATTAATTTATAAGTTAGGGGTCATGAAGCATTGGTTTAGAACAATCCACAACACATATAAGCCCCGCAAAAGTCATAACAAGCACGGAAATTACATACTAGCACCTCACATGGGGTGTTTGGGGTGCTCACATCTCTCGGGTGTATATGAAATATAACAAATTGGAAATGGAAGATAAACACTCATTAATCGGTCTTAGTACATAGATTACCATAGGCTTGAGAATAGATCAAACCTCCATCGCTTTGGCGTAAGCACCTAGGAAAGACTATCAAAGAGGTCTTTAAAGGGTTGTAATGTTAGGCTTACGGTAGGGAAACAAAGGGTTTGGTGGGATAGGCTATTTAGTGTTGGCAAGTCAAAAATCTTTATGTTACAAGCATACGAAGAATGGCATTTGCTAAGCCAAGACTCGACAATCTAAACTCTAGATAACTGAAACAAACAAACATAAATTTAAAGGATAGATGTAGGATGGTAGCCCGTATGTATGTATGGTTTTTTTTTTTTTTTTTTTTTTACACTTTTACTCTACCATCCTCTACGGTATCATCAAAATGATAGGGATTTATAGGCACATCCCTACACTTGAGTTTTTATTACTCTAACACTAATTTGACCCGAATTGAAAAGATCAAAACACTTGGAGTACATTATTATGCAAATAAGAGAATTTGAATTAACGTTCCCTTCCAGTCATTTCATAAACTTTAACTTTTCCCATGAGTCCCAATCGTCCCAAAACTGTGTACAAAGGATATGACTCGACTTAGCAACTCATGCAAGCAACTAGATAATTGAACTAAGGGTTTGGGGTGATAACAATAATGCTCTAAAAGTGAGTGCATACAAGGTAGGCGAAGGCGATTTGGGTGTATATTTGGGGGTGGGGTGTAAACAATGCTCTTTATTGATATTCCGAAAAAACCGAAACATCACGAGAACCGCGAAAATGGTAGGCTCTGAGGGGTTAACTAGGGTATCGTACTAAAGATGAGTACAACGCAGGTGTGGGGAATTACTCAACCGATGTGGAAAAAGTAATTATATTACGAATATCAAACAAGGGTTATCCTAATGCCTCTTATCATTTAGTTATTCCTAACTACACAAGTGTAGTCTTACTAGCGATCTCGGGATGCATCACAAAACAAGTTCTAGAATCTAGTATACTACCGGTTCACACTCTAAGCATTAAAGATGAATGCTTTAATTCCTACTAATCTAAGGGTGATCCTCACATTTTGGGTGTAATTTAGGTGGTAAAGGGTTTTTTGCTAGTCATATAACTTCCTATCCGTGAGATGCTTTTGTTAAGACTAATGGCCCACTCCTATATGTCATGAAAATTTTTTAATTTGGTCCCAAAATTACCCTAACCGACATTTTCTCATGGTTTATTACACAAATACAATTGACAAAGCAAATAATCAATGATAAGCATAGTTTCAAAGTTCCGCTTTATTTTCCTCCCTACACTTAAACCGAACATTGTCCCCAATGTTCCCGAAAGTATCAAAGTTATGATAATGGAATGTAATTAAAACGAAAGAAACTAATACTCCCCGATTAGCTCGGTAGGATCCGTGTATAGTGGTGGTTAAATCCTTTTCAAGAAGAATGTATGCGTGAAAAGCTCCTTCCAATCTTTTGTCTTCTTCTTAATAAATTAAACCTCGCACACTTGAAGAAAACAAACGAAACCTTCGCGTAAAATCGGTGGTAATAATATATATAAGACTCTATTAAACTAGGATATAATGCTTGTGGAATGGATGTTTACTGAATTTCTCGAAAATTAAGACCAGAAAATTCCAAAATTTATAAGTAGCTCGAAAACGAGAAAAAAGTAATATGTTGTTTTACTCCTTCCCGACGCGTCAGTTGCGATCTGACGCCGTCGGTTATCCCGACAAAAAGCGGTCTGCGATTTTACGGAAAATTTACATCTTTAGAATCGGAAAATTTCGCAAAACATCCATTATGACTCGATACAAGCATTTGACTCGAACAAACACACATATATATCTTTTAATTAATTGCAATTCTCATGTTTAAGTTTCTTTTGAAAATGTGTAATCCTCCCTACACTTATCCTTTATGTAAAATACCTTTATATGCAATTAAGACGAGGTTAAAAACAAAATAAATCATTTTTACAAATTTAAACATGAGAATAAACAATCAATAAAAGATATATGACACTAACAAGCAAACAATTAAACATGGGTTGCCGCCCACGAAGCGCTTTTCTTTATTTATGAGTCTTGTAGCTAGACTCGTAGTCGTGCTCCTACGTATCGATATAAGTAAGCCTATCCTTAACAATGTCATAAGGATCAAACTTATCATTTAAGTTCCTAATAGTACGTTCGGTTCGATATGCCTTTTCAAACTTTTCTCCATCGGGATCATAGATTGTTATCCTAATGTGCCACTCTCCATTACCATCACTAGGCGGTCTATCCCAATCCCACTTATGTTTAGGCTTCTCAATTTTCCACTTATTCATGACAAGGTTGACGGGAAAACTTCCTAGGAACTCGGTCATCTTCCTAAATACTAAGGCGTCCTCGAACGGGTTCACTTCCATGTCCCTAGCCATTTCTTTTTCATGGAAAGTTGCTTTACTAGCAAAGGCTTCGTCTAAGTAGAAAGGTCGTTGGGGACCTATGAGGTTCTTATCTATCCAAGGTCCATACCTAGAAGGCGTTCTATCCAACCTAATCTCATGTGGGATTTCCTCTTCTTTGTAGTACGTATGCTTTTTGACATCGTAAATTGACCTAGCACTCCCCTCTCCTACCACTATCTTGGACATCTTATAATCGATGATGGCACTAGCGGTAGCTAAGAATCCTCTTCCTACTAGTAATGGGCATGTCGGGTCCTTATTCATGTCTAGCACATGGAAGTCCGCCAAAAGAGTCAACTCTCTCGTGTACTACCATGTCTTTTATTATCCCTCATCGATATGCAACACTACCATCCGCTAGACCTAGGATGGTTTCCGTTGATTCTATCTTACCTAAGTTAAGGCTTCATGGAGGACAACGGAACAAGATTGATGCATGATCCTAAGTCGGCTAGAGCATCGAGAGGTTTGGAAGTTCCAAGCCTACACGAAAGAGTAAATATCCCGGGATCGTCTAACTTCTTAGGTAGATTATTTCGCACAAAGGCGGACCCATGTTTTCCAAGTTTAAGTTCTAACTCATATTTTTCTTTTAAAGTATTATAATAAGGTGCATGAGCTAATACTTCAAGAACCGGTTTTTCTTGATGGAGTTCCTTGTACTCCTCCTCTAGATTAGGCTTGGGTTCTTGGTTGACGGGTTTCTCAAGAGTGGGTTCTACCAATGGTGCAGGGCCTTGGTACCTCATTTTGGATTGCTTGGAACCCTTGTTGATAGCATTTACCGAGTGAACCGTTGGGTGTGAGGACATGGATGTGCACTCTCCCATGGTGAACAAGAACATGAAGTTGACGTAAATCAAATTCACTTTTGGGTTCTTTATAGTGATAAGGTTTTAAAAGGTACCATTTTGAGGGTCGTTTAAGTCCTTATTTGATCACTTTTGTATCCGTTATTGCTTAATATCGCTCCTTTTCACTTTTAGGTCTCTTGAAGGCAAAATGTTGGAATGGCACTTATTTGGACGAAAAGGCGAATATATGAAGAAAATGGCCAAAGTCAAAATCGAGACACTCAAAGTCTGAAAAATAGAAGGCGACGGCGTCAGTGTTAATTGCGACGCCGTCCGAGGATTTTTGTGACGGACGTAACCCAAAACTCTTATTTTCAAGTGACGACGCCCGCTTGTAAAAGAGTAGGCCGTCGCTACTCGACGGCCTAGATGCAATCCGACGACGCCGAAAGTCAAGAGGACGGCGTCACGGACATAAGGTGACGCCGTCGCAAGGTTAACGTGCCAAGACGAAACCCTAATGACGGCGACACGACGGCGCCACGAAACATAAGGTGACGCCGTCGCATATGTAATCTTATATATAGAATCCGAATTTTTCGCTTTTAGAGAGAGTCTTTTGGAGTGAAAACCTAAAACCGAACCTAAGGTGTCTTGTACAGATTTTAGGGTTTTAAACCCTATCTTACATCAAGATAAGTATTTACTTCATTAATTCAATTATGTCTTTGATTATTTGTGTGTATGCTTGCATGTTCTCCATGTCCGGCTAATTTATTTGTGTGTTTGCTTAGGAAGTATGAAACTTAATTATTAAATATTGATTGGTTGTTTCTTATCTTAGTTGATCAATGATCTAGTAATGCGATAGGTCATTCGTTGTGTACTTAATGCTTGATTCATCTTTGTGAACCTTAGAATATGATTACCAGAGTAGTTGTAGGCTAAATTATCCAAAGAGTGCCTTAGAGTAAGAGTTTATCATCCCTAGTGGGTTTTGTAGACGAGACCCTTTGGTAAGTTCAAAGAGTTGGGAGAAACGATACCCTACAACTTTAGACACACAACGCAACTAAGAATAAGGACGTGACAACTCAACCATCAATAGGAGATAATTAAGGAGTAGTACAACCTAAGTAAACACATCTTTAAACTATCATACGAGCACACATTAATTAGACATAGACTCCCACAACCTTAGTTTAGATAATTAGATAATAGTAGATTAATCGGTAGAAATACCAAAACCCCCAAATCCAATACCCGAGATTCGTACCTTTCCATTTCATAAAATATAAAAATACAAAAATAATCTTCCTCAACCTTAACCTTAGCGTAGTAACTTCTTACTAGCATTCCTATTCCCCTAGAGAACGATATCAATACCCGTGGCTTACCCTAATTACTACACTACAACGATTAGGTTCATCGCCTAGGTGTTATAAAACTTGCTCAAGAAAAGGAAGTTTCCTTGACCCCGAACGACGCGTGTAGCGTTATCAAGTTTTTGGCGCCGCTGCGGGAATAGAATAGCTAGTTAGTAGTCCACCTCGCTTAGGTTCTTTGCTTGATTCCTATCAAGTAAATTTTTCTCATTTTAGCTTTCTTAGTCTATCCCCTTCTTCGTGACCTTTGTTCGTAATCCCATCACTTTTCATCATGGAAGGTGATGACCAACCACCACTTGATAACCCAACACCCAATAAGTCAATGTCACTCAAAACCCAAACCAATAACCAACCCAACCGTCGAAGCCGCTATGTGAGTAGAAACACCGACCTTCGTGATTTGCGTAAAATATTCGATAGTACAATTAGGGAAGTCGTTGAGAAAGTAGTCGGCGTTAGAATTGGCTCTATGATTAGCGATGAATCGGAAAATGGCATGATAAACAACAACGTGGATGTGGAAAATAGTGCTTACTTCAATCTTTACCCCACTAAGGAAGAGATTGCGTACCATCAATACATAATCGATAATCCACGATCACCTATCATTAGGATATGCCCAAAGATTAGGAGGGAAACCATCGAACCTAAAAATCCCTTGTATGATCGGATATAGGAGTGTCGACCACGCTTACATAGATACGGAATCCCCATCAATGTAATGTCATCTGCTGTCTACAATGACATTATGAATGAGCGACTCAATATTAGGAGAGACCCTAAGTATCCGGGAGGAGTTTGCAACTTTGTGGGAAGAGTCAAGGACGTGCATGTCTTTATAGGAAACTTCACCTACCTAGTTGATTTTATGGTCCTAGAAGACGTAGGATGCGTTATTGACTATAGTTTATCCCAAGTAGTGCTAGGGAAACCGTTTGTTGAAACATCTAGATTGAGCCATAACAAGCATGATGGAACAGTTAGGTTTAAGAATGGAACCAATGAGATCACCTATAGAATGCCTTGGAAAACAAATGAGTATGGCCACTTGTCCATTTATGATCGAGACAACATCAAAGCTTTTGAGGACAAAAGCAAGGAAGATGTTGAGAAAGGTTATAAATTCATGTGGGAAAGAAGGAGGCATTATTATAAGGATTGCTTGACTCTAGGGCCTAGGTATAGAGTCGATGAAGATTTTGTCAACATGATAGAATTCTCATTGAGGATGCGTGAGGAAACGTAGGAGCACGACTATGAGTCTAGCTACAAGACTCTTAAATAAAGAAAAGCGCTTCGTGGGAGGCAACCCATGCTTAATTGTTTGCTTGTTAGTGTCATATATCTTTTATTAATTGTTTATCCTCATGTTTAAATTTGTAAAAATGCTTTATTTTGTTTTTAACCTCGTCTTAATTGCATATAAAGGTATTTTACATAAGGGATAAGTGTAGGAGGATTACACACGCTTTTCAAAAGAAACGTAAACATGAGAATAACAATTAACTAAAAGATATTTATGTTTGTTTGTTCGAGTCAAATGCTTGTATCGAGTCATAATGGATGTTTTTGCGTAAATTTTTCCGATTCTAAAGATGTAAATTTTCCGAATTTTTCCAAAATCGCACCGCTTTTTGTCGATAACTGACGACGCGTCAGATTGCAACCGACGGCGCCGAAGGAGTAAAACATCGATTACTTTTTTCTCGTTTTCGAGCTACTTATAAATTTTTGGAATTTTCCGTGTCTTAATTTTCTTAGAAATTCAGTAAACATCCATTCCACAAGCATTATATCCTAGTTTAAATCGAGTCTTATATATATTATTACCACCGATTTTACGCGAAGGTTTCGTTTGTTTTCTTCAAGTGTGCAGTTTAGTTTGTCAAGAAGAAGTTACATAAGATTGGAAGGAGCTTTTCACGCAATAATTCTTCTTGAAAAGGATTTAACCACCACTTTACACGGATCCTACCGAGCTAATCGGGAGTACTAGTTTCTTTCGCTTTTAATTACCTTCTTTTATCATAACTTTGATACTTTCGGGAACATTGGGGACAATGTTCAGCTTAAGTGTAGGAGGAAAATAAAACGGAACTTTGAAACTATGCTTATCCTTGACTATTTGCTTTGTCCAATTGTGATTGTGTAATAAACCATGAGAAAATGTCGGTTAGGGTAATTTTGGCACCAAATTTAAAATTTTCATGACATATAGGAGTGGGCCATTAGTCTTAACAAAAGCGCCTCATGGATAGGAAGTTGCATGACTAGCACAAAACCCTTTACCACCCAAATTCCACCAAAATGTGAGGATCGCCTTAGATTAGTAGGAATTAAAAGCATTCATCTTCAATGCTTAGAGTGTGAACCGTAGTATATTAGATTCTAGAACTTGTTTTGTGATGCATTCCGAGATCGCAAGTGAGACTACACTTGTGTAGTTAGGAATAACTAAATGATAAGAGGCATTAGGATAACCCTTGTTTGATACCGTAATATAATTACTTCTTCCATATCGGTTGAGTAATTCCCCACACCCTTTGCGTTGTACTCATCTTTAGTACACGATACCCTAGTTAACCCTCGAGCCTATCCTTTTCGCGGTTCTCGTGATGTTTCGTTTTTCCGAATATCAATGAAGAGCATTGTTTACACCCCACCCCAAATATACACCCAAATCGCCTTAGCTCACCCCTTATGCACTCACTTTTAGTGCAAATGTTTGTTATCACCCTAAACCCTTAGTTCAATTATCTAGTTGCTTGCATAAGTTGCTAAGTCGAGTCATATCCTTTGTATACGCTTTGGGACGATTGGGATTCATGGGAAAAGTTAAAGTTTATGAAATGACGGAAGGAACGTTAAATTCAAATTCCCTTTGTTTGCATAATAATGTACCCCAAGTGTTTTGATCTTTTCAATTCGGGTCAAATTAGTATTAGAGTAATAAAACTCAAGTGTAGGAATATACCTATAAATCCCTAGTATTTTGATGTTATCATAGAGGATGGTAGAGTAAAAGTGTATGAAAAAAAAAAAAAAAAAAAAAAAAAAAAAAAAAAATATAGAAAAATATATAAATATATATATATAAAAAATATATATATATATATATATATATATATATAAAAATATATACGGCTACCATCCTACATCTATCCTTTAAAGTTATGTTTGTTTATTTTCGTTACCTAGAGTTTTAGAGTGTCGAGTCTTGGCTTAGCAACGCCATTCTTCATATGCATTTAACATAGAGATTTTTGACTTGCCACCACTAAATAGCCTATCCCACCAAACCCTTGTTTCCTACCGTAAGCCTAACATTACAACCCTTTAAAAGACCTCTTTGATAGTCTTTCCTAGGTGCTTACGCCAAAGCGATGGAGGTTTGATCTATTCTCAAGCCTATGGTAATCTATGTACTAGGACCGGTTAATGAGTGTTTATCTTCCATTTCCTATTTGTTATATTTCATATATACACCGAGAGAGATGTGAGTATCCAAACACCCCATGTGAGGTGCTAGTATGTAATTCCGTGCTTGTTATGACTTTTATGGGCTTATATGTGTTGTGGACCGCTTTGAATTAATGCTTCATGACCCCTAACTTATAAATTAATTGGCTAAAAGCACATTTGCTTGAGGACAAGCAAATAACAAGTGTAGGGATATTTGATAAGGTTTTAAAAGGTACCATTTTGAGGGTCGTTTAAGTCCTTATTTGATCACTTTGTATCCGTTATTGCTTAATATCGCCCTTTTCACTTTTAGGTCTCTTGAAGGCAAAATGCTGGAATGGCACTTATTTGGACGAAAAGGCGAATATATGAAGAAAATGGCCAAAGTCAAAATCGAGACACTCAAAGTCTTTGAAAATAGAAGGCGACGGCGTCGGTGTTAATTGCGACGCCGTCCGAGGATTTTTGTGACGGGACGTAACCCAAAACTCTTATTTTCAAGTGACGACGCCCGGTTGTAAAAGAGTAGGCCGTCGCTACTCGGGACGGCCTAGATGCAATCCAGACGACGCCGGTCAAGAGGACGGCGCCACACGGACATAAGGTGACGCCGTCGCAAGGTTAACGTGGCCAAGACGAAACCCTAATGACGGCGACACGACGGCGCCACGAAACATAAGGTGACGCCATCGCATATGTAATCTTATATATAGAATCCGAATTTTTCGCTTTTAGAGAGAGTCTTTTGAGTGAAAACCTAAAACCGAACCTAAGGTGTCTTGTACAAGATTTTAGGGTTTTAAACCCTATCTTACATCAAGATAAGTATTTACTTCATTAATTCAATTATGTCTTTGATTATTTGTGTGTATGCTTGCATGTTCTCCATGTCCGCTAATTTATTTGTGTGTTTGCTTAGGAAGTATGAAACTTAATTATTAAATATTGATTGGTTGTTTCTTATCTTAGTTGATCAATGATCTAGTAATGCGATAGGTCATTCGTTGTGTACTTAATGCTTGATTCATCTTTGTGAACCTTAGAATATGATTACCTGAGTAGTTGTAGGCTAAATTATCCAAAGAGTGCCTTAGAGTAAGAGTTTATCATCCCTAGTGGGTTTTGTAGATGAGACCCTTTGGTAAGTTCAAAGAGTTAGGGAGAAACGCATACCCTACAACTTTAGACACACAACGCAACTAAGAATAAGGACGTGACAATTCAACCATCAATAGGAGATAATTAAGGAGTAGTACAACCTAAGTAAACACATCTTTAAACTATCATACGAGCACACATTAATTAGACATAGACTCCCACAACCTTAGTTTAGATAATTAGATAATAGTAGAGTAATCGGTAGAAATACCAAACCCCCCAAATCCAATACCCGAGATTCGTACCTTTCCATTTCATAAAATATAAAAATACAAAAATAATCTTCCTCAACCTTAACCTTAGCGTAGTAACTTCTTACTAGCATTCCTATTCCCCTAGAGAACGATATCAATACCCGTGGCTTACCCTAATTACTACACTACAACGATTAGGTTCACTGCCTAGGGTGTTATAAAACTTGCTCGAAGAAAAGGAAGTTTCCTTGACCCGAACGACGCGTGTAGGCGTTATCGCCCACTTAAGGTTAGGGTGATTTCTCCATGAGGGGTTGTAAGAGTTTCCTAAGTTGTTTTGTTTGGGCTTGAAAGTGTACCACTTCTCTCCCGCCTCGCTACGCATGGAGGCGTAGTCCGCAAAAGCTTGTTCGGGAGTCTTGTGCAATCACGAGTGTCATGGGACCACTACATAACTCACAAGGAAGAGTGATTTTATTCACATGGCGTGAAGATTTAGGATTTTCGTAGGAACTCATTAGAATTTAACTTGATCTTCAAGCTCGATCATCCTACGTTGGAAGATTGTGAGTCAATTGGAGGCAAGGAGATTGCCTTAACGGTTTTGGGCAACTAGAGCACGGTCCTCTATTATACCCCATGATTCTTCCGCGGTGAGATCACTAAGTTTTCCACCGCCGCTTGGTCAATGGATCACTTGGTGGGAAGTTGACATGATCATAGAAAAGTTGGACTTGGAGCCAAAGATCAATGCCGTGATGAGGACTTTATGAAGTAAGTCCTTGAATCGAGTCCATGCTTCAGAGAGATTCACCTTGACGTTGTTGGAACATCAAGATGTCATTCCTAAGTTTAGTGGTTCTCCCGTGGGAAAAATTGAGCAAGGAAGTGAGAGTGAGATCATCCCAACTTGAGATGGAGCCATGGAAGTCGCCAAGCCAATTACTAGCTTGGTCCAAGAGAGAATTGGAAGAGACGCAGACGCGTGGTCTCCCGAGTAGTAGCATCAAGGTCGATGGAATAGACAATTTTAAGGAAATCCCTAAGATGCTGATTAGGATCTTCGGAACGAAGTCCATGGAATGCACATCCATTTTGCACCAACCGGATGGTGTCGGATCGCAGGGCCATAGTTTGGGCTTGATCGAGAAGCTCAATGGTGTTCCTATAGCCTAGGTGGCTTGGTCTCGAGTATTCACCAAGAGTACGTGCTCTTGGCGTGTCATTTGGTGGTAGGTTGATGAATGGTGGTTGGTTATCACCTTCCATGATGAAAAGTGATGGGATTACGAACAAAGGTCACGAAGAAGGGGATAAAATATGAGAAAGCTAAAATGAGAAAAAATTACTTGATAGGAATCAAGCAAAGAAACCTAAACGAGGTGGACTACTAACTAGCTATTCTATTCCCGGCAAGCGCCCAAAACTTGATAACGCCACACGCTGCTCGGGGTCAAAGGAACTTCCTTTTCTTCGAGCAAGTTTTATAACACCCTAGGCGGAACCTAATGGTTGTAGTGTAGTATTAGGGTAAGCCACGGGTATTGATATCGTTCTCTGGGAATAGGAATGATAGTGAGAAGTTACTACGCTAAGGTTGGGGTTGAGGAAGATTATTTTTATCTTTTATATTTTTTAGGAATTAGAAAAGTCGAATCTCGGGGTTTGGATTTGGGGTTGGTATTTCACCGATTACTCTACTTATCTAATGATCTAGTCTAAGGTGTATGTATTCTATGTCTAATTATTGTGTGCTCGTATGATGGTTTAAAGATGTGTTCACTTAGGTTTTATTACTCCTTAATTATCTCCTATTGATGGTTGAATTGTCACGCCCTTATTCTTGTTGTGTGTCTAAAGTCGTAGGGTATGCGTTTATCCCTAACTCTTTGAAACTACCAAGGGTCTCGCCTACAAAATCTCTAGGAATTATAAACTCTAACTCTAAGGTACTCTTTGGATGGTTTAGCCTACAACTACTCTAGGTGTCATAGTCTAAGGTTCACAAAGATTAATCAAGCATTAACTACACAACGAATGACCTATCGCATTACTAGATCATTAACAATTAAGATAAGAGACAACCAATCAATATTCAATAATTAAGTTTCATATTCCTAAGCAAACACACAAGTAAATTAGCTTGACATGGAGAACATGCAAGCATACACACAAATAATTGAAGACATAATTGAATTAATGAAGTAAAACACTTATCTTGTGGTAAGATAGGGTTTGGAACCCTAAAATATCGTATAAGATGCCTTGGTTCGGTTTGGGTTTTACCCAAAAGACTACACTCTAAACCGAAAATTCGGATTCTATATATAAGATTACAATCGCGACGCCGTCACCTTATGATTTGTGACGCCGCCGGGTCGCCGTCGTTAGGGTTTCGTCTTGGCCACGTTAGTCTTGCGACGGCGTCACCTTATGCTTGTGACGCCGTCTCTTCGCCTCTCGACGCCGTCTGGATCAAATCTAGGCCGTCGAGTTGCGACGGCCTACTCTTTTAAAGCATGACACCGCCACTTGAAATTAAGCAATTTGGCTCTTGAGTCATCAGAAAAGGTCGACGGCGTCGCATTAACATCCGACGCCGTCTCCTTGTATTTCAAGACTTGAGTGTCTCGGTTCTTGACTTTGGCCATTTTCTTCAGATATCGGCGCTTTTTCGTCCAAATAAGTGCCATTCCAAATTTGCCTTCAAGATACCTAAAAGTGAAAAGGAACGATATTAAGTAATAACGGATACAAAAGTGATCAAATAAGGGCTTAAACCCTCAAAAAGGTACATTTTAAAACCTTATCATGTATGCCAAAACGTGGAATCGGCCAAGGAGTTATGGGATCAACTTGCATCAAAATATATGACAGAAGATTCTTCTAGTAAGAAGTTTCTGGTTAGTAATTTTAACAATTACAAAATGGTTGATACAAGGCCTGTGATGGAACAATATCACGAACTCATTCGAATTCTGGGACAATACACACAACACGGTTTGTTTATGGACGAGTCTGTCTCAGTGTCTAGTATCATAGACAAACTTCCACCATCATGGAAGGATTTCAAACACATGTTAAAACACAACAAGGATGAGTTGTCTTTCGTACAACTTGGAAGCCACTTCCGTATAGAGGAAACTCTTAGGATGGAAGAAAGTGGCAAAGGAAAGGGTAAAGATATTGCCGGAACATCTTCTGTGAATATGGTTGAAGATGGTAAGGATGGTAAGAACAAGAAAAACAACAAAAACTCCAATGGAAACAAAAGAAAGTTTCATAATGACGATGGTTCCAACAAAAAGCCGAAGATGGCGTGTTGGAAGTGTGGCAAACCTGGTCATTTCAAGAAGGATTGTCATGTTAAGAAGTTGAATGGTGCAAGCACTTCTGGATCGGGACAAGGGTCTAAGGACCCTCCACAACAAGGTCTGAATTTTGACCATCTTATAATTCCTTTTATACATTATGTATCACATATTTCTGAAATATGTTATGTACATGATGATGAAATTGCTTGGTGGATTGACTCGGGTGCAACTTGTCATGCATGTAAGGATCGTTGCTGGTTTGATACTTTTCATCCGGTAGAAGATTGATCCGTTCTTCATATGGGTGACGAGTCAACAAAACCAATACTTGGACGTGGAAATGTTGTAATAGAATTTAGTTCTGTAAAAACAATTACTTTATTTAATGTTGTGTATGTACCGGGGCTTAGGAAGAACCTTATGTCTGGCCCCGTGTTGAATAAGTGTGGCTACAAACAAGTCTATGAATCTGATAAGTATATCTTATCAAGACATGGTGTATTTATTAGTTTCGGATACTATAATAATGGCATGTTTATGTTAAATCTTAATAAAGTTTTTACTAGTATTAATTATGTTTATATGGCTTATTCTCATGTTGTTAATTCTAAATTATGGCATGCTCGTCTTGGACATGTTTATTATCAACGTTTGCATGATATGTCTAAAGATAGTTTAATACCTTAATTTGACAAGAACTTGGAAAAATGTAATACTTGCATGTTAACTAAGATCACTAGACAACCTTTTAAGGATGTAAAAAGGAATTCTGTTTTACTTGAATTGATACATAGTGATTTATGTGATTTCCATGCAACCCCATCTATAGGAAACAAGAAATATGTTGTTATATATATTGATGATGCCTCTAGATTTTGTTATGTTTATATATTGCATGCTAAAGATGAAGCCTTAGATAAATTTAAGATCTATATAACTGAAGTAGAGTTACAACAAAATAGTTTAATTAAAACTTTACGCACGGATAGAGGTGGTGAATATTATGATCCTAGTTATTTCCAATCTGTAGGAATCATTCATCAAACAACGGCTCCATATACACCACAACAAAATGGTGTGTCCGAAAGGAAAAATAGAGCTTTAAAGGAAATGGTTAATTCCATGTTATCCTACTCGGGATTGAGTGAAGGGTTTTGGGGTGAGGTCATGTTAACGGCTTGTTATTGTTCTTAATAAAAATAACAAGATTACCCCATATGAACTTTGGTATAAGAAGCGACCTAACTTGTCTTATTTGCGAGTTTGGGGTTGTAGGGCGGTCGTTAGACTTCCGGAACCCAAAAGGAAAAACGTGGGTGAAAAGGGTATTGATAGCATCTTTATTGGATATGCTGAGCATTCCAAAGCATATAGGTTCTATGTTATTGAACCTAATGATTCTGTTTCTGTTAATTCAGTTATAGAATCAAGAGATGCAATATTTGATGAGAATCGTTTCTCTTCAATACCTAGACCAAAGGACATAACATCTAGCTCAATTGAAACTCAAGGTGGAGACCTATTAGGTGAAACTCCAAATGAGATTCCTGAACCTCGGAGAAGTAAAAGAGCTCGAGTAGCTAAATCATATGGCTATGATTTTCAACTATATTTAGTTGAGGGATCAAGAGATGAAGTTGGAACTCAATATTCTTACTGTTATAGTATAGAAGAGGATCCAAATACCTTTGATGAAGCAATGAAATCCCAAGATGTTTCTTTCTAGAAAGAAGCAATTGATGATGAAATAGGATCAATAATGGAAAATAATGCTTGGGTATTATCTGACTTACCACCTGGTTGTAAAGCTTTAGGGTGCAAATGCATCTTCAAAAGAAAGATGAAAGTTGATGGAACTATTGACAAGTTTAAGGCTCGATTGGTAATCCAAGGCTTTAGACAAAAGGAACAGATCGATTATTTCGATACCTATGCACCAATTGCTCGTATCTCCACTATTAGATTGTTGATAGCTTTAGCAGCTACTCACAATATAGTGATCCATCAAATGGATATCAAAACAACATTTTTAGATGGTGATTTGGAAGAGGATGTATACATGAAGCAACCAGAAGGATTTGTTATGCCAGGTAATGAGCATAAAGTGTGTAAGTTAATTAACTCGTTGTATGGACTCAAACAAGCTCCTAAGCAGTGGCATCAAAAGTTTGATGAGGTTGTTTTGTCTAATGGGTTTGTGTTAAATCAATCGGACAAGTGTGTATACTAAAAATTTGATGAATCTCGTAAAGGAGTCATCATTTGCTTATATGTTGATGACATGTTGATTTTTGGTACTGATCAAAACCAAGTTGATAAAACTAAAGAGTTTTTGTCGTCAAATTTCTCTATGAAAGATATGGGGGAGGCGGATGTAATTCTTGGAATAAGAATTAAGCGTGAGAAAAAGGGTCTTACGATTACACAATCTCACTACATTGAGAAAATTCTCAAGAAGTTTAATTGTGAGGGTTGTGGTCCAGTTTGCACTCCCATGAAAGCATGTACTAAAATGAAGACCCATTTGGGTAAACCTGTGAAACATCTTGAATATTCTAGGGCCATTAGATGCTTGATGTATGCTATGACAAGCACTAGGCCAGATATTGCTTATGCTGTCGGTAAACTGAGTAGATTTACTAGTAACCATAGTAGTTATCATTGGGAAGCAACAATTAGAGTATTCAGGTACTTAAAGAAGACAATGAACTATGGTTTGTCTTATGGCGGTTTTCCTTCGGTTATTGAAAGTTATTCTGATGCAAGTTGGATAACCAATAATGAAGATCATACTTCTACCACTGGTTGAGTATTCTTGCTAGGTGGAGGTGCCATTTCATGGGCTTCTAAGAAGAAAACTTGCATTACTGATTCGACAATGGAAAGTGAATTTGTAGCTTTAGCTGCTGCTGGAAAGGAGGCAGAGTGGTTAAGGAACCTCATTTATGAGATACCTTTGTGGCCAAAACCAATATCTCCTATTTCTATACATTATGATAGTGCTGCCACTTTGGCTAAAGCATATAGCCAAATTTACAATGGAAAGTCTAGACACCTAGGCGTTAGACACAACAAGGTTCGTGAGTTAATTACGAATGGAGTGATTTCCGTGGACTTTGTCCGTTCTCAACAGAACTTGGCGGATCACTTGAATAAGGGATTAGCCAGAGACTTAGTTCACAAGTCGGCTATCGGGATGGGATTAGAGTCCATTTAAATCTCTAACTGTGAGATACCCAATTCCATTCTAATACAACGTTAGAAGCTGAATTCAATGTGGAAGGCTTACAATTAAAGATTGGAACACATTGTATCGTCCCAAGGTATGTGTTCAGACTGCAAGTGGGTTAGGTTGAAGTTTATCTTCTTAATAGTTCTTTTAAAAAAATTGCACTGCAAGTGCAAGACTAAAGGAACTACCTATGTGAGCATGGAGTTTCGCCGCTTCGAGAAGCTAGGACTTGGGTTTCTATATGCTCATGAAGGATATGGACACAAGGCTTTGTAATAGCGTCAAGTATATGTACATTAGAAACTTGTAGAAACTGTGTATATTATCTTTGATTACTCAAACGAGTTGATGGGTTCAATACATAGGACACCCTGATTCTCGAATATTTGGAATGTGTAATATACTACGTGAAAATTCAATCTCTAAGACATTTTCATTTATGCATGAGTTTGGTTTGTTATGTTTATTTTAGTAAGTAAAGGATTACACTAAAATGGGGAGGAATGTTGGTGATTTTAGTGTCATCATCTATATTTTATGTAATTGTGATTTACTTGAGATCAAGGGCTTAATCAGGTTCAGCTTACAGTCGAGTTAGGAGTTGCGGAGTGCACACTCGTTCTAGCTAACTGGTGCCGCCACGAACAAAGAGGGGGTCGAGGGGCGCGCCACTGAAGGTCGAGGCGGGCGGTTTACTTCGAGCGGTTTCCACCAAAAGTCATGTCTTTTCCCCAAACGTTGCAATCCTTCCCGCCAACTGGTTTTAACCGTTTTTAACTAACTTTCGGTTATGTTTTTCGTTATTATATTGATCTCTTACAGAACATAACAAAAACAACAACTTTCTGTGTATTGCTTTGATTTCTCGTGCCTTATAAACAAAGTGTTGTTCTCTGTCTTTTCCAATTGAGGATTTCGTAATACCCGAGACATATAAGGTCGAAATACTTCAATCTGAAAGTAATCTCTACACGATTCAGAGAACATATCACGATTATTACCACCCACACACACCCAAATTTTAACATTATCATGGGCATTAGCCTTAAATTAACTCATCATATGTGGATCTGCATTATTCTTAAATTAATATTATGGGTATCAAAAAAATCTTAATTTAATAGTTATATCATATTTTTATATACTTTGTACAATTGTACTCCTTTTTTATGCTGTTACAAAACAATAAACTTAAAAGACAACATTCTTATTATTTTAACGGGAATTACAAGGATTTCAAGGGTCTGTGATATTTAGAAAATAATCAAACATGTAATTGAACTAAAAACAAAAGTTGACATAGTAGTTTTCATTTGATAAAGATAATACATTGATAACCCCTTCAGGCTAGGATATGTTATTGATGCGCCATGTATCATATATGTGGCCTCATGATGCACCAGTAATTGATTAGTGGATTACAATTCCTTTTAGGAAACCCGACACTATTTAGGCCATAGAAAAAGGTTTCCATTTTTAGAGCATAATCATATAGTATCTCATATCCACATTCATGCATTTACACTCGTGTTATATTTATGTGACTATTTCGGTTCAAAAGTTCTTGGACTCTTGTATATATTAACTATTTGAAAACAGAAAAATTGTTTAAATTGTTTGGTAACTGTTATTTCTTGAGCATACATGATGCTACAAGTCTTCAGCAATTGTCTTGTTTTCTTCTGTGTTGCTTGTATCTTGGATTCCTTTGTTTAAAAGTTAAAACTATGCCCCACATAAAATACAAATAAAGGATATATATACAATAGATAAATATGTGTTGAAATTGTCTTTTTGCTATTCAACCTAATTAAGGTCTAACAGATTAAATATTATGGTTTAGCTTAAAGTCTTCCATTAAACAGCATGGTTTAGCTTAAAGTCTTCCGTTAAACAGCAGAAGTTATTGACTTTGACTTTTGATAGCAGATCCTTCTTTTGTTAGGTTATTGTTATATGCATTAATCAATGTGACTATAAGCATGAAATATAGAACATTGTTAGGATTTAATAAGTGTATATGCTTGACTTTTAGTGTGTACTTAATAATTATCTTTTGGTATCATATGCCTACCATGTCTCATCTCATCTTTTTGTATTGTTTATGTTCATATTGATGTAAACTATTTCATATATGATAATTATGTTATCTTGCTTGTAATTATATAAATTTTTATGTGATTAGCCGGACGTTTACATATAAAAACATTCAATCGATTTCAACAAAAAGAGATGTGTTTTGGCCTTTGCATCTACCTATAAAGTCCTACCAAACTTAGAACCTTTGATGCTTGGGATTGTAAAAGGTCTTGTTAGAAAAATATTTAACTACTGCTGGTAAAAGTCAAAATGCTGTAACGCGTAATGGTGATCGCGTAGAGCTTTAAAAGGTTACTACGACATTCATAAAACGTGCTCGGGTCTGTCTATCAGAAATTCTTCTGAATTCCGATTGACCGTCAAAGTGTGCCTTGTTTTTAGTTCTCTAACTTTGACATTAGACTCCTTATAATTACATGCCAAGTCTTGTAACTTTTTATGTAACTAGCAATAAAAAAGATACATAATAAGTAATCTTGTCATATATTTAATAACTATAGAAGTCAAAGGGTGGAACCAAGCAATGTTCAGCATGTGAAATCTTTTTATTACAACCAAATTCAAAAAATATGTGTTACAAATAATTCGGATTATCCGAATTCTAGTAATATGCTATACACTTGCTATTATGGAAATATAAGAGCTGAACAAGTAGCAAGAATCCTAATATACCGTGTATGAAACTGCAAAAAGCTATATAAGTTGACTACAAAATCACCAATGAATTAATAAGCTACAAATCATCAATTGTGAAGTGGATTTGGCCCGCCTGGAACCGTCCGCTGTGAGACACCAAAAAGCGGGTCAAGTTCGTTATTACTTGATTCTCTAGGAGCTGCTGCTTCTGTTGGTGTATGCCATGGATGGTTGGAATGATGTTGTGGCTGGAAACTTTGATCATTTTCTTCTTCAAGTGTGATTCTGTATAAGTTACGAGAACTAGACACCGGAGCAATTACGAGGATGATTATCGTGATTGCTAGAACCGGGATTCTGGTATATTGTGTTCCCATGAAGATAGTAATGAAATGGTGATCAAAGTATAGAAAACAAAATGGTTTGGTTGGTTTAGTAGGGACTAATGAGAATAGAAAAGTTTGAGGTCTTTAAGTTGGGTTGGAGTGAGTTTCTTGGAAAAGACGAGAGTGCCCTCTTGTATGTTGACATATTCTTCAGTACCTAAAATATCATGTGGTTTGAATAAATGAAGCCAAGAACTAGATCTTACTTGTTATCATACTAGTCATTTTCATCTTTGTAAAATCGGATCACATGATGATCCTACTCATATATCATAAATCGAGGTGGAACGGGTGGGTAGGCGTATGCAAGACTCACTACTTAAGCACGGCTAAACCGCTAAATTAGCAGACGCTAAACTACAGACGTTATACTGACTCAAACGACGAAATAAATTCCTCAAACGTAACACTCATTTATATTTTAAAAAAATATATTATATATATATTTTTTTTAAAACAATCAGAATTTTCTTCAATCGATAGAAAATACGCTTGCTTATCTTTATTTAACTTATAAATCATCAATATATCTTCATTTCAAGAAAAGAATGAACTAAATTTGCCTAAATTCCTCAAATTAGCTTTTTTTTTTTTCTTTTTTTTTTTTTTTTTTTTTTTTTTAGCATAAATTGTCACATCTACATAAATGTCATTGTATGCTTTATATTTATTCTCAGTATTTGTTGCTAAAAAGTTGCTCTGATGAAGTGGGCAAAATGACAGTCTTTCTATCTTTGATTTTTAGACGGTTGCCAATTTTGGGTTTCTAATTTTCATCAAGTCCCACAAAATCGGATTAGATGGATATCTTACGATTCTATAGTCAGTCTTGTGCTATGTTTGTAGGTGTCTCGGTCATGATAGACACATTTTCATTACATGAAATTTAAATAAAAAGGATATCAAAACTTTTATCTTAACAACCATAAATGAACTTTGTCATCAGTTTATTTTGGTGTGATTCAGAAATTGTTGATTAATGTGAACAAGGATTAGAGGGTGGTGGTATGTATGGAGTGTAGGCTGAAGGGTAACACAGTAACGTGTGTTATAATGGTTGACTTTTCATGTATATATTGCAATAATAACTTGCTATTGTTTATAGGGGTGTTCACGGATCGGGTAATATACACATCAATCATTCTTCAAATGGAAAATTAGTTAAATAGATCGGTCTACGGCGCTTATTAGTTTGGATTACGCCTTTTTTAATTTGAAAATAAACCTATTGTTCACCGATTTTCTTGACCCAACCAGAGGCCGCCATGTCCGACAACTTATGACACAGTACGTATTTTGAAGTATATGTCATGTATTGCAACGATTGTTTTTTGGGCAACTTGTATTGTTATTTGGGCATCTTTAAATTTTTGGGCAACTTGTATTTATACACGAGGATAGTTTGGTCATTTTACATTTTAAATTACAAAAAAAAAAAAAAAAAATCAAACGCCCACAAAACACAGATTCACACAATACACACATCTTGTCCCACATAAACCATCACAACTAACACCACCACAACCACCCAACAACCCGACGCCACCACCATCCCGCAAGACCTCCACACACGCCACCACCATCCTGGCACCACCATACAATTGAACCTTCTTCTGCAGTGGCTTGTTCTTGTTAGGTGTAATTCAAATCACCAAGAAATCTTTTGTTATTATCTACTTAAGTGTCAAAAAAGGAATCCTCTCAAAATTGCTTGTATCCAAACACAATCTTTTATTATTATCTACTTAATGTGTTTTATCTTCGATTTAATCTGTAATTTTAGTTAAATTTGCATTTGTGGTTGTTCCCTTGATTAAAGTCAAAATTAGGGTTATCACCCCTACACCGAAATTCAGGTTTTGTAAATTTCTTAATTTGATGCAATTATGTTCTGCTAAAAACATGTGAATCAGACTCGATATTGATTATTGTATCTAAATTATTATATCTTCTTTTATACTCTAGATTCAGGCTCAGATTGATTATTGTATCTAAATTATTATATCTTCTTTATACTCTAGATATATTTAGAGGAATGGTGTTCGAATGTGAGACATTGATTTGCAAATGGAGCAACTATAGCTTGTTAGGACTTCTTTTCTATGATATTTAAGGTATTGTTTGAATTGATTTTCTATAGCATACAAGTACTTCTAACCTTAACCTTTAAGCTTTTATATCTTATCTTAAGCTTTTCAAGTAGTCATTGAAGTTTATATCTACTATTTTCAGTCTAAAAGGCGTTAAGTACTTTTTATATGTCTGCAGCACTTGGATGTATGGGTTGATTTGATGTGGCTGTTTAGACCAGCAGATGCAGATTGGGCTTTAGCTTACCGTGAACATATGCTTGAATACTTCTGGAAGCACAAGGTTGAATACACAACTTGATAGCCGTCTTTCAAGGTACGATCCTTAATGTCCGTTTGACCCATAATTATTGTCAAATGTTCACTTGTGAAGTCTTTTTCTTTCAACTTTTACTATATGTATTTTTACTTGTGTTATATATTAGTCAATTATTATATATGTTTTTAAATCAACGGCATTTCTTTGTAAATACCCGTGCACATATACAAAAACGGCTATGGTTTGCAAACCACTTCTATATTGATTATGTATACTTTATTAATATTTGCTATATAGCGAATATAATATTTGGTTGCCCAAAAGTACATCACGGTACATGTCCTTTATTGTCTTCTGTTCCCAATCACTTTCTTCAATACAAATATTTCTTATTTTGTTTAACAAAATCTTTCTTTCTTCTTTTGGTCTATTGACTTCATATATTTATCTCAATCTTTCTGCTTTTGTTTAAAAAAAAATGTCTGACAATATCCCACTGGTTGTTCAACTAGATATCATCTGTAGGCTACCTCCTAAGTCTATACTCCAGCTACGTAGTGTTTGCAAGTTATGGAAGGCTAGTATAGATTGTGGAAGCTTCATCTTTAATTACGGTGTTCGTCGTAATGATGAGTGTTTATTTACGCTAACATTCGATATGGGTGACCAAGGTTTTATGTTAGCTTTAGATGAACAACTAATCGCTACGCCACTTAATACAAATTTAATGCTTTCATCAATGATTACAGTTGGCAATTCTAATGGTCTTTCGTGTTTTGTCTATAGTTCTAATCTAATGTCTGTTATTTGGAACCCGACAATCAAAAAATCACTTGCGATGTTGTCCCGCTTACATGCATCAAATTGAATGTCAAAAGATTTGTTTTGGTTTTGCCGTCCGTCCGACACTCTTGACCCGACGATCGTGAATGTCTCCTATCCTGCTTTCCAAAGTGGTTTCGTATGTGTCATCTTTTCTTTGAACTCGTTAAGGTGGACACGCTTGAAAATTTCCACCCCTCGTGAAACTATCAAATTGAAACGTAAAAGTCATGCGCTTGTAGGTCGCTTTATCAATTGGGAGTGAAAAGTTAACTAATGGGGACGTGAAAAGTTAAAACCACCAATTCAAAGTTATAGACGCAGATTTATTTATATTTTTCGATCTTGATCTTCATTGGTGAATGTTTTGTGGTTGTTGGACGATAACATCATTTAGCCTATTCGCCATCCCTAAATCATTTTAAAAAGATCGAAACAAATTTGTGTTAAAAAATAAGCGTAAATGGTTTATTTATATTTTACGAGCGATAACAAACATAGTTATTTTAACGAAACAAATAACACTAACACACTTACGCCACATAAAAGTATAAACACTAAAACAAGTATAAGTGATTTTATGATTTAATAAATATGTACAACAACTAGTGTTTACATATTGGGCAAATATATACATTACTAGTATGTATTATAATGGGTAAAACTACAACCCATGGAGCATATCCATAACCCATGGTATCCATATCCATGACTAGATACTTTGAATCTATTAGATACATTATATATAAGGAAATACCCATGGACCAACCCATGACCCATGACCCATAACCAAAAACCCATGGGCAAAGGGAGCGCCCCACGGATCCCAAGAATATCTCGGACGGATCCCTCGAGGAGGATCCGTGAGATCCGAGGAACAAGAACTAGTTTTTCTCTATAAATAGTGAGCCATTTCTTCCTTTTGGTTGCCACTCCACACATACTTTCTCCAAGTATTGTAATTTTCTAACCACCGATCCTAAGGGATCTTTCTATGTAGTTTGTCTTTGTTTTGTGTGATTCTCTAGGTTCCTCTTAAAGGCAAGATCACAACTTCTTGAAGTCAAGCAAACTCAAGTCCGTGAGTTGCCATGCTTCGTCATCATCAAGACTACTGAGGTTCTCTTGTTGATACTTCTTTCTTCCTCCATAGAAGTGTTGTGTCCAAGGCATTAGTGAATAATGCCAAAAGAGTCAAGACGTAAGCATTAGTGAAATGTGCTTAACGTCCATGTGAAAAGCATTAGTGAAGAATGCTAAAGGAGTCAAGACGAAGGCATTTGTGAAAGGTGCCAAGCGTTCGTGTGAAGGGCATTAGTGAAAGATGCCTAGGAGTCAAATCAAGTGGCATTAGTGAAGGATGCTAAGGTCGTATAATCGATGAGGTGCATCGTTATACAAATAGTGATAGTTTGTTTCTAAGGATGTTGATATCCTTGATGGTGTTGTAATAAGGAGTGGGGTCTCCTTTGGGTTTAAGATGTTGTGTAGTGTTGGGTAGTAGTTCATCCATTGTAATGGAACTCGGTACTTAGCCTAGTACCGGATAAAGGGTAGGCGACGTTGTGGTAGGTGTGGTTCTCCTAGGTGAAAGAACCCGTGGTTAGCCTAGTACCGAAAAAGAGTAGGCGACGTTGTGAAGGCTTCTCGCCATAAGGAGTTGGTGTCGTAGTGATTACGAACTCTCGAGTAGTGACTCTGGGAGTGGAGTAGGCAAGGAAGGTGTCCTTGTAGCCGAACCACTATAAATACTCGTGTCGTGGTTATGTGCTTTTACTCTTTATCTTTCATTACACTTTTATATATTTATCTATCAATGTCCAACATACACATCTAAATAGATTGACATAAGTCGATCTAAATATTTTAAAACGATGTTTTAATTGGTAAAACTATTCAACCCCCTTCTAGTTTTCCGCAATTGGCATCAGAGCTTCGTTACCAACTTTCTTAGAGTATGTTGTACTTTAAAAACTTGATACGATCCGTGTATGTTTGAAAACTACAAAGAATGAAATCTTTAAAAAACAATTCTCTTTCATGTTGGATATTGATAGATTATTCTAACATATTCTTTTCAAGAAATCTTCATGCTAGGATCTCTCCAAAACCTTCATTTCTATTCAAAGAATAATGAAGTCAACTTTCAAGAAAGAATCTAAAAGTAATCACAACCTACTTATTCTAAGTACAACGGATTACCTTAAGAGATCATGAAGTATTTTTGGTCTTATGTCTTCACAAACCAAAATCAAGAGCATAGAGGTATGTTCACTCTTCATTAGCTAGTTTATATCTACATGAATATGTTAATATTTTCTTATGAATGCTAGTCTTTCAAAAAGTCTCATTTTGCCACTTTCCCGACTTACTCATCATCGGAATAGTATTCCTTTTGATCTCGTCAAACTAACGCCGTCGTCACAAATGGATTCTTGATAATTAATCAAATCCCGTTGACCAAACATTATTCATTTTATTTATTTTTTTTAACCCCAAAACTATTTTTGTTCCATAAGCTATTTTATAACTTATAACAAAAAAATTGCCAAACACTCTTTTTCTGTCTACAGTAGCCGGATCCCTCTAGTTGTACTAGCCGGATCCCTTATACAAGGGAACCGTGGGACAGAAACTAGCTATACGCTTTTCAAAACCAACACTGATCATTTTCCCTCTCGCCACGAAACACAAAAATGACCCAAGAGCTGGTTTCATCATTCTTATGACTCCATATCCTCAAGTATTCTTCTCTAGAACACCATTGTAAGTAATTACACTAACATGTTCTAATTTTCTCATCCTAGGGTTTATGGTTTCTCAATTTTTAATCAATTAATTTAATTAGGGTTTCCAAAATTGATCATTAAAAGGGGCTTTCACATAACTAAGATTACTATGTATTCACAACATTGTTAATACAAATCAAAATCATAAACCCATCTCAAAAAATTTTGCCTAATTGGAATATTTGTGTTTCTAGGACCAACCATGCCTAAAGCCACTCAACAAGACCACCATGATACCGTTCATTACCTCACCCATTACTATCGGAAATAGGGATTGTCAAAAACCGACCGCAAAGTCTTCAAAAGACTTGAAAAATGACTTATCCACGAAGGTCGTGTGGTCAAGGAATGTTTCCTTGAAGATACCGACATTCGTCAAGTCTTCTCGGCAATCAACTTTGATTGTCTTCTTGACATTGATGAACAAATTTGTCCGGTTTTCATCTTTGAATTCTACAAAAGCATTAGGATCATTCGAAATACCGATGATAGCATTTCAATCTCCTTCATCATCAATAAACAAAGCTTCACTCTACCTCTCAACACATTCACTCAAATCCTTCGCATTCCATGTGAAAGAATTTGTATGTACTCTCAAGCTTGGGCAATATCCTCTCAATCTTTTGCTTTTGATCCCAAACCAATATACCATACTCCTCTTGATGAACCCGAAACCATTCGAGACACCATTTTCAAAATTAGAGCCAACCAATCCCGTCTCAACCAAAATAAAAAGCTCATTCACCGTAATCCCTTTCAAATGGAACTCTTCGAAATGCACCCCATTTTAGAAAATGGGAAGAAATTCTTAGGGAAAATGTCATTTTCTTAGTTGGTAACAAGGATCATCCAAATGCATGTCTCGTGCAAATGATCTATTGCCTTATTCACCAAAAGCCATTTAATCTCGCCTATTACATGGTGAAGAGAATGGCCGGGTATTCAAAGTTGCCAACATGGTACTTCCAGATGGTATGCTCCTAACACGACTTTGTAAGTATGTTAGTGCATTGCAACCATCTCCTATCAACGATGATCATTTCCTTTCCGATCACGTTATGGTACCTCTTACCAAACAACCCCTAAACGGTTCATGGTCAATGGAAGAAAACCTAAAGCTCTCTCGGACTCCTGGAGAGAAGAAGAAGAAGAAGTAAATGTCAACCCCGGCTAACATCGAATCGACCCTTTGACTACTATCAACAACTTCCGACTCTTCCAAATGAGACCGCAGAATTCAAACAATTGAGGGGTATGATTCAAAACCCAGCTCACCACGCCATGAAGTCGGAAAGAGGAAAAGAAAGGATCGACGAAAGAGACTATAGGATTATGCTTGTTTTTAGACATTTGATTTGTGTATGAATGATTATGTTTTAGCACGCTTGTTTGTGTTATCTTGGATATTACCATTACTACCATTATCTATGATATGCTTTATGTGATAACATGTCTATGTTGCTGTTAAGTTTAATGGTTATTCGTGTATATTGTTTGGTACAAAATCTGCATTTGCTTCTATGATGGTTCTGATCTGCAGTTGCGGATCCCTAGTATTAGCCTAGACGGATCCCTCCTCTGAGGGAACCGTGGGATCCGTGACAACAGATGAGCAACTGATTCCCATACATCAAAACAAATTTCACTAGATCACTTCACACTAGCCAAACATAAGACCTTAGAACCAACTAAGTCTCCCTCAAGCATTTGAAAGCTTCACACTCACCCATAGCTTACCTAGGATCTATTTCAAAGTGCTTTTGATTTATCAACTCATCAAAACTCACCACATTTCCGCTTCAATACTCACACATTATGTTTCACATTTCAAAACACTTAAGTGGACATATTTATCAAGTTTTAGGAAATTGTTTCTAGTCATCCTTATCTCAAAATGGGTCAAAAACTAGTTTTTCAATTCTTTTATTTTTTGAGGATTTTTCAAACTCCATCTCAAGCTTACATCTGATCTCTAGAATCATTTATTATGACTTGACACCATCAAAATTCCTAGTGTCATCCTTGAACACCCATCGGTGATCATAAAGTCTCATTTTCCTTCCACAAAAGGCAATCATTAGCTACATCACTCATTGCCCTTGATTATTCAAGTACCCTTCCATTTAAGACACTTAGATGGACTGAAACACTCAAGAAGGAATAGGTATTAGACCTTACAAACATCATTGTTATGTTTTCTTAGATACTAAGAGACGGATCCCTAGGATTAGCCTAGACGGATCCCTCATTGGAGGGAACCGTGGGATCCGTATGACAGACTCATGTCAACTCTAGCTAAAAAACAATCATTTCAAGCTCATCTTGCTAACTTGAACACTCCATCTCATCTTAATTAAGTTCCTAGATTAGTACAATTATGAAGTTGACTCTTGTGCATGCTAATCATCACATTCCAAGGAATCTTAGTGGCTTAAGTCTTGAATGCACTTGCCAAATCTCTTGCTTTATAAACCACATTGTTAGGACCCCTAATGTCATCACCTTCATCCTCATTTTCAGCACTTAGAAACCTTTACAAACCTCTTTGAATCATTTCATCATGAGGAAAGCTCCTAGTGCTAACTCATCCACCCAAGAACCACCTAACAAACTTGCTTGTGTTGTACACAAAATTCCTCAACCTCTTTGAATCATCTCCTCCTAGGCTCAAATCCACAAATGCTAGGATTTCCTAACTCAACTAATCAAATCAATCCCCAAGAGGATTGTTCCCACAAAGATATCATCACCAAACTCTACAATTCCTACTAAACCAAACACACCCTTTTCAACCCAACCAACATCATTGGTGCCTAGAGCCATATCATTTAACACCTCACAATCATCTCCACATTCCTACAACTTAGAGGATTTACCCCAGGCCATCTTATCCTCCACCATTACCGACACACTCTTCACTAGAGAAGATTGTACAACAAAACCAAGGTGTTGAATCAACACTTGCACCTATGTCCATTTCCCTCTAATGGTCCATTTTGGATTATGAGGAGACATCAAAGTCAACCACCTGACCACATGGAAGTTAACACTTCCCTACCTCCATCATCAACCCTTGTTGAGCCACCACTTAATGTGCCTCCACCAATCCCTCCTTCATTTGAGGATTTCCATCCCACTTCACTTGAACCTCCGCTTCAAGACGCTCAACCTTTACCACCATCTTTTCAAAACCATGACATGAATTGCTATCATTGTCAACATGTTGAAAGGTTGATACATGAACTACGTGAAGAGCAACGTTTCATGTTTCATCACCTTCTCGAACGTTTCGATGAGGTCAACAAACCTAAACTACCATGAGCCTAAGGATTAAAATGGTGTCCTAGTCTCAAGCTTAACTTAGAGCGTTTAGGAATCCCATTTCATGTTTGATCATCCTTAAGCACGTGGTTGCTTCTTAAGTTTAGGTCACTTATTAGTATTAGAAGAATATGTATTACATGGCTAAATCATTCTCTTAGTTTTAGAGATTTGTTGATTATCTCTTATGTTTTATTGAATGATAGCTTATTTGCCATATTGCTTTGAGCATATGTTTGTTGCTTGAATACATATCTTTCTTTGATGTTAACATTTACTTGGTACATCACCATTGCTGAAATATGTCATCAGATAGACGGATCCCTGGATTTTGCTTAGACGGATCCCTCCAAGAAGGGAACCGTGGGATCTGTGCAACAGAAGACCAAATTTCTACTAACTTGAGTCTTATTTGCAGGAAATTATGCACTATATACTTGTTTTCTAACTTTTATTTTGTAGATTTTCAAAATACACATGAAGACTTTGACACCCTAAGCTAGGGGGAGCTTTGTGTCAAACTATACATTGCAAAACCATTTGCAATATAATCCACATATGGATTACATTTCGTTACGTCCCCTTGCAAAGTTGCAATCATTAAGGGGGAGTGTTATCGTCACCACGACGAAACCATTTGCAACCATAGGTGCAATACATTAGCTTGGTAGTTTTTATTTACTTGACGCCCTCACAAAGGGATGGACTCGTCAAGGGGGAGTTAAGACGAGAACTCTTCCCGTCACTTACTCTATCCATTTTTTTTACTTAAAACATTGTGTTATTTTCTTTTCGAAGCTCTTTTTGTTTCGACAAAAAGGGGAAGAAGAGAGTAAAAACTCCAATTCGAACTTTTATGAATTTTAGTTTTTCCTTAAAATAATTTTATGTTTTGTCATCAACAAAAAGGAGGAGATTGTTAATACAAATAATCCGTAAAAACGTTTATTTATATTTTACGATCTTCTAATGTTTTGTCGATAACAAACGTAAAATAATTTTAACGAAACAAATAAAATATGTAAATGGTTTGAGCCAATAGTTTTCTAACACACTTACGTTTTCACATAAAACACTAAAACAAGTATAAGTGATTTTATGATTTAATAAATATGTACAACAACTAGTGTTTACATATTGGGCAAATATATACATAACTAGTATGTATTATAATGGGTAAAAACTACAACCCATGGAGCATATCCATAACCCATGGTATTGAACCATATTTATTTGACTAGATACTTTGAATCTATTAGATACATTGTATATAAGGAAATACCCATGGACCAACCCATAACCCATGACCCATGACCCATAACCAAAAAACCCATGGGCAAAAGGGAGAGTCCCACGGATCCCAGTTAATACACTGGACGGATCCCTCAAGGGAGGGATCCGTGAGATCCGAGGAACAGTAACTAGTTTTTTCTCTATAAATAGTGAGCCATTTCTTCCTTTTGGGTTGCCACTCTCACACATACTTTCTCCAAGTATTGTAACTCTCTAACCACTGATCCTAAGGGATCTTCCTATGTAGTTTGTCTTTTGTTTTTGTGTGATTCTCTAGGTTCCTCTTAAAGGCAAGGTCACAACTTCTTGAAGTCGAGCAAACTCAAGTCCGTGAGTTGCCATGCTTCGTCATCATCAAGACTACTGAGGTTCTCTTATTAATACTTCTTTCTTCCTCCATAGAAGTGTTGTGTCCAAGGCATTAGTGAAGAATGCCAAAAGAGTCAAGACGTAAGCATTAGTGAAAGGTGCTTAACGTCCGTGTGAAAAGCATTAGTGAAGAATGCTAAAGGAGTCAAGACGAAGGCATTTGTGAAAGGTGCCAAGCGTTAGTGTGTCAAGGGCATTAGTGAAAGATGCCTAGAGTCAAATCAAGTGGCATTAGTGAAGGATGCCAAGGTCGATAATCGATGAGGTGCATCGTTATACAAATAGTGATAATTTGTTTCAAGGATGTTGATATCCTTGATGGTGTTGTAATAAGGAGTGGGGTCTCCTTTGGGTTTCAAATGTTGTGTAGTGTTGGGTAGTAGTTCCTCTATTGTAATGGAACTCTGTACTTAACCTAGTACCGGATAAAGGGTTGGCGACGTTGTGGTAGGTGTGGTTCTCCTAGGTGAAAGAACCCGTGGTTAGCCTAGTACCGAAAAAGTAGGCGACGCTGAAGGCTTCTCGCCATAAGGAGTTGGTGTCGTGTAGTGATTACGAACTCTTGAGTAGGTGACTCGGGGTGTGGAGTAGGAAATGGAAGGTGTCCTTGTAGCCGAACCACTATTAATACTCGTGTCGTGGTTATGTGCTTTTTACTCTTTATCTTTCATTACACTTTTATATATTTATCTATCAATGTCCAACATACACATCTAAATATATTGACATAAGTAGATCTAAATATTTTAAAACGAAGTTTTAATTGGTAAAACTATTCAACCCCCTTCTAGTTTTCCACAATTTGGGTCACTCGGTATTTATGTACAACAAAGAACTTGAATTATTTGTCTGCATGGGAATGTTAGGAGATGCGGGATCTTTCTACATCGCCCATACAAAGAATATCTTTTTTGTTAAATCGGCCGGACCGTCTTTGTTTATAGTATGTTTTATTTTTAACTTACCATTCTATTAATGTTTTATTTTTAACTTACCATTATATTCATGTTCAACAGTTTGTTCGTGATTAGGGATCATTCTTAATGGAATGAAGCTTTGTGGTTTTAGTACTGTTGTCACGTATGGGAAGGAAGCATGGTTAGCTTTTTCTCGTGCTCGTGAATGTTATAAATCAAGTGGTTATATAATATGTGTAACCATTAAACTTATAATTATGTAGTAATCGTAATATGTAGTAGGTTGTCATGTATGAAACGTTGTATGTCAACGTATTTACTATTTCCTATGTTCGTAATCCCATTATACATGTTTGTTTAATCTGGGAACTAGCAGCTTGTTTCCAAAAATCAATTTGGCAACTAAGCTGCTGTACGTAGGGCAACTTCTTTCCCTATGGACTACTTTTATAAACCAAGGAGTCCTTCTAGTTGTTACAATTTGTATTCTATAATCAACTAATAACTACCAACTAGTGACTATGCACACTTGCAAAAAACAGATTTACCATTCAACACTAGTACAATTTAACTAGCGATTGTAAGTTTAATACTAGCAAGACTAAACGACTATGTGCCTATTCAGCCCGAATAGTAAGAGCAACACCTACACAAGGGCACCGAAATGGTATCAGTGACACCTCACACAGGCGGACAAACACGCCATACACAACAAAGATTAACGATCGTGGCATCATTTCGTTGATGTCTTCTATTACTGGCGATGGTTAAAATAGCTAGCAGTAGTAACCATACTACTAGCAGTTGTAAGTATACAACCAATTCAGTTTTACTAGCGGTAGTAAACATAACTATAGCGGTAGTAAAAATAACTAGCAGTTGTAAGTATACAACCAATTCATTTTATAATTTCAGATATTTAATTTAAGTAATCGTGCATAAAAGCGTTGTAGCATTTTTACGTTTAGAAATGTCGCATATAGCTCAAAATAATCAACTCAAATGAATATAACTCTACACATCGATAACATGATGCCGTTATGTGCTTACGTCAAAGTGAAGACGTCGACGTTTTAGAATAAGTGATGGTCTATAAATTAGTTTCGTACGTTGATATAAAAATGTAGTCGAAGGTATTAACAATTAGGCAATTATATTGACTTAATTATAAACAGTTTGAGTTTATCGTTTTATTAACATAGTTGTGTTAAATTGGACCCGGCCCGGCTTGACACGTCACAACACATTATTGTGTAATAGGTTTTGCCCTTATGTTTTCCCCTTAACTATTTTATTGGAACGCACTACCTTAGTTTTGAGCCTAGGTCCGCCATATTACCATGGCTTACTAAAATATACCATTTCGTAATATTTTACGGACCAAATTTGAAAAGCTTGTATCTTGGGCGCGCGAATCAATGAACCAACCCAACAACCACATTAATGATCATAATAACACACCCTCGTTCTGACCATCAATTGCAAGTCAAAAACCCTCATCCAAAGCCTCTTGTGGAGAATTCAAAAAACCAACAAAATTTCCTTTAAAACCATGTCGTTTCGAGCTAATGTTATCACCAATATGAGAGATTATATTAGCAACATGCCAGATACAGTGATCGGTAACATTTTGAATCAGTTGCCAATAAAAGAAGCGGTGAGCATGTCTATTTTATCTACAAACTGGAGGTTTAAGTGGACCTTGCTCACCGAAGTCATAATTGATGAGGATTTCTTTTATTATTTAACATATAAGTTTGATGGGAGGCATGTTACTAGACTTTTAAATCGACTTCGGGTCCCATAAAAAGTTTGTCTTCTCTCAGATCCCAAACCGTTGTGCGGAATGGAAGACTTGAATTATGAAGAGATTCGTGATTGGCTTATGTTTTTGCATTTGCAAGGAATTGAGGACGATAATTAGAAGCTGGTATAGACAACCGGTTACATTGCCAACCCAACTTTACTCATGTATGGAATTGAAACATCTTGAAATTCATTGTTGTGATTTTCCTAGTTTGGTGTTTTTACTACTTTTCCAAATTCTTGAGCTTAGAATTGTGTTTAGTCAAATTTATAACCGCAGTTTGGGATTTAATTGCGGTTGTCCACCCTTGAGTCTCTTTGATTGGATGTTGAGAGTATAAACGGATGAAACTATGGAATCTTGCAAGTCTTAGGAATTTGAAGAAGTTACATTTGTCATTCGGTATTTCGAATCTTGTCATGACAATCATAGCATCCAATATCCTTCACCGACAAGACTTCCATCTCTTGAGACCCTTACATTGATTTTGACTATTGCACGGTAAGACCGTTTGAGATTTACACTTCTAATTTTACAATGTTAAAGATATGTGTAACTCTAACGACATTTAATCTTTGAAACTAACCCAAAAGTCGACTGTTGTAGTTGATGCGTGATGGTAATTCCGGGATGAATGTCCCTTGCCGCTTGTATCCCTCGTTAATCTGAATCTAAAAGGAGTTGATTTTAGCGATCTTGTTATTGTGTCACCATCGTCCAAATGATTCGCGGATCTCCAAACTTGAAAATCTTTATTTCATACGAAACCGAGTAAGTGTAATACTTTATTTCATACGTATCAAATAAACATCCGTAAATTGGCATGTTTTGTATCTCAATACTATTTGATTTTCCAGTCGCACACACGCTTAGTGTTTTACCTTTGGAACAAGTTTCATTAGATTTAGACACAACCACATTCACCATGGCGATAACTGCGGGCTGTGATTTTTAAATCCTTTCCTACATCACTAATAATGAATTAGCGATTGATTCAACACTAGCAATTTTACTAGCGTAAAACGGCCATACACAACAGCATCAACGACTGGCATAATTTCGTTGATGTCTTCTATCACTAGCAGTTGTTAGAATAACTAGCAGTTGAGCGTATAATACTAGCAGTTGTAAGTATACAACCTATTCAGTTTACTAGCGAGTCGAATAACTAGCGCTTGTAAGTATACAACCAATTCATTTTATAATTTGAGATATTTAATTTAAGTAATCAAGCATAAAAGCATTCTAGCATTTTTTACGCTTAGAAATGTCGCATAAACCTCAAAATAATCAACTCAAATGAGTGTAACTCTACACATCTAATAACCGGAGCGTTATGTGCTTATGTCAAAGTGAAGATGTTGATGTTTTTACAATAAGTTATGGTCTATAAAATAGTTTCGTACATTGAGTCCGATTTAAACGATCTAGTATAGAAGGTGACTAAACGAACACAAGCTATTAAACACTATGCGGAATCTAGTGCTTATCCTTAAGAAGAATAATAATTAACGAACAGCTTATTCGACTAAACACCGGATATATTATTAATACACGAATACTCTGAATAGTATTAGTGATTACAACCTTGAAGTGTATCAACTCTAAATATGACCAAAAGTTATATCAAACTCTAGCCTAGGACCTCCTTTTATAGGCTAAGGAGTCCTTTACAATATACAGTATGTACTCTACATGATAAATATACTTACCATACTTATCTATTACAAAACATCCTACCCAAGAAATTCTAGAATGTTACATATTAAACCGACACAATCATACTAGCAGTGATAAACTACATTAGCAGTGGTACGCGACTTCTACTACCAATGGTTTGTCTTTTGCTGACATTGTCATTTTCCACCGGCTTTCACGGTGCTAGTATTTTGCCTTTCTCTTGTGAGGTTGAATCCTTCTTCTTGTTTGCTATCATTTTCTTGAAGGATTTCCGTGGCTTGCTTCCTCGGGCGGCCGTATTTTCCATGGGATTCCCGAGAAGTTCGATAGGCCTTTCAAGGGTTTCCGTGTAAATCGCCCTCTCTGCGCATCGGAAGGGCTTTTAGTGAGGTAGCTTTTCCATCCGCGTAACTTTTATTTTAGAGCAATGCTAGAACTACATAAAGAATTCACAAAACAAATCCACACGACGCGTGTCGGGTGATAGGTTTAATTAGAGTGAGAGAGAGAACTATCACAAAATACACCAATCATCCACTACACATCAACATGTGATTTTTTGTGAATTCTTTATGTGGTTTGGTCTTTATTTTATCCGGCTACCGCAAGTCGGTAATTTTACCTTTAACCCAGCCTATCCAACCCGATCTTCCGTGATTGGTAGACGACACTTGCTTGGGGTCGGGCCGCAATCAACAGAGGACCGATGCCATAATTTTCGGTAGTGTTGTTTGCCTTTCTTAGGAAGCTTCTTGTTAATTATAGGGTGATTTTACGTATTGCGCCCCTAACTTCCTTTGTCGCCTTCCCTAGGGACCCAACTCTTTGCACATTCTATCACTCCGTCGACCCAATACCCATGATATACTTCCTTCTTCCGCCGGAACGCGAGGTTAGAAGGAACCGCTGAACTTTGAAGATCCCAAATGGCTAATGAGAGTCTAATCAGTTTAAACTCCCACCTTTGGTATGCCATATGGTCTGGGCAGACTTCCACAAACTTCAAAGTACACGGGTTTTGGGTGAAGGAATGTTGTGAATGGTCGCGGAGATGGGTCATTTTCGTCATTTTAGAAACGACTAATTGTTATTAATAGTAATTTAAGAACATGTTTCAGTTGTCGCAGCATCTGCTTTGCGCTTAAGTTTTCTTTTGGGGGATAAAGGTTTAGGATATGTATGGGCTTTTGAAACGACCATGCGTGGCAACCCGTTGTTGATTTGGACGGATGTATTCTTTTTGTACTGTACCATCGTGTTCTTTTTCCGAATAACATCTTCAACTTCTCTTTGGTGTTTCTAAAATTTGTCTCATTGCACGATGTACAATTCGAACTATTTTTGTTGGTGGAGAAATGGTTTTTTTTTTGTTTTTTTGTACTTTCCCCTTTATTTACCTCGCCTATTTATAGCAAGGATTTTACTGTTCTTGCACGCGCTATCATTAATTTTCATTTACTGTTTTGTAGGTAGGCACGTGCCTAGGCTCCTAAATTTCACATTTAAAATGTAGCTTCCACATCTGTTGTTGGTTTTGGAAATGTTGCTTATGCACGTTTGACAAACTGAAGTAAAACATTCATATCGGTGCTTTAAATTTCACATTTAAAATTTGAACTGCAACTAGTCAACCATTTAATTCGCAAAAATCATTTTGTACTTTAGGGACTTTTTAATATAAATGATTTGGAAAACACAAACAAAGTTGATATTTGCGTCGACACTAGCGGTGGTTTCAAATGACACTAGCGATGGTTGCGATATCTTTAGTGATGGTTGCGTATTTACATATGCACATGCTTGAGAATTTGTTCAAACCTCAGTAGCCTCCTTTGGTTTTCCAAAACACAACCATGTTGTGAGTTGCACCGAAGACTTGGCCACCATTGATGTTTATTTCAAATTGATTGCAATGATTGTTAGGGGTTGCAATTATGTTGTGTGTGGGTCTAAACTATGTTTTGCGCTAGCGATTGTAACTATTTATTTTTTATCCCCAATTGAATCGAAATTAATTTGTACTTTCAAAGCAACAGCTTTAACTCTTGTAGCAATTGTTAGTATTTTTGGGCGATTTATCCCCAATTGTGCTATTCTAATCAAGAACGCAACTGTTATCGCCATCTACTATCTAGACACGAAAATTCGACAATCTACTTTATGTTATTGGGCAATTTGGTTTGTACCTCAGGCCACCGTCCAATTTGCAATTTGGGCAACTAAATGCCATAATTGGGCAATACTTCTTGTACGATCGGGCAACCATAATTCTTAACCATATGATCATAAATGATAGACTTAAAAGCATAAACCTAACAACACTAAGTTGGGCATAGAAGCATTATCGCATGGTTGGCAATTAAAGGCAACAAACATTCATAACAGGTGCAATCATGCATCTAAGGCATGTGTTGTGTTGTGTTGCGATATGATTGGTTGTAACCTTATTCTTATTGGCTAAAAGAAATGTCTGAGTGATTTTGTTGCAACAATCTTTCATTTCCTTGTGCACTACCCCCTTTTTTCTATGATCTCGAACCCTCTTTCTGTTTTCATGATAGAAACACACTTTGTTAGCTTCATTCTTTTGAAAGGTGTTGCACTACCGCACCGCATGCCAGCGTCCTCTTCCTGCCATACCATGTTTTTGAAATAAAATTATGACAAAGCATGTAGCTTGTGCACAATGTAGACGTCCATAGATCCATTCTCATCCGCAAGGTCATACATTCGTCGAACGTCATTGTCTGTGTGCAACAATGTTAAACCATCTTCGAGTGTCTTATTTGGTGCACCATAAAATAAAGCCCATTTTTCCCCTCCAATATCATTGAAAACATGATCAAGCACCCTGGTAAATGCACCCCGTGGAGCTAAAACACCGAGACATCGAGAAAGCGACCGCCACATAGCGGAGTGGTCAAATTCAAATTTCCCATTGTGGTGAACTTTAAATATGACTTCTTTGGTTTCCTCCATGTCCTATAAAACATAAACCCTAATAACAATTAGAATCAACCACTAGACTTTAAGGGTATCTTGACCATACCTATAAAACATAAACCCTAATAACAATTTCAATAACTTTTATTTAAATAAATATTTAATAATAGAATATAAAATATAAAGTCGCATTTTATTTATATTCATGTACTCTATAAATATATGAACGAATAAGGTAACAAAGTACATACGGGAGTACAACAAACCCGGATTTGTTTCTAAAAAGAAGAAAAGGACAACGATTTTTTATTTGCATTCTTCATGAAAGTGACCTAGGGTATAAGAAGGAATGTGAGGATGTTGATTGTTGGGACGATAAGGATAAGCGATGTGTGGTTGGGACCATAAAAGGATAAGTGGTGTGTGGGGTAAAAGGTTTATGTGTTTGTCATTCTAGGTCCCTCTTGTATATTACAACTCGCTACACTATAGAATAAAAACCGCTTGTTCAAGTAAGGACTGCTAGTGCTGAAGACCATATAATATAAACGTGTTGTTACTATATGTTGTCTAAGGTTTCAGAATAAATACTTAAAAAACAACTATTACATATTAGTACTGCTAGTACTGAAGGCCAAATAATATAAACGTGTTGTTACTACATGTTTTCTAAGGTGACAGGGCTGCCATTAGCATTAGCTATATAAATTTTAAAAAACGTTATTGACTATCACAAAGTTGTTAGTACATTGCTGCTGATGAGAATGGAAAATATGCATTTAATTTTAACTCTAACATTAGCTCATGTGTATAAATAGGCACATATACTATGTCTACAGATTGTTGAAGATTATTAAATTGATTTAAATGTGATTTAACTAGCAGGGATTTACTTTATGGTACATTATGCACATCAGGTCACTTAAAAATACACAAACCATTTCCCAAAAAGCAACTGACATCCTTACCTTTAAACAGGTGAAAACAAAATAGCCAAATGCTAGAGTTCACAAAAAAAATAAAAAAGTAAAATAAGAGGCCATGATTTCAGGTTTGATAAAAACATTGGCTCACTGAGATGAAAACAAAACTACACTGATACTCTACTATTTTTGAAATCCACTTTAGATTCACATCCAAAACTATACACTAACTCTTAGTAGCCACAAATAACCCATTTGCAAACACCAATTCTTACAGTGACTTTGGATTATTCACACTATACACCAATTCAAATTGTCAATAAATAATACAATTGTCTACACTAAATCTAAAACACCATTTCATTTGTGAAATTTACCTTTAACTTGTAATTGTGATATTTCACCAATTAATATTTAGATCAATTAGATTATCAATCATTACAATCATTTACGAAATGTCGTGTTCTTTGTGTGAAGATGGTACATGCACTCGAATTGTACTAATTTGCGTGATTCTTTATTTAAAGACATGATAGACCGCTTCAAGAGAATGGTAATTGCTTGTGAGTCGGAAAGACTTTCCCAATAGAAGCAAATTTTAGAGAGAAACAAGAGCTGATTGATAAGAGGAAGAGAATGATTGAACAACTTCCAGAGTATGAATGTGAGTATGAAGATATGAAAGCGCGTTTCAAGAGGATCGAAGATGATAATGCTAATTTGGAAGCAACGTGTGAAGAGGCGATAGCTGAATTTAAGATTTACAAAGATTATAATGATGATGCTGAAGCGAAGTATGAAGAGATGATAACCAGTTTTAAGAATTTGAAAGATCATAATGTTGTTGTCAAAGCTAAGTATCAAGAGATGGTTGAATGTGCCAAAAACCTTATCAACATACTCAAAGAAGTTGCAAATTGATGTCGATGATTTTAGGATTATGAATGTGTTTTGTATATGTTTAAGAATGTGCTATTTTGGACTTATTTGGTATGTAAGCTAGTAAGTATTTATCTAATTAACAAGGTACTAGATTACTGCATCAAATTTTATGTTATGATTTTATGATATCATTTGTGAAAACTTAAATAATCAAAATAATAGCTAATCTCGATATTCTTCACATGCGAATATACTCTAACTAAACTTAAATACAATAATAACCTCAAAATTCCATTACTTACTGATAAACTTCACTAGCGAACATAATTTTTAAAAACGTAAGTAAATCAAATAATCGCTAATCTCGATATTCTTCAAAGGTAAACTATGAATAGCAAACAGTCGCTAATCTCGATATTCTTCAAAGATAAACTATGATTTATGCAATCTAAAAACATCTCTAAACATCAAACTCCTAATTCGTAAACGATTCTTTCACAAACGCATCATCAGATAGTCAACGTAATAAACAAACACTAAAAAAAGTATCTAAATAAATCAATAAACATCTTCACATGTGCAAAAATAGATATGTAATAAAAAACACATCATGAGATAGTCAAAAGTAACAAACAAACAAGATCTAATAAATCAATTAACATCTTCACATGTGCAAAAAATAGATATGAAATTCAATTAACATATTTACATGAGATAGTCAACGCCGGAGAAAAGTTGTTAAAAACTGAATCAGATTCAATCAAAAAAAGAAATTAGAGTTAATACCAGAGTCAACGCCGGAGATAAACAACGCCGGATTCAATCAGAAAATAGATGACGGAGATGCGATTAATATCCAGAACTGGTTGCTATTAGAGTTTGTGTGTGTTTTTAGTGTGTTTTTATGTGTGATTGAAGGAGACAGAGAGAAAAACGTGATAAACTTTAGGGGTGTGGAAGCAAATGACAATAATTCACTTAGACCCCTGAAAATTTAATTCAATATTTACCAAAATGCCCCTCCGCCCAAAATTTCGTTCAACTTTAGGGGTGTGTTTTTTTGTGTGTGTTTACGTGTTGTTACTACAAGTTTTCTAAGGTTACTGCTGCTATTACAAATATAGGGATGCTTAACGTTACAAGTGTCTATGTACAATATAGGCATGTTATAATAGCGAGAGTGAACAAAGCGGATTACTTGGGTAGGTGTGTGTGTAAATGTGGGTATTTAATGCCGCTTATCCTTTATAATAAGAAAGCCAAACGGTAAATTCCAATGTTGGTGACCTTTTATTTGATCGCTCACAAGTTAATTGAATAGGTTAGAAAGAGTGTGTGTTACTCTTCAATTAAATTCTCCTACCAACTAGTATGGCACACCATTCAAGTATAATAAATGAAGCGAAAAATACGGATGGTTATGCTAGTAGACGTTCTTATATAATCCGTGAATGCTATTCTTTCTTTATAACATCAAACAAGTTTCACCATGGTCGAGGAAACCGGTTGTGAAATGATATGCATTGGGTCTTTGGTGGAAAGAAAAACAAGGTTGGATTGACCTTTGATGCAAGGCGTCCACCGAATAGAGAAATCATGTGGTATTGTTGTCCAATGCAATGACTTTGTACATGATGACATGTCCAATGATCCACCTCTCAGATCAGGTTACACAGGTCGAAGTGGTGAGGATACTATGAAACTCATTCTTGAATTGATGGATACATGCACAACTATGTCTATGGAGTCAAAGATCACTGGTCTTCAAAATTTGACAACTACTAAGGCTGAAACAATCAGGAGGTTGAAGCACAGGGTATGTGTTTTGGAGAGACTAAGAAGGCCAAGGGTCACTGCATTCAGGAAAGTGAAGAAAACGGGAAAGAAAGCAAGCTCCTCTGGGAATCAAAGTTTGGAGGATGCATCCAAACAGGGGAGGAGTGAGAGTACAAATTCAGGGGAGGCATTGGTAGATTAGAATTTGGATAGTGGAGACAAAGGTGAAGGTTATTTGGTGGCTCACATGGAAGGTAAAGAAGCAGTAATAGATGATTCTTTAAAGGCTGCAGTTGAAGAAAAGGAGAAGGAAGTGGTGCAGTAACCATCGCCAAGTTGTTCTTGCATCCATCGCTAGTATTGCAAGAACCACCGCCGCAACCAATGTCGCTATTATTCTACCCACCGCCAGCTCAGACGCTTTCCACCGCAGAGGCAACCATCGCTACAATTATAACCACCGCAATAACACCAACACCAAAACCAAAAGAGGTGAGAATGAGATTGCCATACAATTGCTCAACCTAAACCAATCTCACCCTATCCATGCACCTAGACCTATTGCTAAGTCTAGTCTAAACATTGGTGAACCCGCGTAAAGTCAGTAGTTACCAAACCGATATTGGAAAGGGTAAAGGATTGCGATCCAACTTTGGTGTTTGAAAGTACAGAGGAGCAGATAGCTTTTGATGAACAATTTGCTAAAAGATTACATATGGAAGTAAATGCTAAAGAAATTGCTAAAGAAAAGGAAAGGGCAAAGCAGGAAGAAGCCTCTAAACAAGCTGTAGAAGAGCGGTAAACGGAACAGATGTATTTTACCCTACATAATTACGAAAAGTAGTTCAGTTTACTCGTAATGATTAACTTAGCTTCATAGTCATAAAAAGGGTCAACAAAAACCAAAAATAATTCAGGCCATAGAAGGAATCTATACCAACGTCGTAAACAATTGCATAGATGATGCATATAAACCACTCCTTATTAGTCTACAAACTGCCACTAAATTTTTTAATGAACCAAGTAATGTTACATACTTAACTAACGACATCTAAGGTATCATACCCTACATAATTACGAATCAGATAGACATAAAAAAGAGCAATGGATTATAAAATGGAATTAACACCTATCTAACATACGTATTAATCGAATAACAACAACGATTTATTATAACATAGAACCAATTGGAAATAATCATATGTAATAAACAACGAGAAGAATATTTACGTACCATATTTGGCCACATTTAAAAAAAACTTGATCAATCGAATGTGGTTTGCAAGCAACACTGTAGCTTTATAGATGGTGACATAACTGACGTTACAAGGAAGAGAGGGCTATGAAGAAGACGGTTTGATTTGTGAAAATAGTAAGTAAGAATGCTTTTGTGGGAGAAGCAAAAACAGAGAAAAACGGTAACTATGGATGTTTTTGTGTCAGGGCCTATTGGAATTTGAATAGAAATGTACTGTACTTTCACTATTAAAATGTGTACTTTCTATGTAATGTAAAATGACCAAAAAATCATTTTTAAAAAATACGGTTGCCCAACGCTTTTTGGTTGCCCAAAAAACAATACCTTACACATACGGGACACTTGTCACAATTTCGATGAGTTGCCCAATAACAGTGGTTGCCCTCGGTCCATTTTCAAATTAAAAAAAAATGGTCCGGAAAGTGACTAGCCTCAGGGCGCGCGGTCTATTTGCATCATTTTCCCTTCCCCAAATAAGTATATACATAAATCTACTCTATCATACTAAATAAAGGTAAAAAAATGGAATAATTAATTAATCTGATCATGAAAAATAACAAAAATAAAAAGTTTAATAAGAAAGCATAAAAAGGCACCATGATTGGATAATAAAGACAGCGAAACAATATCTAAACTAAAACCCCATCCAAGCTTAATAATTAACCCATAACACTCCGTATTAACCATAATCTTCGACAAAACTTCAAGAGCTTGAAACTTTAAATGAATTTAAGATGAAGTATGAAAGAAAGTTTACAACTTTATATAAAAATAAGCTCTCAAAAAGCTATTGATAAGCTAGTTGAAAAGCTTATGTAAAATCTACAACAAAAAGTTTAAGTAACCATTTTACGAAAACAGAACTCAAACTTAAACAAAATAATTAGGAAAAAGTAGACGAAAATTGTAACAAACAAATGACCACTTTTGTTTAAAATAGAATTTAAATTGGTACATTAATATAACAAAAGTTGAGAAAAGATGCTACGACTATTAATTAAGTGTTTCTAAAAAGAAGCTAGTACTTGATCGAATGAAAATTAAGTTGCAATAAAATTAAAATGATAGGTTCATTATCTAAAGTTGCATGGAACAAAAGAAATGATAATCTCTCGCTGATGCTCGGTCTATCTAAATAGCGTTTGGTAGATGCCTATTGAAATCATGGAATGAGTTTTATTTCAAATAATGGTGTTTGTTTGATAAATCTTACAATCAAATATGATAATAATTGATGAATATGTTCTATAATACAAACCACTCAAAAGAGCAAGGTATGAAACTTTCATACTTGAGAGGCCCACCTTATATCTAAACTCATACCGATTGTGATTAATGGCAGCGTACCAAACGCATCCTTAAACTTCATTTTGCCTACCTTTGCAGAGATGGGACCCACAACAACAGTTGTTATTTGAATTTCATATGTTGAGTGTGAGAGTGGGGTGACAGCGAGTGGGTATAAAGTTGGGCTTAAATTTCATTTAGTGTTGGGCCGAAAATCTAACGGATGTCTTAATAGTTATCTTGGGCTTTAGAAATGTTAGAACATCTTCAATATATCTTCTAATCTTCTCTTTAATCTCTTCTATAACGCTTCGACAATCGTTTATTTTTCTCCTTATTTGCTACAAAAGTTCTCAAACATACGTTAAAAAAAACAAATAGGCATAATATTTGAAATCAAAACTGTAATTTTGTTATTCATTTAAGCTAAACCAGGGGTATTTTTGGTATTAAAATATGAATAATCGTGATTTCATCACTCAAGCATAACATCTTTCAGTCAACCGATACTATTTCAGGTAACACCTTTGTGGTTGACCCGGGTAGTTGTGATAATTTGATATCTCAAGAGGTAGTTCAGAAATTGGGGCTGAAAACATAGAACAGTCTCAAACCTTACAAGTTATAGTGGCTTAAGAAAGGTGGTGAGGTAATTGTTTCCAAGCATGTCCTTGTTCCATTTTCTGTTGGAACAACTTATAAAGATAATGTTTGGTGTGATGTGGTGCCCATGGATGCTTGTTACTTATTATTGGGTAGACCTTGGGAGTATGATCGCAACATAAGTCATAATGCGAGAACTAATACTTATAGTTTTCTATTTGGTGGTGTGAATATAACTTTGATGCCAAGTAAGCCCAAAGAATTAGCCATCAAATCCATTGGTACTCTGCTAACCCTTTCCCACTTTGAGGATGAGTTGGAGGTGGGAGATGATGTTTTTGTGCTAATAGGGAAGGAAGTGGTTGAAGATAGCGAAATTCCCGAAGCTATGATTCATTTACTTAAGAAATTTTCCTAATGAGTTGCATGATAGGTTGCCACCTTTGCATGACATCTAACATCATATTGATTTGGAGCCTGGTTCACAATTGCTTATCAGGCCACATTACATGATGAGTCCGGTAGAGCATGGGGAGTTGCGACGACATGTTGAGGAATTGGTTTCTAAGGGTCACGTTTGAGAAAGCATGAGCCCTTGTGTTGTTCCTGCCCTATTGACTCCGAAGAAGGATGAAACATGGCGTATGTGTGTTAACAGTGGAGCCATCAACAAGATTAATGTGAGGTACATTTTTCCTATTCCTCGGCTTGATGATTTTCTTGACCATATTATTGGTGTCACTATATTTACAAAGTTGGATTTGAAGAGTAGATATTACCAAATTCTTCTTAGACCTGGCGATGAATGAAAAACTGCCTTCAAGAATCGTGAAAGGTTGTATGATCAATGGTTGGTAATGCCTTTTGGTTTATCAAATGCACCTAGTACATTTATGCATGTGATGAACCAATTACTCAGGCTATTATTGGGAAGTTCGTGGTTGTTTATTTTGATATTATGATTTATAGTGCTTCTTTTAGTGAGCATGTCATTCATGTGAGACAGGTTTTGACCTTACTTCGTAGGGATAGTGTTAAGATTTAGAAAATCCATGTAGAAGTGTCGGTCACCCCGACAATTGTTTAGCATATTACGGCTCGTAGACATAACGTTATATTAGTTAGTTTATTAGTAGTATAAGTAACACCGTGGAAGAAGGACGGGTCTTTACCCAATGTATGACTGATCCACAGCCCGAAGGAGGGCGCAGTCATTTGTATAAATAGCCCTCTCCCCACAAGGGAGAGGGTTGGATGTTCATTTGCTAATCTAACCTTTCATTTGATTTTATCTCCTAGAACATCTCAACTTTCTCTCTCTGGAACCTACATCATTCGACCCATATGTATGTGTGATTATGTGTTTGTGAAAACCAATAAGTAACAATTTGTATCAGAGCCAAGGTTTGATCATCTATCTTTCATATTCTTGGATCTATAGTGGTTTTCATAAGTTTTTGGGTTTGAATGAGCTTTGAGTAGTTCTCATCATTTGGATCACTTTTGGTGCTAAAGTTTGAATTTTGATTATACTTTTGTGTTTAGAATCATCATAAGTGTTTAGGTTTTGAATTGGAAAGCCTCAATCATCTTGGTTGTAGTGTTTTGGATTGAGAAAATTTGGTTTTTTAAGGTGTGCTTCAAAGTGGTTTGTCCCTCGTATTACTTTCCTTGAAGCGATTTGTTAAGCATTTTAAGCGGTTTGTCACTCAGGTGTAAGTTCTGTGAAGCGGTTTGTCTCAGTTTGTTAAGCGGTTTGTCCTAGTTTACTGAAGCGGTTTGTGTTTAATGGTTTGCTATTCCTATGGAAAATTGAGACTTGTTATCTGATTTCAACACAATCAAATCGTAAATCAAAGCCAAATACCAACCTTTTTAACATAATCTATCATGTCTTACACTACTGACCCAGTAATTTCAAATGTGCTTAAATTATATGATGCTATGGACAACAAAGGAAGTGTTGGTTACTCTGAACGGCTAAACATGATTGAATCAATCAATGATGATCTGAGATCTTCACACTCAGAGTCTGGTGAGAGTGAATTGCACCAGTTTAGGCTATAGAATGCCATGCAAAAGGAAAGTTTCATTGTACCCTATCAACAACTTCACTCTCACCTCATGTTACTTCTACCTATAAGAATGGAACGAACATGCAATGCCCTTTTCCATCAAGACTTATCCACATTAACGGGAACGTTACTATTAAACTTAGAACAATTGGAACAACAACTTGACAAAGAAAATGTTCAAAACAAAGATAGTTCATAATGTCGCATGACATATACATAAAGTGATCTACAAATAATTTGAACAAGCATCCACCTTCTCGTGAGACAAGAGTTCATCTTGTTGCATCCATTTATTATGGGGAATTCACATCGATTATGATCAACACATGACCGAAATATCTTTCAAAAGACACATCGGAATGGAAATCAACGAGTTCATTAAGACACTTATCCATCTCATGGATAATGTGAAGAAGTACATTGAGGATGCTACACAGAACAGTGAAAACATGAATGAATGTCAGGTGCAGTCAATAGAGAGTTGTGATGAATTGGATGAGAATCATCGGGCATTGAAGGTGACATATACATAAAAAATGGATGCAACAAGATGTTCAGAAACTCTTGTCTCACAGAAGGTGGATGCTGAATGTAGAATGGTGAATGAACAAGCATCGGGTGCAGAACCATTGGCAACTGGTATAAATGATACGTCTGTAATTACTTCTGTGCAAACTGATGACTTTACAGAACAGGATCTCAATAAATGTTCTGTAACTGAAGCTGATTAAAAAATAAAGCATATCATGACTATTAATGTGGCTGATAAGAAATTTTTTGATGAACTTTCAAACAAATACTCAATACTTGAAAAACATTGCATTTCACTGGAAATTGCAATACAAAGTGAATTTTTTTGAAATCAACGAGTTAAAAGCTCAGCTTCCGGACAAAGACTTGACCATATGCAATTTGAAAAAACACATCTCTGACATGTATAAGGAAAGCAATTTGGGTATGAACAATCATGATTTAGAGGTCAGTGATGCCATTAAAACTAGGAATGATGAATTAGCATCGTGTGTGGCCAAATTATTAAAGGAGAATGAGTCTCTGAGAAAGCTTCACATAGAACAATGTGTCCCTGAAAAAGAAGATAGAGCTAAGTCTATAGATCAAACAAACTCCTTGTTAGCAAACATAGAAGTTCTCAAAGCTCAACTTCAAGATAGGATTTTTGCAATAGTTTCCTTAAAAAATGAGCTTAGAAAAACCATAGGGAAAAGTGTGAATACTAATTTTGCAAAACCATCAATCTTGGGAAGCCGCTTCTCATCACTAGAGAACTGTCTGTTAGTTAGCAACTAATTCTTTTATGTCGAAAGATCTAAACCTTCAAAATCAAGGCTTGCCTCCCAAGTTGATGAGAATAAAGTTTTGTCAAAACCAGTCACTTCACTACCTCATTCCGATAAAATGAAAGATAATGCTCAGGTTAAAGTTCAAACTCTTAAGACCAGAGATGCAAGAAGATTATCTAGTGCACTTAAGAAGTCTCAAAATGTTAACCCCTCTCCTAAGAAACCACTTAACAACAAAGATTCAAAAATTAGGAATAGGAAAAAGGTTACATCTTCTACTGTGACTAAGGAATCTAACACTCCTAGCTCTTGCCTTAAGTGGATGCCTACTGGTAGATATTTTAAGAATATTGAATCCAAATGGAATAACACTCCTAGCTCTTGCCGTAACTGGATGCCTACTTGTTAGGAATTAGAAAATTCCATAGTGAAGAGTCGGTCACCCCTAATATTATCTAGCATAAGTTAGCTCGTAGACATATCGTTATTTACGTTATTTAGTAGTTTATTTATTAGTTTGTAGCGTAGTATAGCTTAGTGCAACACCGTGGAGGAAGGACGGTCTTTACCCATCGTATCCCCGATCCACGGCCGATAGGAGGTCGTATTTCTTGTAACTATAAATACCCCTTCCATCCATGGAAGGGTGGTGCTTCTAATCTAATATTCAACTTTTGTTAAGTAACTCTCTACCAAGAACACCCAACTCTCTAACTTTCTCTCTAATGGCAAACATGTATTTTGATCTCCAAGACCACCGAATCATCAACACAATAAAATAACGATCCTACAATTGGTACGAGCCAAGGTTTTGTGCTTTGATGATTTATGGTGGTTTTGTACCATGTTAAATCTGAGGTTTGGTAGTTTTGATGGCGGATAATTTGTTGTAAAAAGTATTGGGCATAATTTTTTTCGAACACCTTTTGTATCCTTTTTCTTTTGGTCACGAAAATGTTCTTTATGTTACTTATGGGTTTTATGAAACTTGGTGTGTCACAAATGGTTAAACTGGTTTTGGTCACTTTCTTGTTAGCGAGTTGTCAATAAGAGTTGCTATACTGATTAAACTGGGTCTTATGAATCTGGTCATCTTAAAAGTAAAAAACGGGTCAATAATGAAGTGATCTTATGAAGGTTATCTGGGTTTGGTCATTCTGGTATATATTCATGGTCAAAACAGTCAAAAGATTGCACTTTTATGATGATTATCTGGGTTTCTTATGAAGATGGCCGGAAAACTCATCGGAAATGGTCAAAAGGGTCTAAACAGGCGCTTTATACATTTTTCATCATTCTTCATGGCGAGTTGGTCATATGTTCCTTCATGGCGACTTGTCTTGACAAGTCGCATTCGTTGAATCTGGTCTTAGCGAGTTGTGGTACTAACACAAGAGCAACTTACTTTGAAAAAAAAAAAAAAAAAAAAAAAATCGTGGCGACTTGGTTTGGAAAATAATGGCTAGCGACTTGGCTACTTGTTATTTAACAAGTAGCGACTTATGACTAAAAGGGTTAGCAACGTGGCTATACATAGCGACTTGACTCCAAAGTGACCTAGCGACTTGTTCTTTAACAAGTCGTAGCGAATTGGCTAGCAACTTGGCTAGCAACTTGGCTAGCGAGTTGGCTAGCGAGTTGGCTAGCAACTTGGCTAGCGAGTTGGCTAGCGAGTTGACTAGCGAGTTAGCTAGCGACTAGACATAGACAGAAATGAAGAAGAAGATTGATCACTTGACCACGACCACAACAATTACCAAACATCTAGACTCGACAACAAGACTCATTGACTGCTAAACATCACCTACACTCATCCTATCCATCAACAACCACTCATTGCATCTTGACTCAATCAAACGTATGTAAAACAAATAATCATAATTGATCTCGGTTTGTTCGTGTTATCTATTGCTTCATAATGACCACGAGGTCTAACACACAACACATCATCATTGATCTAGTTTTGAAGATTACCTTCATTACTCTTGAACCATTAAAGGGCAAGACGAAACCATTAAGATTTCGTCTCACTTTGGGTTCGGTATTAACTAAAGCTAAACGTACAATCAATATTCAAAACAAGATCTCAGAAGTTTTTTCGTGTCTCTTTGAAATATTAAGACTCCAAGGTCTATGACACGAAGGTTTTATTCCATCATCGATCCACACATACACGCTAATATTCTATCCGAATGGTCAAGACTCAAAAAGTAAAACAAATCATACAACTCATGGGATCTCAGATGGGTTCGAACTCGTGTTAAAAATATATAACACGCTGATTGTTGAAACCCTTATCATCATTGATCTAATGGATAATTAAAAGGATCTCAGTCTTTTTCTCATGATTCACAAATATTTCATCAAACCACAAGGGTCTTACACATGGAACAAAGACTTTTCATCGATCCAATTGTTGAAGCTATACTTCAATTTTTATCCGAACTTCAAAGAAAAAGGGTTAATAACAATCATGTTATCCCCCTATTTTCTGGTTCGTTTGATTAATTTTAAACATTCTTGATTTTCTTTCAGTGGAAATAAAAACACGAATCAAAATACCTACCTTGAAGTGTCCAAGAAAAGGATCTACCGTGTTCATATGGTGTGATCCCGTGGCCAATTCCACTCCTTATGCCATCCCTGTGGCTAGGATTTAAGAGACCTTGGAAAGCAAGTATATAGAAAGAAGATATGATTTGGTTATGTGATATGGTTTAAGATATCTGCCTTTTGTTCAAGAGGAGATGAGATCCAGAAGATATGATGTAAGATGAATTAGCGATTTGGGAGATGATATAAGGAAGAGTGTTTGATTAGGGTTTGAGATGGTTGTTCTAATTTGGTGAAAGAGGCGGACATATCTTGGAGAGATTTTAGGGTTTGAGGATAAGATAGGGTTAAGATGTGATATACAGTCTTAAATTAGGAGATTTTAGGGTATGTGGAATGGATCACTTTTATATTTTGATCGAAGTGGGCCGTGGAGTAATATTTTAATGCTAGTGATATCGTGGCCTTGAGATGATTCATATGAGCCCAAATATCGCATGGAATATGACGTTGATCGGGATCTTGTATCACTTAAGTGTGCATTGATTCACATGATCGAGATTGTACATGTCATGTACATGATCATATTACTGCGTTTGTAGTTGGTTTTGTATGATCTCGTGTGACTTCGTGGTACAATGCATTGGTTGTTGTGGTTATGCGAATTGGTACTTTGGTGTATACATTTTCACGAAGAATATTATGTCACGGCTTGAATTGATTATTGAAACAAGGTTGACTACGGGTTGTTTGTACGGTATTTCTTATTTGGATTTGAAGTGAGGTTTTCCGGCGTGCTTACTTATTTCGCCTTCTTTCTTTCTACCATTCCGCGAAGATGACTTGTTTGGGCATTTATAGAGTGTGATAAAGACTTGGCTATTTAGTTACGGTTGTGATTCTTTCTCGCTTAACCCACAACGTAGCTATCACTTCGGTGTCTCACGCAGTTGAGGATATGTCAAGAGGTTTTGTACATTGGGTACACCGTTTCTTCTTCACAAGGATTAGTACAAGTTTAAGTAACAAATCTGGGGAATTTTACTTCATGATCAAGTTTGGTATATCGGGTTTACTTCTCCATGTGGTCACTACAATAGCCGATGTATCATGCGTGAATGATGTGTTTACCAAAGTATTTATTGGATGGTTGATGATGTTGTTGATGTTGGATAATGAACCGTTGATGAACCGCTGCATGTTCCCTAAAATGATATTCACCAAACCAAAGTTGTCATAACACATTCAAGTCGACATTGTTTACGGTTTTGTCTTGATTTTGTAAAATCCATGCGAAAGAACCTATTTCTGGTTTAAATCATAGACTTGTAAAATCCCGTGACAATGGAAACATCCCGGTAATTGTAAAGTGCATTTCGGATCTATCTTACGGTTTATTCTTGGTTTTGTAAAATCCCGCGAAAGAAACTATTTCTCGGTTTAAACCATAGAGTTGTAAAATCCGTAATGATGGAACCATCTTGGAGAAAGGAAAGTGTATTTCGGATCTTATTTGATGTCGGTGCTACGGTTTCTACTTCAAAGAAGGGATAAAAGGTGTACTTCATGAATTGGATGTGTGTTTGGATATTCATCATGGCGCTTTGGTTATTACATGGTTTTACGGGTTATGTGCTTTTAACCATGGTCGGGATGAAACCATTATCAAAGTTCACTTAAATGTCAAAGAAGGCTAGATTTGAGCAATTAACCGTAAGATGTGACAACGGCGTTAATTCAAGATTATTTATTTGAGGTTGAAGTGAAATATCACGGCGAGTGTACTTAGTATCCGAAGGTATCGGGATGGTTGGATGAAGATTCTTCATGATCCTTGTTCGAGCTTATTATCAAAAACGAAGACTTGGAAATCTAGTTATTGTTGGGTGTCTTTTACCTTTTCTTTTACCACTGGGGAATTGGGCTCATACCACCACAAAATAACTATCACTTTAAGGAGTTACGCTTGTAGTGCTCAAAGGTCACATTCAATTGTGGATTTTCAAGAGGTGATGTACGCCTATTACTTGATGGTTGGTTGGTTGAAGAGTATAGAGTACTTAGAGATTCAATGGAGCATGAATTCTCGGCACCGCTCTTTGTTACATATGTGCAAGTTTAAGTCACGAGTTCGGGTTAGTTTACTTGTGGTCAAATTCATCATATTGGGTTTTCTCCATCACCGTCACGACAAAGAGCCTCATGAATGATAATGGGGTTGATTACATGTTTTGCTAAGAGAGTTGAAAAGAGAGAGATTATGACGTCTGCTCACATCGCCTCAGCCTCGTACTCTAAAGAAAAGAAAAGTGTACGCTTCAAGCGCTTTATCTTTGAAAGAAGAGAAATCTTCTTATGACGTATGAACACATCAGCTCATGCCTCGTTCTCCAAAGAAAAGAAAAGTGTACGTGTCAAGGCGCTTTATCTTCTCAAGAAGAGAAATCTTCTATTATGACCATTCTCATCAACATGCTTCATACTTTTTCCATGCGCTTCACCATCAAGTGAACCGGCTACCACCGATTGTTTTCTCATTCCACTTGCTCGATTATAATGAAGATGGCGACATCATGTGCTTATTTTATGGGAGAGAAGTGTGAATAGAACATTCGGATGATTTTCACTTATTTAATCAAGAATGGCAACTCCGTATGCAATTCTTGAGGGGAGAAGAAGTGTGAAATTACCGCATGGTTGATTATTATTTGAGAATTTAAATGGTCATACGGCTCTAAACTCATGTAAGAACCGAGCTTCTTCTTATCGGGTAATCTTCACATGGAGTTTCTTCTAAGAGCCGTTTGTTGACATCTTCACAAGATTGATATGAGTTTATTGACAAAGTGCTTCCGGTTAATGCTTCACGATACATCAACATGATGATTCGAACAACCTTCTGTTCTTGTTTGATGTGATTGTTTGCTTGGTGTTACCATTTTGTGTGTTCGCTATGCCTCGATTGTCGATTTCCTTGATGAACATCTTTCGTTCTTGTTTGATTGGGAGGATTTTAGTTAAGGGATTTGCAAGATGTAAGTTGATTGGGATGCTTTTGGTGATGTTCTTGTTTTGGTGAGTTGAAGATGTTAACTATCTATTCCCCAACCGGACAATCTTGAAGAAGGTCGAGTCTACTAATTGGGAGAAAGTTATAAGTCGATTCAATTCTACATTTTCTTTAGCGCTACATGTTAGAAGACTAAAGACGAGTTGCATTTGATAATCTAAAGACTTCTTCTTAATTCAAATGGTTGAAGACATTTATCATAAGGAGATTGTCGGTTTAGGGAGAGCACTAATTGGGGAGTGATATGTCGAAATTTAATCCCAATTAGACTTGCTCACATTATTCAAAGATGTTGATTCTCACAAAGACTTCAAGCGATCTTCTCAACAAATTTCAAGTATTTGGGCATTCAAAGAGTTGCGATTCAAGTGTCAAAACCAAAAAGGAGAAAGGAGACTCACATATAAACACAAAGCGAGTAAACTTGATGAACTTAATTCTTCTAAGTAATTGAAGACATCCCGGAAGACAAATGTTATTACCACGAGAGAAACTCAAGGTTTGACTCATGGCGAGTAAACTTGATGAGCTTAATACTTCTAAGTGATTGAAGATATCCCGGAAAACAAATGTCATGACCGCAGAGAAACTCAAGGTTTTACTCATCAAGGCTTTTTGTGTTATTATTCCAACTACGTGGGGAAGTGATGTTAGAGAAAGTTTCAAGATAAAAGAGGTACACTAGTATGTGGTGATTTCGATGGTATCGCAATGATCGGGAGAGAGATTGTGTACATTGGGGATGCTCAAATGTTTTACTTGAGTGCTTAATCGCTGATTCGTAGATATAATCACTTATTCCGTGTTGACATCCGCAGAGATTGTCACCCGCAGAGATAATCGATGACTTGGCCCGCTTCTTCAATGTTATCGCTATTCATTCCTTGTGTATTGGTATACTTGGATACTTGAGCTTCATACACATTCATCGTGACGAAAGATGTGAACATAGGGAGGTGTTCTACATTACCCTCTTGATGTGTATTCGGAGAGTTCTTGGATATTGGTGTACTTGGTTCTTGAGCTTCATACACGCTCATCGTGGAAGAAAATGTGAACATGGGAAGGTGTTCTTCATTCCCTCATGAAGTGTATTCGGGAGAGTTCTTGAGCATTATACAAAGAGACCGATCGCATCAATTCAACTACTTGGGGAATTGTTCTCTTGACACCTTTTGGAATGGATCGCTTGACGCCTTCAATGAAAAGGAAATTTGAGAAGATTATTTATGTGTGGATGATACGTTGTTGTTCTTCTTGTTGATGATATAACCTCGAACGAAGAATCACGGTGATTATTCTTGAAAGGAGCAATGGATTTATGATAATGGTGTGCTTCTCTGTACACCGCTAAGGCAAGCTTGAAATAGAGCTTGAATCTGCTCATAAAGGATTTTCGGTTTGGGGAAGTCGCCAAAGTCTCACTTTCGATGGTTCAATTTCTTTCTTCAATTCAAGAGCCTCGAAAGCTTTGGTGGTGAATGTTTAAGAGATGATGACTTCTATCTTCTACAACGGGTCGCTTGATATCCTTATCTCGGTACTCAGATCATCATCTTCTTTAACTATATCATCTACTCTATCCTTGTATATATTTATCGAAAAACAAAATACAAAAATATAAAACCAACAAAAGAAAATAGAAAAATATAAAACCATCAAAACAAAATAGAAAAATATAAAACCTTCAAAAACCCATAAAATCGAAAATTTCAAAAATACCAAAATATATTGTTTTCTCAAGACATGTCTTCGGTATCGATAACATCTACGGTCTTAGAAATGTCATTCAATAATGGCACGGGACCATAGATGAAGTTCGAGCAGAGGTGTAAATATTCTTTTCTAAACATGTCTCAAAATATGGCTTACGCTTATTTCAGATCAGAACCCGTGCTTCAAATTATGGCTTGCGCTATTTATCGTGACCCGCTTAAACTATGGCTTGCTATTATTTCGCAACCGTTCTTTTAAAGAAAGGAAAGTGTTGCGCTAAAACAATTTTCAAAATATTTCGCACACTTATCCTAAAACAAAAAGGAAAGTATGTCAAGGATCTGTTGTTCCTACACAAATGTTTTTCCGCCTAAAATTCTTCGAAAAATATTTGTTGTTTTTCAAAAATGGTGGTAAAATGAGTTGCTTGAAAAATCAATCGATTCGTAGTTTTCAGATAATTGAAAACTCAATCAATGACTTCAAGCTTTTAAACTTTTCAAGAAAATGAGTCATTGATTGAGGGGAGAATGTTTTCAAATCTATATCATCTAACGGACTTTCTTAATTATCCTACGTGCTTAATTAAAATGATAATTGCCTATGTTGAAGGACTAGGTTTCTAGGATATGATTGTTAGGTTTAGATGATTAGAGTTTGATGAACACATTATTCCCATACTTTATATGATCCGATTGATATGTTGAATTGACTTTTATTAGTCGATTGTTGTTTGGGTGATGTCGACCACCATATATTTGTATGTGTGTTCACTAACGATGCGGTATATTGGTATATAAGAATGTTCCCGATCCGGATCCCACAATTGAAGATGATTGGATGCCGAAAGGAAAGGGTAACTATTTCTTGGGTTGACAAATGAAGAAACGGAGCTTAATTGGACTTCAATGGAGAGTTGGCATAAATGCAACGTAAGAGGTCTCACCGCATCGCCAGATGGTTTTCTTCTAAGTGATTGAAGAAACGGAGCTTAATTTGACCTCGGTTGGCATTCAAAATGCAACGTAGAAGAAGTCTCACCGCATCCGCAGACGGTTTTCTTCCAACCCTACAACAACAACGGAAGCTTCTCAACCACCTAACGATCTTTTGCAGATACCATTTTAAACAATTTTGAATAAATTTGAATTAAATTGTTTTGAAAATGGAAAATATTGTTTTGAAAATATATTGACTAAATTTTGAAAATCACCGGACTTCATTTTATCAAAACCTAAGTCACTCAATTATTGACTTCGTCATCGATTGAGGGGAGAGTGATTTAAAATAAAATATTTTCAAACAATATTTCTTCAAAAAGTCCGCTTTGTACAACAAAAGTGGTGATCTAAAGATTTAATGTTATGTCATGGTATGATTTTTCTTTAGAATCAAGGTCTTTCAAAATGAAATTTTTTCTGTTCTTGTTTGATTGTGAAATTGTTTTGTTTTACTTAAAAGATCTCTTAAAACTATCATACCGACACTAACAATCTTTAATGTCTTAAAATGGTCCTTATCTCATCATTTTTCAAAATTGAATCTTGCCACGCCTTTCCCCAAATTTTCTAAATGATTTAATCGGTTGGGATCACAAATCTCAAATGGTTTGATATTTCGATCGGGTAGAGATCGTGTTTTAAATCTCAAATCTGCTTTAAATGGAATTGGTTTTAGTCCTTTAAAGGCACTCCCGCCTCCATGTGCCAAACGATTTCAAATACACAATGCACATGTTGAGGAGGAGGATTTATCCAAAACCGGATGAGTATTTAAACAAGGCCACATTTTCTCCCATGTTTTCTAAACCTAATTAAATCACTTGGGATCCAAAATCTCAAAGGGTTTGATATTTTGATCGGGGAGAATTTGTGATTTAATAATGAAATTTGATAAAAGGTGATCGTTTTGATTCAATTGTGCAGTCGCTTCTCTCATATGTGCTAAACGCTTTCGAATCTCAAGCACATATTGAGGGGAGCAAAACCATCGAGGTACAAAAGTTTTTAAAAGAGATTATAAAGTACCTTGATTGAGTTTTCAAATGGTTTCTTAATGGATTTTGTGATCGTGGATGTGCTTCAAAAGAACTCTTGCCTCTATGTGATAAAAATGATTTCAAATATCCTATGCACATATTGAGGGGAGAATTTTACCAAAGAAAATCAAATGGCTTTTTCCATGAAAATTGTGATCAAGAAATTATTTCAAAGAAATTATTTCAAAGAACTCTTGCCTCCATGTGCTAAACAATTTCAAAATCATATGCACATGTTGAGGGGAGGTTTTCTAAATGATCAAAACTATTAAGGTACAAAATGCTTTGATCTCGTATCACAAGTACCTTGATTGTTTTTCCAAATGATTTTTCAATTGGTTTCATGAAGGAATGAACTGCACCAAAAGACCGACCAATTTACTTTATGCATGGTGTTATAAGGATGGTTAGGTTAGGTATTTGTTCCCACGATCCGCCGTAACCGGAGGGATCTACCAGTGGACAATCCACTAGATAGTGTAGAGTCCTTAGGTATATTGAAAAAGGAGAAAAGTGAGAATATGGGAAGAGTGCGGATCGAGACAGAGCTAGTAATCGAATAAACCCAACAAGGTTCTAGTTATGAAGTCTCGGTAAGCAATCAAGGGGTTGAAGAATGAAAAGAACTGAATGTGAAAAGGGTGAAAAGAAATAGCCTCCATCAATTCAACCTTAGGGCGTAAACGGGTTCAATACATATGCTACCGGTGGTTACTAAGGTAACACCGGTATTGAAGACAAGACGTCATGGACCCAAAGGACGCACCGCACTAAACTTCCCAAGCCACTCAAGTTCCTCTTAAAAGGGCTTGTTTCATTCTCACGGGAACCGACATTATCTATCGACTTTCTCTAGAGATTGTTGATATTGAAGAAGGAGACCCTCTCCCTAGTCTCCCAAGACAGAACCAAAAATGCACTATTGAGTCTAGAGCCAAGAGATCATCCACAATATCTCGTTAGGACACTAAATTCTTGAAGACTTGCTTTTCACACAATGTGGAAAGTAAGTATATATTAAGAGTCCCACGATTATCCTTGTGGTATTGCCGTAACATCCGAGTGATATGTAAAAATATTCACAATGAAGATGGAAATCCTTCTAGAGCCAACATCAAACAAGCTCTTGGTGGGTGACATGTGAGATCTTGCAAAAGATCAAGCTTGTGACAACCGGATAGAAACGATGGGAGATTCATTCTTGAATCAACCTTGGTCCAGAATGGAATTGACGAATACTTTTGAAAAACCGCTCGATGTGCAAACCTTCTTTTCTCTAGCACGTCGAATGTGTACTTATGTTTTCAAATTCAAAAGTATCTCGATTGAAAAATACTTTTAGAAAACCGCTCGATGTGCGAATCTCTTCTTTTCGCTAGCACGTCGAATGTGTACTCATTCTCAAATACAAAAGTATTTTGATTGAAAATTGATCTTTCTCATAAAACCTTCGTCGATTGCAAAACTCTTTATTCAAGCAATACGCGATTGTTTTTCAAATCATTTTCATCAATCGCTGAATCTCAATTACCGGTTCACTCACTCCGTGTTGTCTTCTTTGAGACGTTCGGTTTGAGAACAATAGAACTAGAACAAATGCGAAACCCGTCAAGGAGATTCTTAGGAATCCTACCGATCACAGTGCAAGATTTGTATCGATCAACGGGAACCGTGGGCGTGTACCTCAATTCAACGAAGTGATCAAAGACACTTTCGTGTTTTATTGCTAATCGTCAGATGCGGTACACCCGACGATTGCACCGATCGTAATTGAGGAGTCAATCCAAAGCCGCATGCTCACAAAGATCCACACTTAATTTGAAGAAATCATGACCGTGCATATCTACATAACCCGGCTCGATATTTCATACTATGCTTATGCTTCGCCGCAAATATCATGAACCAAGAAGGCTTCCGCTACTCGATGGAAAGATGTCATGATTCAAAAGTGTGAGCATGTCGGTCCAAAAGTCACAACTTCACATGATGGCAACACAACTAAGGGTGATCCGAGATTTATCGTGGTGATGATCTCAAAGAAAGCTCAAAGATCATCAAAGATGTGGATCGCTCAAAGGCCTCCACTAAAAGTACAAATCAATGCGGACTTTGAAGAATCACTACAAAAGCACAAAGATTGTTGAAATGAAGAATTGAAGTCTACGAGCTCAAGAACAAAGTCAAGAATAGAATGCTAGGATTCAAAATGTAAAACATGGGGTGACCTCCTTAGGGAGATTGTTAGGAATTAGAAAATTCCATAGTGAAGAGTCGGTCACCCCAAATATTATCTAGCATAAGTTAGCTCGTAGACATGTCGTTATTTACGTTATTTAGTAGTTTATTTATTAGTTTGTAGCGTAGTATAGCTTAGTGCAACACCGTGGAGGAAGGACGGGTCTTTACCCACCGTATCCCCGATCCACAGCCGATAGGAGGTCGTATTTTTGTAACTATAAATACCCCTTCCATCCATGGAAGGGGGTGGTGCTTCTAATCTAATATTCAACTTTTGTGTAAACCTCTACCAAGAACACCCAACTCTCTAACTTTCTCTCTAATGGCAAACATGTATTTTGATCTCCCAAGACCACCCGAATCATCAACACAATAAAAATAACGATCCTACACTGAAAAATCTTTAAGAATGTTGGATTCAAATGGATTCCCATCGAACAAAATGGCATCACAAAGGCTAACTAGTCATCCAAAGGTTCGATACTATTGCTACTAACCCATCGTAATACACTTCTACATGTGTTATTAGTGTTAGGTCACTAGTTTTACAACACAAGCTTACTAGAAAGAGATAAGGCGGATGAACAAGTACACACACAAACACACACACGAAATACTATGAATGGTTAGGCGAGAGTATGTGAAAGAAATGCATTGAACAACCAACCCTCAAATGAGGGTTTACAAGAGTTTATATAGGCAAGGAGCTAGGGCAACACTCCCTCTCCTTCCCTATTCCTTATTGGGCTTGGATCAAGCTTATGGGCCTTCTACATAAGCTTGACCTTAAACAAACATAAAGGCCATAATAAAGCTACCTATTACATATGAAATATAAATACTTGAAATACTGTTTAGGAGTGATTCCAACAATCTCCCCCTCAAGTATATATGAATGTAAACGGTGAAGGCGTTGATGTAATAGTAGTTGTGACGCCTTCGACATTCTTCTTTCTTGTGAGAGGAATTGTCTTGATTCGAACAATCTCCCAAAGGTAGAGAGATAGTTATCTTTGAACAGTTATGCTTTGACGTCATCTTTAACTTTGTTCTTTGATCATTGTTCTTTGTGGTGAAAGTGATAGTATGTTGTTGTCTCGCATCGATCGCTTCAGTGTCCGCTTCACGCTCCAAAGGTTCCACGCCATTCTTCAACATGCTCACACGCCTTTGACGTTGGAAATCAATATCGATGAAGTTCTCTAAGTCTTTAACTTTGTAGATTCTTTGGTTTGACGAAGAATCATTCGACGGTTGTGTTGCTTTTGAATAGAACTTCCATTAGTGATGATGTTGGCGTGAGCATGAGAAGAATCAAGACGATCATCCCGCTCCGAGCTTCCATAAGAAAACATTTCAAACGGTTAGTAATAAGCGGTTTCCTAGCACTTACAAGTTTGAACTTCGAGAGTGTTAACAAAGATAGTGTGAAAACACAACTCTAATTCTTACAAAGGCCGCTCTCGAACTGGAGTCCCACAAGTGAGATAACGCGATGTACCGGGTACATCTATAGTTCGATGAGTCGAGGTACACCAAGCATCACCTCACGATCAGACCGCTTGAGACACACCCGCGTAATCCACGGGAGTTACCGAAGTGACTTCGCCGTGGCTCGTTTGATGTTGACCCCGGCAGAGTTTCCATTCAATCACCGAGGATCACAGATGTGAACCTCTCATAAATGTTCTCGATGATTGCTAAGATCCGTGAAGGACTCGATATGAACCATCGATGATCTTATTTGTTGATCATCAAGTGATTAAATGTCAAGTGTTCCTAAGAGATCTTTTGATGAATCTCGTGGCTCTAGACTCAATAGTGCGTTTTGGTTTTCCCGAGCGGAGACTAGGAGAGGGTCTCCTTCTTCAATACCAACGATCTCTAAGAGAAAGCCAATAGTTTATGTAGGGTTCCCGTGAGAATGAAACAAGCTTCGCTGAGAGAAACTTGAGTGGCTAAGAAGGTTTAGTGCATGCGCCATCGGGTCCATGACGACTTTTAATCTTCAATACCGGTGTCACTAAGTGACAACCAAGAGTATATGAATTGAACCCGTGTCCGCCCTAAGTTGAATAACTGAGGGCTATTTCTTTTCACCCTTTACTTTACATTTCTTTTGATTCTTCAACTCCTTCTTTCTCCGATTCTCATTTTCTCCTTTTATAATCATTCCTAAGGACTTCTAACACTAACTAATGGTAGTGTCCTTGGGTAGATCCTCCGGCTCAAGGATCATAGGACGTTATTCCTAACCTTAGTCACCTTATAACTCCATGACTAACCTATGTTTGCCATTATAACCATCAGATGTTAAAATATCTCTCAAAGGGTTTGTAAATGAAAACATGTTTGAACCATCGTGAGAGATGAAGTTTTGCATAAATACTCCCTCCACATGTGCTTAATAGTTTTAATGGTTAAATGCACAAAGTGAGGAAAGAGCACGACTTTTGAATTGATCCACTAAAGATAGACAATCTCCGCGAGACACGGTTACGTTGAATAGTTAAAGAGTTACATTGTCGCTTTTAGGTGACAACTAGCTCTAATAACTACCTTGAAGGTGTAGACAAACCTCGAAGGTTGTCATACCCGCCGAGTTCATGTCTATCAAGAGTTTCTCGAATGGTACTTTCTACTTGGACAAGTCCTTTGCGAGACACGCTTACATTACTAGCGAACTAGCTTGAAATTATTACCCGTCCAGACAAGTCTTTTCGAGTTACAAACAGCTTAGTACCGTCAATTCGTTGGTTAAGTCCGAGGTACACAGATTCATTTGCATTTTGTACAACATATTTCTTATCACACAAATTTTCTCCCCTCAAAATGGCATATGAAAATGTTATTTTGAAACGTTGAGAATAAATATGACCATTTCGAGTGTTGCGAAGATTGACCACTATGAACAATTTGTGAACAAAGTTTTAATCAAATACTCCCCTCAACTAGTGATATAAACGGTTGAGGTTTTGAAAATCATATGGGAAGTACTTGTCTTTTGAGCAAAACCTTGAAAAATGAAAGGTTTGATAGGTTTTACTCAAAAATAAGAAGCTTTCGCTCCTTTTATAAGGATTGTGGCACCGAGGCGCACTACGTGGTCCTTTCTTGACAATTACGGGTTGTACATCATTATGTGTGCACAAGCCATTCACATATATAATCATACATCCAAAATTATATGAAGGAAACAATTCACGGGTACCGTGAAGTGCGGTGATGTTCCTGTGAGTGCGCATGTATGCTGAAAGCCGGTGATGTTTCTCCCGGTCGACCACCAACATAGCTCTCCAATCGTCTCGAATCGATCCCTTCGAACAACCGCTCATCAATCATGGTGATGATACGCCTCACATCCCTCCTTTCCCGAGAATTCCAAATACTTAGGATTTAACTTTCAGCGATATCCTTCAACCAGATGCCAATCCATCCCTAACCACTTCAAGGTATGATCCCCAATTTGTGGAGCTCACTACACGCCATTAAGCGCTTTCTTTGAAGTTCACCGCGGTAAACAACGCCGAAAGGTTTGTTGATGAGCGTAAGTTGTGTAAGCCGGTTGATGTCGGGAAGATCAAGATGTGGTGGAGTGAAGTTTACACGCTTCGATATGATTCAACAACCATCCGGATATCTTCGACACGCTCTTTGATCACGATGCGCCTAATGAAGATGAGAACCGACTTGATAAATTCACGTTGAACTTCATCGAGAATTGTCTCATACGACCACGTACTTTGGCAAGGTACATGTCTTCGATGTCGTTGAGGACAAGTTCTCAAAGTCGACTTCGAGAATCCATAGTCCTGTTCATCTTGTCGCTTGACTATGATATTCTTCAAGAATGTGTAGTCCCACTTAGACTTGAGATCAATGTGTTTGATGGCCACGATGTCCTTAGAACTATACACCGCATGTTGAGACTTCGAACCAGTGCACACGTAGTAGATTCTTCGCCGCTCGTGCCAATGATGAATCCCATACAATGCATCTTGGTCGATGCTTGCACGTTGTCGAAAACAAGTGAGTTGCACGCCTCGATAGCTATGCGCTTTGAGTAAATAGTCACTGGAATGGAAGAGTCAATGATGTAGCGTATTTTCGCGAACCATCGCCACCATGGAAGAGAAAATCCGTGTCTTTGTTGAAGAAATATCGGAAGGGAATCCTTGGTTCGTCTGCTTGGCCAATGGTCGGTAGAGGTTTGGTCCACCGGTGTAGTATGGAGGGTTGTCCCTTTGTGTGAAGTCAATGTTTGCTTCCTGATTGAGCCAATCCATGTTGTTAGACATAGCTCGAGCGATGTTCTCAAGATGATATTCGACCTCGAGGGCGCTTTCGAGTCGTCTTTCCATAGTTGAAAAGCTTCATTCTTGATTCGCTCAACTCGATTTCGTCATTTTCTTCACATGGAACTTTTCTTGCAATAGTTTTGCGTGCTCCAATGTAGAACCGCTCACCAAGTCTTGACCTTCATCGTAGGTAGGAGTTTGATTAACAAGTGTGGAGAACCATTCAAACTCTTCGGTTTTATCATCATCTAGCCATGATACGACTCCAGTCGAGTCGCCTTCTTCTTCTTTTAGAAGGCCTTGATGATGATACCGGTTTCGCACTTGTTTGGGTGAGGTGGGTTGTTGTCGGGGCTCAAGGACCTCTTCATCGTCACCACCCGTATACTCAAAGTGATCACCGGTTTATGAGTCAAGGGTGGTAACTCGAATCGTCCCGAGGTTTATCGAGAGAGACCGAGGTGGAGGAGACTTTGTTGAGAAGAAGTCCGTGGTGGAGGAGGTGGCATAGATGTAGATTGACCGATCGCTTCGACGCTTAGGTGCGAGTCCTTATCCTTATCATCGCCATCTCTTGGTCGTTTGGGTTGATCGGTGACTCCTTGCATGATGATCCGAGTTGAAAATCAAGTAGATTTTCAAAAATTTAGCTTCATCCGGTAAACGCCCGCATCGCTTTGACATTTGCATCACAAGTTTAGCGATTAACCCGATTCGTAGAGATCGCTTCTTTGGCCATTGTATGTTTAACCAATGCTACGATGTTAGGGTGAGTTGTCGGAAAATACTTCTAGTCACACCGGACAAAGTGTCGAGAAGAAACTTGTGGGTATGATCTCTTGTCGACTTCTCCGCCTTTTGGACTTTAGGAACGATATCCTAAAGGTACTTGTTAGTGTAACCTTCAATCATATCGCTCGGCCTCTTTTCGATGACTCTTCATGAACTTCGAACAAATTCCATTTCTTTCTCCATCTTGTCTTTCTCATCATTTAAGTACCGAATTTGGTCAAGAAACCAATTCATTTTTCGTAAAGTATGTCCTTCTTTCGACTTGTTGGACAACTTTCACAATCTTTTATGAGTCCGAGAAATCCAAGATTTAGGTGGTTTCTTCACGGATTTGGATGATGATCCGTTGTCTTTGTTGATGGTGGTTGTGATGAATGAGACGAAGAACCGATGATGAGGAGACATGAGGAGACTTCATGTCCTTAGGAGTTTCGAGGTTTTCTCCTTTGAGTGTGTTGGACTGCCTAGAAGAAACTTTGTATAATCATCCTCGCCATCCTTAGACTTTTCTTTCGCGCCACTGCTTTCAAAATCATACACAATAGTGTCCTCCACAGTGCTTTTGTTGTTGCACAAGAGTGGTGGCACCGCATCCCTTATCGGGTCGATTAACCGCATCGATCCGGAGAGGTGGGCAAGACCACTTGATCCTCCGGGCCACCCATTTGATCTTTAGCAAATTCTTCGCCTTTTGAAGGTGTCTCGACGTTGTGAAACTTCTTCCCGATGATTGATCCAATTGCTCTTCTTCATCTTCGTCGAGCTTTCATCATAGGGTACAAGTGCGAGTCTTCCTTTCCTTTAATAGTTTGAGGACTTGGAGGTTTTGGCACCGAGGATTTTCATCCTTGCGCTTCGTAGTATGAGATCTCTTCATCTCGTGTCAAGAGTAGCCTCGAGTCCTCGCCCCCGAAATGTCTTTGCGGTTCAAGTGAAAGGATCGGAGGGCTTCCTCGAGAAGGAACTTTCTTCTTAGGGTGGGTTTCTTTTGAATAGGTTTCTTCTTTGGAACATTCCTTTGACTATCTCGCACTTGTGACACTTCCACCACTTCCTTTTCTCGGTTCTCCTTACAGTGTTCCGTAAGATTTTTCGTCGAGATGACCAACTTTGCCTTGTTTGACCGCTTCCGGATACCTTTTGTACGATTCGAGCTTTCGACATCTTCGCTAGAAGGAAATCGCAACACAAAGACCTTGTTTCTTTGTAGACGCTTCCTTGATTCTTACAGATAGAATAGGTTCCGCAACATGTCGTGATTGTCGGGTCATTGAGCCTCTTGGGAATGTCGATGAAGTCCAAGTGCTCTCTGGATCAACAATTTAGTATATCCGATGTAGGGAATCTTTGAGCCAAGTTTGTTGAGAAATGACATCATGTCATCCCAAATCGAGCTTCGATAGCGATGTGTTTCTTGTTGACCAATGCCCGTAATATTTGCGCTCCATGAGCTTAGGGTGCTCATAGCCACCGTCACGACCGTAAATGCACTTGGTGATGATCATGTAGAGTTCTCCATGGTTGAGGAATACTCTTAAGCTCTACGTGAGAATGCTTGGTGATTACTCCCGTAGCCTCGCCATAACCGATATTGATTAAGAATTGGAGAGTGAGCTCTTCAACAGTGTGGCATATAGTTTGGTTGGATCGACTTCGAGAATTAGGAGAATGTTCTTAAGTCTCGCAGTGTAATGGTGACTTGTTTGTGATTCGAGTCACCGTCACAAAGCTTTGTCCTTTGACCCTTTCCATAGTGTTCCGTAACTGCTGGATGTAGATCTCGTGAATGGTTGCAGAGTGAGTAAGCATGTTCGATAAGGATGAGTCCTCGTAATATCAATAGCAATTAAACACGAAGATTCGAGCAAGTGAGGGTGTCAAAGTCAACACGGAGATTATTCTTTCCTATCTTCATTGGATAGCCATGAGGATAGATATCAAGAATGGAGAGAACTTGTGTGCATCCACATTCATTTGTTCACCATGTTATGATCTCAAATAACATTAGCCAAAAGAACCAACATATCGAAAGACATAATGTTAGTCAATGTAAGGTCTTATTGTCTAGTTATTGAATGTACAGTGTTTAATGATTGTTACGAGTCCTAAGTCACTTGTATGTTCAATAGTTCAATGATGTCGTGAAATGTTTCATGAGTTAGTTAACTTTAAGTTTTAAAGTTTATTTTATCACTTATTGTTCACAACATATCAAACGATTTAAGTTTATTAGTGACATTTTGGATTCGTGATGATATGATTAGTTTATTTACAAGTTTGTACAAGTAACAATTCATCACGAAGGTATGATCTCGGTTATGCGTAGGATTGGTAAAGTTATGCGAGACAGAATGATATATGCATAGGTGTAAACTTACGCGTAGATCCTAACTTACGCGTAAGAAATGTTACGCGTAGGAAAAGGAGACCTTATGCGTAGAGCTTATGCGTAGGCATATATTAACCTTACGCGTAAGGCTACTCGTAAGAGTTGACCTTATGCGAGAGGTCATCACACGCATATCCTTCACGTGATACGCGTAGTCCCATATGTAGAACCTTATGCGTAGAAGCTACGCGAAGACTAGTCTTACGATAACAAGCTACGCGTAAGGTGATCCTTATGCGTAGATTAATAACAACCTTGATTCTCAATATTACGTGTAGCAAGCCCGAAATAAAGCATCATTTCAACAAAGTTAAACACATAGCATTCGCTTTATGACAAATCAAAACACATTTGCACGCTTTAACGATTACGCGTAGAACTCATACAGCGTAGTCTAAACCCTAGATCTACGCTGTATGAGATCTAGCCATAGAATATGCATACAACTGATTCTCGAGGACTAAGAAGCATATAGAGTTGTTTTGGTCAAGTTTTAACATCAAAAGTGTCAAGAATCAAAAGTACCCAAACCAGTATGAACACAAAACCCTAATTTCCATTTAAGAGTAATTAGTGTTTACGGATGTAATCTGGGCCTAGATATAATCAATTCAACTTGATAACAACCTTATACAACAATCTTTTTCACCAAAACGCTCCCATTTGAAAAGACCCAAATCCACGCATAAACCCTAGTTTTCAAATACATTCAATTAGTGTTTCGGGTGGAATTTGATGATTAAAAGTATCATTGATGTTTTAAGAACATTTTGACACTATCCATTTAACCATAAACACCCTTTCATGATTTAGTGTTCATACGCTTACGCGAAGACACAAATGTTAATAACATAAGATTTAACCGTTGGATTTTCATGAAATTTAAAACCATTGTTTAAAAACTTGTTAATAACACAAAACCACTTACAAATTGAAGATCAATAACACGGATTTGAAGAATGATTTTTGAGCGTAGGATTTGTATGGTTATGAGTAATAAATGTGAGGATTAGGTTAGGTGGAGGTGTTTTTATTAAAAATAACTTTAAGCTTTTGGCGCTTTAGGTCCCTCCACCTTTCCATTTTCATCCAAAGCTTTTTAACTTCCATTTTGGTTACCAAATGAAGATTTTATGAAAGAAACTTGACGACACTCCCCTCGACTTGAGAAAATAATGAAAGGTTATTAATTAAAGTCCGAGGAGTGTCTTTGAACAAGGAAATGTACCACCATTTGTAAAAGAATCAACCGAGATAAGATAACATGCAAGTACAGATGTTTTGAAGCAGCTGATAGATTATTTTCTCCCTCAACACTTGATCGGAAAATATTGAATTTTGAAAGATTGAAGTGTTGACGGAAGAAATGTACTTGCCATGTTGAAAGAAATATAGATTAGGAGAATATTTTTGTTGTTTTATCGGATTTTATATTTTTGTATTTTGTTTTGAAAATTTATTTACAAAAGATGTTTTGGTGTTTGATGTGTTTTAAGATCTGCTTTAAGAGGTCATCCAATTCCTCTTGAGTCAACACCTCATACCAATTCGGTGGACCAACTCATTAAACCTAGCGGAGGCAAGGCTTTGGTGAGCGATCCGCCAATTGGTATTCAAGACCACAAAGTATAATTCAACTGCACTGCTCCACGTGGTCCTTGATGAAATGATAGCGTAGATCGATGTGCTTTGATTTCGAGTGTCGAATCGAGTTGCACGAGATTGCAATGGCACTCGATTGTCGCAAAGACATCGGGATTCTCAAATACGTAACCATAGTCTTTGAGTTGTGTTCTCATCCAAATGACTTGAGCACAACACGCGGACATGGCTACATATTCTCGCCTTGCTTGATGACAAATGATGTACAATCCTCGCTTTTTGATTGCCAAGACACCGCTTTATCACCAAGAAATTGTAGAGCTCTCAAGTACTTTTCTTCGAGTCTAAGCATCCCGCGTGATCGCCTCTAAAAGCGATTAGTTCAAAACCGAATCCTTCTGATACCGGATCCCCAAGTTAATGGTTCCTTGATGTATCTGGAGGATTCTTTTAGCCTCGAGAGGTGGGTTTCGGTTGGTCGCGATCGATAACGGGAGCATAGATAAACGGCAAAGACAATATCGTGTCTCGCTAGTCGTTAGATACATGAGGACCCAATAATACTTGGTATTTGGTAGGGTCAACCAATTTCCCATGTAAATCAAAGATCTAACTTCTTGGTATGAGCCATTGGTGTGGCATAAGTATCACAGTTGTCATTCCAAATTTGTTTAACAATTCAAGGGCATATTTGGACCGACTCAAGAAAATACCACGGGTGATTGATGAACTTGCAGTCCTAGAAAGAACGTAAGTTCACCCATCATGGACATTTCAAAATTTTTCTTCATTAGTTTTGCAAAAGCGATTGAAAACTTTTATGTGTTGACCCAAAATGATGTCATCCACGAAATTTGAACAATTAAGATGTGTGCCCGTGATATTGTATAAAAGAGTTGGGTCAACCGAGCCTTTGGTGAAATTATTGGCAATGAGGAAAGATGATAGCTTATCGCACCATGCCCGAGGGCTTGTTTGAGGCCATAAAGAGCTTTGTTCGGTTTGTAAACATGGTTCGGGAACTCGGGATCAACGAATCCATCCGGTTGGTCGACATAGACCGCTTTTTTAAGTTGTCCATTGAGAAACGCCGCTTTGACATCCATCCGATAGACCGTCATATTCATATGAGCGTGAACGCGAGAAATATCCGAACGACCTCAAGACGAGCAACCGGAGCAAAAGATTCTTCAAAGTCTATTCCTCTTCCCGACGATAACCCTTAGCAACTAGACGTGACTTGTTTCGATGACGCCCCCTTCAAAGATCCAATTTGTTTTTCCAAATCCATTTTAGACCAATGACGAGATTCCTCGTTGGTCTTTCAACCGCCCCATACTTCAAGACGCTTGAATTGGTTGAGTTCTTCTTGCATGGATTCAATCCAGCTTGTCTTTTGTCATTGCGTCTTTAATGTTTTTAGGTTCGATTGGCGATGCGGTGAGTGCATAAATGCAATGTTCACCGTCTCGAGTGAAGACGTTGTCTCGTGAACGACCGTTGGTTCGGTTGCCAATAATGTTAGCCGAGGATGGTCTTTTGTCCATCTATGTGTAGAGGTTGATGTTGGTATACATTGTGCGATTTTGAGGATTCAAATGATTTGTTGAAGATTCCGCAACATCCGTGCGCAAGATCCTCATTAGCAAACGGGTTAAAAACGATTTGGATCAAAATCTGCAGTGGGGTACTTCATTCGTAATATCATCAACGGTTCATCATTGTTGGAAGCGGTGTGTTCAATCTGTTGTGTTGGAGTCAATCGGTGTAGGTGCATCTTCAACGAAGAGTTGTTGTAGCAGTGTATCGTATAGGAATATTATCGGGTTGTGAAGCGGAAACAACGGATACACCGGAGCACGCTCATCAATATCGTCACGTAACGTAGGAGCAAATAACCTTTCCATTTGTTGACGAGTTAGTGAGAGCTTTCTTCACCGATGATGGGGTTGAGGAAGTTTAAACGGTTGTGACCGGGTTCTAAGTCATATACTCGTAAGCCATTTCCGTGAGTTCATCGAAATGAGCATGAATCGCTTCCATTACCTCCTTAGTTCGACGATTCCGATTCGAAACCTTTAGAATTGTCACGAGATCCAATAAAGACTCCAATATCGCCTTTGGCTTTCCAAAATCATCACGATCATTATTCGGATAGCAAAGGGATCCAAATACATGAAAGTGTTTGAGGTTCGGTTTATGGTTGTGACAAGCTCGAAAGGTGTTTTGTTGTGGCGTTTTGTGATCATAGAACGGTTTTGAGTATAGCATGCGATAGATACGACGCCCATAAGTAACTGGAAGTTTAGCATTGATTAACATTGTTCTGCAGCTTCCACTAACGCTCGGTTTCGCCTTTTCAACAACTCCGCTTTGTTCGGTGTACGTGCAATAGATGTTTGATGTCGAATTCCACTTTCTCATAAAAGTCACGAAGGGTTTTGTTAACAAATTCGCCTTTGTCTGCTCGATTATTCGACGGTGTTGCGGAGTCGAACACGTATTTTTGTGAGAAAGGTGATGATCATTTGTGGAGCTTGGTCTTTGCTACGAAGAAAGTAGACCCAAGTCCATCGTGAGTAGTCATCAACAATTACTAAGATGTAGCGTTTGCCGTTGATTGTTTGCACACGCATCGGGCCACACAACCATGTGAAGAAGATGAAGCACATGTTTGAGAGTCGTGTTCCACCTTTGAAGGAAAATGAGCACGTGTGCTTTTCCCTTGTTCACGGTCGAGCAAAGGTGATCTTTGAATACCGGAATCGTGGGAGTCCTTCAACTAGTTTGTGTCGAGCAAGGTTGGTGATGGTTTGAAAGTTTAGATGTGAGAGACGATGCCATAGCCGTGATTTTGTAGATGTTGCCTTTAAAAGTAAGCAAATGGGAGAGAAGCAACCATGTCTTGCATAGAGATAGTGTAGAGACTAGAATTACGAGAGCCGACATAAGGTCATTTCCTTGTAGATCACGAATGAAACAAGTTTTCTCCCAAAAGCAACCTCCAAATCTCCATCACAAAATTGACCTCATCGAAAACAGACAGACCGAGGCCTTCCACATAGTAAACCCTGCTGATTTCGATGTTCCCATTAACATAATCTCCGTAGCCCATGATGGTCGCAAGTGATCGCTCGAATCGACAAAGGCAAATGAACTTTGCAATAAAGTTTGATAACGCTTTAAGGTTTCTGTCATGTGTCGGGAACATCCGCTATCAACAATCCAGAGAATGATCTCAGATCACCGCATTACACACGACGACACGGATGGAATGGAATAGTAGATGGAACCCGAAATGTTAGAGGGTTCCAAGGTATATGAGACATACACACATTGATAATTTTAGGCATCTATTTAAATCCTAGTGTGTTATATATCCATTTCTGCCATCTATAACTACTCTTTGCTATTGTCTTAGTGAAAACACTAGGTGGTACTACATTCTTAGGAGGTGAAGCAGGAGCTACTGTGATAGCAATGGTTACCTTAGAATCTAAAGAAGGGGGTTTACCAAGCACAGACTTAGAATGATTAGTGGGCCTAGAGGTATTCCGATTCTTAGGATCCCGTAATCGAGAGATTATAGCTTTAGCAACACATTTGTCATGACAATCGAATTCATACTCTTCGACAAATAACACAAGGTGCATCGATCGAATATCAAAAGTACTTAACGGTTTAGCATTTGTTACATCACTATTTCTATTACATTTGCCGACGTAACATCTATAGTGGAAGCAACATGATTTTTATTCGAGTCCTAGGGTGTTCTTCTACTTTAGCATTCCTTATTGATCTTTTCTTAGGTCGCAACTTCCTATTCGTCGATTGAGTGCTCTTAGGTCGTGAAGTGTGGACGCTTGGAAAAGATGCAACTATTCTGTTTCAAGAGAGAGAAACATATTAGCAACTTGTGATTTAGCGCTTGGAATTCTAGGTTCACGATTACTAAGTGTGACGGTGCTAATCTCTTAATCACGAGAGGCGGAAGTTGTTCATACTTTCCTAACGCTTCCGTAACTTAGAGATGGTGTGAATCGATCTTGATTTTCGAATCTAATATTACCAAAGAAAATGCATTACTTCTCTAGTGTGAGCAAGATAGTGATCAAGTTCGTTAGATGCTTCAAGTCGAGTCTTTTGAGTAAATCAAATATGACACCATATTCTGCTTGACTTTTAAAATTTCTTGTTCATATTTTGAGATTTGACTTTTCAAAGACACGCTTTGATCATCCGCTTGCTCAATTTTAGGATCGAAGATTTTTCACTCAATGAGCGATTTTCTTTGAAAACTAAGTTGATGGTTGTGAATATCTTTTCACACCAATGAAGACGACGCTTGCATTGTAAATTTCCGTGTAATCTTTTATTTTCGACTTTTAAAGACTCGATCCAAGCACATTATCGGTGTTCTCAACAAGAATAACAGCTTTCAACAATATCGCAGAGATGTAATCGATGCAAATGGCAAGGCATGAAGTAACACAACATTATGGATATCGTACACGATAACATCTTCCAAGAGTCGATCAACATCTTTTCTCAACAGCTTCTTTTTGCTTTAGTGTTAGAAATAGATGTTTCGCTTTCTCGAAAACGCTTTTCATTACCCAAGTTCCTTATGAAAATCCTTTTCCTGTGCAATTGCACAACTTTTCAAGTTTTTAACATTAGGTAAAAGATTTTTCCGAAAATGTCTCTTTGTTCTCGCGCGCAGGCGATTGAAAATGTTCAACTTTGATTTCGGATCGATATTCTATCTCATGTTGTAAAATTTTGAGGTCACCATGAAAATGTCAAAATATCAAGAATTTTTCGATTTTCAAAGTTGTGAGTTTACTTCACAAATGGAAGGTAAAGGACCATAAGTTTGTGCAAAGTCTGTTTTGGGATTAATTATAGAAGACTCGGTGTTTTGATGATAACCCTTGGTGTGTTAGAAGAATCCGTTGGTGTGACGAAGTGACCGCGTTTTATAATTAAAAGGTTTGTTGTAAACAACATTTTTAATTTTAATCGACTCGCCTTCGCATCTAATTCCTCTTGACGATGATATTCAACAACACTCATGACAAGATTATCAATTTTGTATTCTGCACCGGAAACTTCGTGAGTTGGTTTGAATGTTTTTAGTGAAAGCTTTGGTTTGTAATCGCCTAGATTTTTCCATATCCTTTTGGATTGGGTTTTAAGGTAAACTTTTCAATAGTCATTACGGATTCACCATGTTTGTAAACAACAGCTTTAAACTCTTTAAGTTTGTTTTGCAAGTCGAGAATTTCGTCAAGAAGGTCATCTACCCGATTCGTTGAATGCTTTTTGTATGCGAGAACTGCTTTTTGACAATTTAACAACTCAAATTTTAGCTTTTTGATTTTCCAAGGTGAGAGCGTTAATTTGCTTTTTATGTTCGTGTTTCAGCTTGTTCTAATTCGTAAAACAAAGCATTCTTCGAGGCGGCTAGATCACGATCTGCTTTCTAAATATTTTTCGCTTTGATGAGATTTTGCAAAGCGCTTTCAAAACCTTTTTCACGGTTTTCTTGAGTTTTGAAAAAGTTGAGTTGCATTTGTAAACATTCAAAATCCTTGGTTAACCGCATTTTACTTTTAATGACCGATTTAATGCATAACATTCCTCCATTTTAATTTTATGGTCTTGAATTAACCGAGCAAAATCCGGATGAGGCAACAGATCATCTTGTTCAACGCGAGTCTCAACATGATCATTCTTTAGATCCTCAAGTACGACCACGAGTCAATTTGATTATCAAAGGAAACCATAAGGTCATCTTGATCGTCAAATGTAACTATAGGGTTAACTTGAAAATCATCGAAAAGAGATGTAGAAGACTCATTTTGAATGCCCGATCCGTGCTTGGATTCGGATATTGGCGGAGATATTAGTTCGATATGATGATGGTTTGTTCGGCACTGAGACAAGCCATCGATGTCATACACTGGCCTCAGATTACTCATGTGCGACTCATGCATATTAGCCATCAACATAACAAATGCATTAGCTTGCAAGTCCTCCATATCATCATCCGAGTCTCATCCGCCATAAAGCTCGTTTTGTCCTGTAAGAGACCCACCGACTTCATCCTTAAGAGCCAAAAGTAAGGCTTCTTTGAAATAAGCACGCCCTAGTCCTTGGCTTTGGGCATGCATTAGCCAGTGTCCCTTCTCATTGCGCTTGTAGCATCTAAGACCATTTAACCGATTCTCGAGCATTTCTGCTCCACCACTGAGCTCGTTGTTATTCCTACCCACAAGATTAAACCCTTGACCACCGCCCATCCGACGACCATAATCACGATTACGAACTTCAACACGTCCATTGTTCACAACAGCTTGAGTTCGTGTGTTAGATGAGGAACGAATACGATTGTTGGATTTGTTGGTGTAACGCCAAAAGCATTAGCAATCATCACAAATCCTTGTTGCAATGCTTCGAACGGATCGATTTCAAGAGCTTCACCGACATATGCTTGAGCATTGTTGTTGTATGGAACCAATTGATTTTGTTGAGGTTGAGGTTGTTCTTTGTGAAGGTGTGTTTGAAGCGCTTGGTTGAGTTCTCGGTTGAGAGGATAATTCGCTGAGCATACAAGGCAAGTTGTTGATTGTCCGTTGTATTTGTTTAGCAATTTGAGCACGGAGAATCCTTTCCCGATCAACTTCCTTTTCATGAGGCTTCAAATAATCGTACAACAATCTATAAGTAGAATGATGCATATTCTTCGCCGACGGAGAAAAATGACATACTTCTCCCATTCGGACCAAGACTACTCAGAACTTAGTATTCACCGCAATTCTTGGCATGATGATGTTGTGTTTATCCAAATCATTGATGATATCTCGAAAACGATGATGATAGGACTCTAGTGTCTCTCCGTGTTCAATCATGAAGTGTTCATAAGCCAAGTAAATTTTAGATTCCAAATCCTCCCGATTGAGTACGATCCTTCCATAAGAAGACGAATATGATCCCACATTTTTTGTGCGTCTTTTGAGCATCAACACTACGAAGAATTGGGTTTGGTAATCCTAAGAGGATGTATTCCATTGCAAGTTCATCGACTTCATAGTGTAGAAGTTCAGAGGATTTAAATCAACAATAGCAATGTTGGTTTGTTCATCTCTTGGTGGAACAAATAGCTTGGATCTCCGGTACAATGACAAGAGGCATCTCAAATGAACCTTCCAAGATAACCTTCTTTAAGAACTTTCCATGTGGCTTCTTTAGATCACAAAACCTAAAGAACCTTATCACCCATTGATCGTAGTTTCGGAGTGAGCATTGGAGGTCTATCAAGTGATCCACTTCATGAATTGATTGTTGGTCGCTAAAGCTTCACACATCTTTGCAAACCAAGTGGGTTCCTTCATAGTGGTCCGTGATGGATGTTGATTGAAATCGGTAGTGTAGGGTTGAACTTGAAGGCTTGGTTGTGGTTGAACTATTTGTGGTTGTGGAATTGCACCAAGTTGTGGAGTATGTTGTCGGTTAAATTGTTGTTGATAAATAGCTTGTTGTTGATTCCATTGTTGATGTTGTGGAGTTAATTGTTGTTGTTGATGATTATAAGTGTGAGGAAATAGTTAGAGTATGGTGGTTGAGACATGATGATAAACTTGTGTGGTAAAATTGGATCTTTGTAGTCGAATGAACCTTTGTTGATGAAGTGTCCTTAGGCGTAGAAAAGACAAGAACCAAGTAGCACTTATGCGTAAAACACCAAAAGTTACGCTGTAACAATGAGGAGTTACGCGTAGGTTTTAGCTACGCGTAAGTAGGAAAAACTCTAAAGTTAAGCGTAGACAAAGTTAGGCGTAGAAACGTGGGCGAGGATTACCTTATGCGTGAGACCGTAGTTTACGCGTAAAGTGAATCTTATGCGTAGGAATTCCCACGCGTAAGCTTATGCTTATGCGTAATTTTAGGTTTTTGCTCAAATGATCTTTACACTTCACAAAGCAAAGATATCCAAAGTCGACGTATTTTCGGACTTATCCAAGTAAGAAAACACGGATTAAACCGTAAAATTGAAGATCAAACTAAGGAACAATCTTACGCGTAATTTTAGGGTTTTGATACGCGAGGATTACTCGTAACTTTGATTTTGCCCAAATGTGTTTCTAAACCGATTTTTGTTATGGAATAGCTTCAATAGTACCAAAAGAACACAAAAGTGTGAATTTTGATGTACCAAAACGCTAAACGGGTTACGCGAGAACCACACCAACGAACAAAACAAGCTTAAAAGCGTAAATCCACGTAAAGTTTGAAACTTTTGCCAAAACAAGTATTTTAACACCTCAAAACATTGAAAGTACAAGAATCTTGGATTAAAGAGTGTAAAACGAGTTTTAAGATAACCAAAGATTGCGTTATCTTTACGCCGTAAGACCCAAAACCAAAACTTCAAAACAAACGAGTACACCCAACTATTTGGCGATTGATACCATCGTTAGGTCACTAGTTTTACAACACAAGCTTACTAGAAAGAGATAGAGAGGCGGATGAACAATACACACACAAACACACACACGAAATACTATGAATGGTTAGGCGATAGTATGTGAAAGAAATGCATTGAACAACCAACCCTCAAATGAGGGTTTACAAGAGTTTATATAGGCAAGGAGCTAGGGCAACACTCCCTCTCCTTCCCTATTTCTTATTGGGCTTGGATCAAGCTTATGGGCCTTCTAAATAAGCTTGACCTTAAACAAACATAAAGGCCATAATAAAGCTACCTATTACATATGAAATATAAATACTTGAAATACAGTTTAGGAGTGATTCCAACAATTAGTGCAGATACTCCTCATTCCTTTAGGCTAAACACAGTGGTGACCTGGGTCACCTGTGCCACATCAGCTTTCTCTCTCCGACGACCTAGTTGCCACAGTGATGACCTAGTTAATTTTTTTTTATTTTTTAATTCATATATTCTAAATACATATATACGTGTACATGCATGTCCTTAATTCCAAAAAGGTGTACATGCATACAAATACGTGTTGTACATGCATGTAAACACTCTTTCCATTAGATAGACCCTTTTATGCACACACAAACATCAAAACACAGATGTAATCCTGTAAGAAAGAAACACTTATTATGAGTTCCATCCTATGTTTCTTGAACAACAACATAGTGATTGTAAGAAAAAAAACACTTATCATCAGTTACATACTTTACCTCCACACACTTCTTTGCCAATCAAGTCAGTATCGAATAGCAAGAATGGGAACCATGTAATCCAGTTCATGTTACTAGCAACAAGATCCACATGGGACGTGTAAGAATTTTTAGAAGTATATATTACTAGCAAGAATGGAAACCATGCAAGAATGTAAGAATTTTTGTAAGAATGTAAGAATTTTTAGAAGTATATATTACTAGCAAGAATGGAAACCACAACCCCACAGTGGAGCAACCGTAGCTCGACCGAGGTCGACCTATCCTCTCGACCGAACCACTGTGTTCAGCCATACAGTTACAATGCTCAATTTAATCATGAACATCATGACCTGGTTTCCAACAGAACTGAAGCCTCTTCATTTAGGAGCTTTAGCATGGCAGAAATGATATTCACATACTATGACTCTTGATCACCTCGGCTCAGGACTCATACCTCATCACTTGAGAGTTAATCCAATTTTGATACACTCTATACTGTAATAAATTTAAGAAAAAATTAAAATCGAACATCACAATAATCAGAAAATCATATAAATTAATAAAAAAAAAAGAAAAAACCATATAAATTTTAAAAATCAAAAAATCACAATAATCGATTCAAAGGTATGTCTTCTGGTATCGATAACATCTACGGTCCTAGAAATGTCATTCAATAATGACACGGGTCTTTAGATGAAGTTCGAACGGAAGTTCAAACTTGTTTTTTAAAACATGCCTATTGTCCCTCTACACTTACGTCCTTTAAGAAATTTTGGGTGCATATATGGATCAAATTCAATCAATGACTACTCAAGACTATTCTATGTCGTGTCATTGATTGGCGGAAGAATTAATTATCTATTGCTATACCTGTCTAACAATTTGTCTCTGCATTATTGCTTATATTCCCAGTATTTTCTCTTGTGCTATATATGATTTCTTGTGATGTAATGTGTTTCTGAGTGTCTTATTGGTTCCTAGATATTCGTTCAATTTATGTTATCATGTGTAATATGCCCTATTGGGAATCTTTAAGGTCTTTAGAAATGTTGCATGTCATTGCATGTCATTTAGAGGAATAGAATCACCAAATAATGATAAGATATGTATATTAAGTATGAGGTTTGTCTAAATCAATGATTTGTATGCGGTTTGTCAAATCTAGGTAGTCTTATGCGATTTTTCAAACACAGGGACTAAATGTGTCAAAATGGAAAACTAGTACTTTGGTATAAAAGGATGCGATTTGTCTATTTTGGTCAAACCTCACCAAAACCTAGTCAAACTGATTTTTTTCTTTCTCAAATTATTCTTCGAAGCGGTTTGATATATCTTTTCACTCGTGGTATGTAAAATCTCTATATTTGTCAAAATCCCTTCACGAATTACACCTCTAACCATCATTATTTGTGCAGATTCTCACAGGATAATTCCATTTGTATACCTCACCTCGGTTTGTTCTCGTTATATCGATTAAGTTCTGAGTTTAGAGTTGTAATTGTAGAGGTGTTATTGTGATGTATGGGCATAGTTTTTATGGTTATTCCCCTTAGATTTAGATGCCCACTCGTAATGCATTTGATTTAGATGTTGGGATGTGAATTGATAGATGTTTGTGTTGTGTGTGTGCTTAATTAACATGCGTATGATGCGTGTTGTAGATTATGTGTGCTTGAGGAGTGTTTGGAGTAAAAACTGCTCGTAGATTTTGTATCACACGTTGTGTGCTTGAAAGCGGTTTGAGGGTTGTGCTTGAATGCGGTTTGTCAATCGGGATTATGCTTGAAAGCGACTTGTCATGAATAGAATTCTTGTAAGCGAATTGTATGTGTTATGCATATCTATGCGATTTGACCAAAGCTTTTACCTATACGATTTGATGCATGCGGTTTGAACAATGCGATTTGACCCTAGCATTTTGACCTATGCGGTTTGGTATATGCGATTTGACCTAAGCTTTGACCTATGCGATTTGATGCATGCGGTTTGACCCATGCGATTTGACCCTAGCGTTTTGACCTATGCGGTTTGGCATATGCGATTTGACCTAAGGTTTGACCGATGCGATTTGATGTATGTGGTTTGACCCATGCGACTTGACCCTAGCATTTTGACCTATGCGGTTTGATGTATGCGGTTTGACCCATGCGATTTGTTTTGTGCGTTTTGACCTATGCGGTTTGATCCTAAGCGGTTTATCCATATATAGATTGATTTTATGCGGTTTGTCCCTATGCGTTTTGTCTTATGCATGATGTGCTGATTGCTATGTGAATTATTCTTCATTATATTCGGATGACATGTGTGTTGATCTTTCACTTCTTTGTCTTTGTGCATGTAACACCCCCAAAATTTCACAGCGGAAGTGTTCGGGTCATGGGGTGCTACTAAATCAATATACACAACACAAGGTAATAAAGAATGGAAATTCTATTCCATTTTCAAAATATCGATTTATTTAAGAAATAGTTTTACATCATTGTCTCAAAGTGCGGAAGTAAAGCCCATAAAAATATATGTTGTCCCATTAAAAGTTGTATCAGATTTGCTTGAAAACACTTCGGATGCCAGTCTTCAACGAATGCCTTTGCCATTGCCCACGCCAAGAAGTAAACCTGAGAAAAACATGCTAAAATGTCAACACAAAGGTTGGTGAGTTCATAGTTTTAAGTAATCAAGTTTTAAAGTTGGACCACAGTTGCACATATAGCATCTCCGTGAATGACACTATATGCAAAAAGGCTATTACGCTAATACCAAGTTCATGCGACTGAAACTACCACAGTGTGCATGCATCTAGAAGCATGATAAATAAAATCCCATCAAGTGTATTTCCAGTACACTCAATCAATACGATATGATATACGCCCAACGTTTGCCTATCCGGTCAAACTCGAACGGGGTGTCATCCCCAATAGATCTATTCATAACAATCGCGCCTCCCCAAAGGAACTAACGATAGCATAGTTGGGATTCAAGGTTGTTTCACGTAATAGTGTTTTCAATTTCGTGTCCGAAAAGAGTTTTGCATGTTTCTCACCCCATAGTTTTATAAAGCAAGTAAATAAGAGTAAAGTGGGCTATAAACTCACCTTAGCGCTCGGTGAATAAGCACAAAGAGATCGAGTGTGGTATAGCAAAGGCTCCCTACTCTAACCTAATAATGAGATGGCAAGACTCAGTTTGCAGTTTTGTGTACTCACGACTCGAAGTTTTTAAATAAATGCAAGTGTTTATAAGTGGTTGTGTTTAATGTTGCTTGTGTGGCAGAATTTATGTTTAAAACGTTTAGAAGGGTTCATAAGTATTTTTATTAGCTTTGAAAACTTATTAAAAGTTTTAAGAAAGTTGCTAAGTGACATGAAGTGGAGGGGCTAAAACTGTCAAAAGGTGAAACTTGTAAAAGTAGCAAAAATTACAAAAGATGTCCACCTGTGATTCGAACCCGGTGGGTTGTGTGAGAGTGGAGCGACTTTTCCATCCGAGCCAAGGGCTCTTCTTGGCTTTAGTTTGCGCACTATGTGTATTTAAAGTTCTACTAACTGCTTTCTATTTTGCTATTTCTTTACTGTATTCATGCATGCTTTTGGTTTTGTGTTTCTCATTTCATTTTCAGTTTCAAAATAGTTTGTCATTCTTCAAGTCCTCAAAGGTGTACTTTTTTTATCGAGAAGAGACCAAATAAGCAAAGGTTATATGAATAGACACTTGACCATCGAGCCAATCTTAGGTGTGTTTTATATCCGTGTTTTTCTTGTGCTCGTTCTAAGTTCAAAACGAGACCACACTTGATTCATTTGAAGACTACGAGGGTCGAAATATAACTCATGTACGACTTGTTCTTTTACGTTTATAAATACCAAAAGTAACCACACAAGTTTGAAACACAATCTTTCACTCATACTTGCATTCATGTATGTCGAGTGGTGTATTTAAATAAAAACAATTTCTTAGTTTTTGAAACTTAACGCATAACAAAGTAATATGTAAAAATGAGCTTAAGGTTCAAAACAAGAAAATAAAACACATGATAAAATGGAAGTTTTGGATTCTTACAGTGGAGTGTGGTAGGATTCGATCACAAGGAAGAAACCAAGACAATTTGTAACCCAAAAATTATTAAACCCAAGGCTCCAAAAATTAGCTTATAACCCAAAAATACTTCCAAGCTTTCCAAAATCTTTGTGTTATGTTTTGTTTGTGAAAGTTTGATTTTGAATGTGTATCAAATGTCTGTGTCGAGTGAGCGTATAACAGGATGGGATATATCTTGCATGGCCCAATAAGTCATTGGATAATAGTGTGTATTGTGCATTAAACCTTATATCCATGTATTAGTAAACAAAGTAATTTGCTTTGATAAGTTTTGAAAGAAATGGTGTGATGTTCGATGGTATGCAGAAAAGGGAGAGGCCTTTTGGCCCAATGTACAAATGGATAATAGGATGCATAACTCTTTTTATATTATTAACCAAATATTGGAAGTTAAAGTAACTTTATCACAATTACTAAGGAGATCATGTGAATTGTGAGTTGGCATATGGGCGGCTAAACCGAATCTTTGGGGGGGGGGGGGAATAGTTTTGAATTTTCGTGATGTATTTCGTGTCCTGGTTGAGCTTAAATGTGGGTCGCGGTGTCCCGGTTTGATGTTTTTGACAAAAACGTGTAATAAAAAATTTTGAGCATGTTTTTGTAAATGTAAAATTTAAAATATTAATTCTAACTTGGAAAAAAATTTATTTGACTTTAGTCATGATTAACTGAGTGTCGGTACGCGTGTGCGACTCGTTAATCGAGATAATATCTCGTTGAGGTGTTTTGTTCATCGGTAAATATCAGGAATGATTTATTCGTATTATTCGATTATCAACGCTGCTCGTGATTTCATAATTCATATAAGAATTCTTAACTTGTCGTAATTATAGATCGAAAGGGAAAAGAAAAAAAATAGCCGCGAAAACCGATGAGGAAATTTACGAGTTGTTATAGTACCTACCCCTTAAAAGAAACCACGTCCTCGTGGTTTACGATGTGAGAATCGTCGAGGTCGATACGGTGACGAGATGCGAGAATATATACTTAAAACGTGACGAGGAAGAGAGTCTAGTCATTCAAGAAAAGATTTAGTGACATGAGGCGATAAGTAAACAAAAGATAAAAGATTCATTAAGCGGAATATTCAGAATACATCGCGATTACACAACAGCGTACAATAGGTAGAAAACCTAAAGGATTAAAATCTAAGAAAGCGGATAATTTCTTTGTTGTCGTCAGTTTAGATAGTGTTGAAGTTGATCTTGACGCTCTTCTTTTTCTCCAAGGAAATAAGCTCTTCCTCGGCCGGTTCAACTGGTTGTTTCCATTCGATCCCTTGGATTGGGACACTCATCCTTGTAGTGTCCTCGCTCTCCACACCAAGCAAGTTATGTTAGCAAGATCCTTGACTTGCGCCTTGGCCATGTGCCCAATCTTCCGGCGCTATGACATTTCACCGTACACCGACCACTGTGGTGGAGTTTACAGTGTTGCACAAAGGGTGCTTCCCCTCATAGCCCTTCTTCTCTTCTGTTCCTGCAGAGCGGACCTTAGCTACCTCTTGCCTCTTGTTTTGATTGTTGTTGTTGTCTTTCGAGTTATCACTCCACTTCCGCTTGTTGTTATATGTTGCTTCAGCGGCATCCTCGATCACTTGATCCATTAACTTGTTTGACACTTCAATAGTCTCGTGAAGGTCAGCAGCCTTGGAGGTAGTTAAATTTCCCTTGATAGATGGATGTAGCCCTCCAATGCATCGCTCTATCAAGCGAGCCTCAGTTGGTACCATCTCCGGGCATAGCAAGGCTAACTCTTGGAAACGTTGGTTGTAGAATGCCATATCAGTGCCCTTCACCTTGATGTTCCAGAATTCAGCCTCCAGCTTCTTGATTTCATTGCGAGGCCAATATTTCTTGAGCACCATATCCTTGAATTCTTCCCAAGTCATGGCGTAAGCAGCATCAATGCCTGCAGACTTCAGGTAATTATTCCACCAAGTTAAGGCAACCTCTTGAAAAGTGAACGAAGCAAACTTCACTCTGTCTTCATCTTCGTAGTTGCAGATTCTGAACACAGTTTCCATTTTTTCAAACCAGCGGGTCAAAACAACAGCTCCCTCCATTCCATTATAACCGCGGTCATACAGCCACGGAACTCCTTGTATGCGGCGGCACATTTATTACCAAGAGGCCTAGAAGTTCCAAAGATCGGTGGTCGAGTTGTTCAAATTTATCGCGGCTAGCCGCCGCCACTCGCTCATTGACCAATTGATCAATCATGGCTTGATCAATAGCAGGTGGGTTTGCATGCAGGAGCAAGAGTGGGAGTAGCGGCGGGTCAGCCACGGGTGATTCTTGTTGACTTTCTCCTAGCCATCTTCTATGATACAAGAAAAGACGTTAATTGAGTTTAGAATAGAAGGAGTAGTGGCCTATCAGGTTACGAAGGATAGAACATATGAGTGAAATAAGAGGATGTGACCAGTGACAGAGGTGGTTTAAATATATGTATGAAAATAATATAATCAAGTAGTTGTATGTTACATAAAGAAATAGCATAGACGAGTTGTACGTTACATAAAGAAATAATGTAGAAGCAATTATGGGAGCATAGCATAGTGCGATATTGTAATAGTGGGCATGTTACGGAGTTTAACAAAGAAGGGTAACAAGTATTCGTAGTCTACTCTACACTATCCTTAAATTAATTATTCCTTAATTCCATTCAGTTTGTTACATCAATATTATTCTTATTTAAACTTCGCGACCCAATCAAACAAGAACAGCCTTAAAGTTTAAACAAGAACAGCTTATACACATTTAAACTTCGCGACCCAATCAAACAAGAACATCCTTAAAGTTTAAATGTGAGTTAATTAAGAAACTTAATGACTTTGAGAAATAATTAATTTAATTCAAATGAGAGCTTATACGAACCTAACATATAGCAGTAACACATAGCACGACTATATCGTGTAACATTAGGCAAGGCATGGCAAACATCGGCAAATGTGGCGTTGAAGTGTTTTAGGAAAATTTGGTTATAGTTTAGGTTTTGAAAATACCTAATTCTCCATAACCTCGGCTCGATACTAATCAGAACACCCCAAAATTTCACAATGAAGCGTTCGGTCATGGGTGCTACTAAATCAATATACACAACACAAGGTAATAAAGAATGGAAATTCTATTCCATTTTAAAATATAGATTTATTTAAGAAATAGTTTTACATCATTGTTTCAAAGTGCGGAAGTAAAGCCCATAAAAATATATGTTGTCCCATTAAAATTTGTGTTAGATTTGCTTGAAAACACTTCGGATGCCAGTCTTTAATGAATGCCATTGCCATTGCCCACGCCAAGAAGTAAACCTGAGAAAAACATGCTAAAATGCCAACACAAAGGTTGGTGAGTTCATAGGTTTAAGTAATCAAGTTTTCAAGTTGTACCACAGTTGCACAAAGGCTATTACGCAAATACCAAGTTCATGCGACCGAAACTACTACAAAGTGTGCATGCATCTAGAAGCATGATAAATAAAAGTACAAAGAAGTGTATTTCCGACACTCAATCAATACGATATGATATACGCCGACGCTTGCCTATCGTGTCAAACTCGAACGGGGTGTGATCCCAATAGATCTATTTATAACAATCGCGCCCCCAAAGGGAACTAACTTTAGCATAGTTGGGATTCAAGGTTATTTCACGTAATAGTGTTTTCAGTTTCAGGTCCGAAAAGAGTTTTGCATGTTTATCACCTCATAGTTTTATAAAGCAAGTAAATAAGAGTAAAAGTGGGGGCTATAAACTCACCTTAGCAGTTCGGTGAATAAGCACAGAGAGATCGAGTGTGGTATAGCAGTGGATCCTACCTGGAACCTAAGAATGAGATGGCAAGACTCAGTTTGCAGTTTTGTGTACCCACGACTCGAAGTTTTTAAATAAATGCAAGTGTTTATAAGTGGTTGTGTTTAATGTTGCTTGTGTGGCAGAATTTATGTTTAAAACATTTAGAAGGGTTCGTAAGTAATTTTATTAGCTTTGAAAACTTATTAAAAGTTTTAAGAAAGTTGCTAAGTGACATGAAGTGGAGGGGCTAAAACTGTCAAAAGGTGAAACTTGTAAAAATAGCAAAAATTACAAAAAGATGTCCACCTAGATTCGAACATGGGTGGGTTGTGTGAGAGTGGAGCGACTTTCCCATCTGAGCCAAGGGCTCTTCTCGGTTTTAGTTTGCAGACCATATGTATTTAAAGTGCTACTAACTGTTTTCTATTTTGCTATTTCTTTACATATTCATGCATGCGATTTTGGTTTTGTGTTTCTCATTTCATTTTCAGTTTCAAAATAGTTTGTCATTCTTCAAGTCCTCAAAGGTATACTTTGTTTATCGAGAAGAGACCAAATAAGCAAAGGTTATATGAATAGACACTTGACCGTCGAGCCAATCTTATGTGTGTTTTATATCCGTGTTTTTCTTGTGCTCGTTCTAAGTTCAAAACGAGACCACACATGATTCATTTGAAGACTATGAGGGTCGAAATATAACTCATGTACGACTTGTTCTTTTACGTTTATAAATACCAAAAGTAACCACACAAGTTCGAAACACAATCTTTCACTCATATTTCATATTTGCATTCACGTATGTCGAGTGGTGTATTTAAATAAAAACACATTCTTAGTTTTTGAAACTTAACGCATAACAAAGTAATATGTAAAAATGAGTTTAAGGTTCAAAACAAGAAAATAAAACACATGATAAAATGGAAGTTTTGGATTCTTACAGTGGAGTGTGGTAGGATTCGATCACGAGGAAGAAACCAAGAGAATTTGTAACCCAAAAATTATTAAACCTAAGGCCCCAAAAATTAGCTTATAACCCAAAAATACTTTCAAGCTTTCCAAAATCTTTGTGTTATGTTTTGTTTGTGAGAGTTTGATTTTGAATGTGTATCAAATGTGTGTGTCGAGTGAGCTTATAACAGGAAGGGATAGATCTTGCATGGCCCAATAAGTCATTGGATAATAGTGTGTATTGTGCATTAAACCTTATATCCATGATAATAGTGTGATGTTCGATGGTATGCAGAAAAGGAGAGGCCTTTTGCCCAATGTACTAATGGATAATAGGATGCGTAACTCTTTTTATATTATTAACCAAAATATTAGAAGTTAAAGTAACTTTATCACAATTACTAAGGAGATCATGTGAATTGTGAGTTGGCATATGGGCGGCTAAACCGAATCTTTGGGGGGGGGGGAAATAGTTTTGAATTTTCGTGATGTATTTCGTGTCCCGGTTGAGCTTAAATGTGGGTCGCGGTGTCCCGGTTTGACATTTTTGACAAAAAACGTGTAATATAAAATTTGAGCATGTTTTTGTAAATGTAAAATTTAAAATATTAATTCTAACTTGGAAAAATATTTATTTGACTGTAGTCATGATTAAGTGAGTGTCGGTACGCGTGCGGCTCGTTAATCTAGATAATCTCTCGTTGACGTGTTTTGTTCATCGGTAAATATCAGGAATGATTTATTCGCATTATTCGATTATCAACGCTGCTCGTGATTGCATAATTCATATAAGAATTCTTAACTTGTCGTGATTATAGATCGAAAGGGAAAAGAAAAGAAAATAGCCGCGAAAACCAGTGGCGAAATTTACGAGTTGTTATAGTGCACTTAACCTGATCATCATTAACCGTCAATACTTTGTGGTGTACACGAGATTTCATTACTTAATGTGCCTTTGTCTCTCTGATATCATGTTCTCTACTATGTGTATGTCATGTTATGACCATGCATTAACAATTTATTGCCTGAAATACTCTCTTGCAAAGTGGTTATTATGTAGTCCTCATCTAACTTAACAAATTTCCAAATATTGTTGTTGTGAATGTGTGCTTTACAGAAATACAATGGCAGACATCACATCTTCTGAGAATCAAGCTACTGTTGCACCACCCACTACACTTATTGATGATGAAATTCTTCCTTTTGAGGAAAGGGTTACAATTGCTAGAAACAACTGCTTTGTGGACGTGGAAAGAAACCAACCAAATCCCATCTACAGAATGGCAATTGATCTTCTGAAGAACACCAAATTCTTTGGTGCCTTAACTTTGCGGTTTACAATTCCTTCAATATACCTGCAACAATTCTGGAATACAGTAGCATGGGACAGGATCACAGCAGTATACACTTGTCAACTTGAAGACAAGTGGTATGACATATCTGCAAACACGCTCAGGGAGGCTCTACAAATCACTCCAAGAGACCCCTCCAACCCATTCATCACTCCACCAACTGCTGAAGAATTAATGGAGTTTGTCGAAGAACTAGGGTATCCAGGCAAGATCACAAAGATCTCTGGAATCATCACTAATGAAATGCATCAACCCTGGAGAGCAATTATCACTATTCTCAACCTTTACCTTACGGGCAAGACTTTCGGGTTTGAGAGAGTGAGGGCCCCAATGCTGCAAATTCTATGGGGAGTGGTGAAAAGTGCAAACATTGATTTTGCGGAATGCATCTAGGAAGAATTCACCTTAGCTATGGACACCTTCATTACTGATAAACAAAATTTTATTAATCAAGTTAAGGGAAAGAAATCCAAAGACAAAAGGGTGATTCCCAACATAAGGTTCTCAAAGCTCATCATCAAGCATCTGCAGGAAAAACATCAGTTTAGTCCAAGAAGCGAGTCTGCCCTCCATGAAGCCGACGATGAAAATCTCCTCGGGAATTTAAAGTTTTTTGCAAAAGGATCAAACAAAGAGGTCTTTGGAATGCCAATCCCTGAAACACTTCTCACTGATAGAATTAAGAAAGCCGAATACTTCAAGAAATACATGAAAAAGGCTTCAGGCACGACTGTTGATGACATACCCAATCCCACTCCCACACCATCCAAATCAACAAAATCATCCTCGAAGTCATCTTATGCCAACCTCCCTAAGAAAAGGCAAGAAAGGTCAAAATCTGCTGATTCACCCTCACAGAAGCAGAAGAAGAGAAGGAGTGACACTGGGAAGTGGAAAGGTAAAGGGTCCAAGGAACCCGAGAAAGATATGACTTTGATAGATGAAGACGATGCAGCACTTCGTAAGAGAATTCAAGCCAGTTTGCAAAGTTTAGAGGTGTCAGTGAGTCAGCCAAGGAAGGGTGTTACAATTCATGAACCTGAATCTGTACCACATCACACACACACCCCTCCGGCTGCTCAAGGTAAAGGAAAAGGAAAGGCTGGGGAAGAAGTGGAGCAAGCCGCTCAGATGATGTTAACTATTTCCACTCCAACTTCTGAAACTACGACACAATTTGAGCTCAAGAAAAGAAGTGTTGGATCATCGACTACACCAGAGCCAAGTGAAGCAAAAGGGGAGCACTCTACCACACAGGAAGACACTTTGGACTCCAGTGACACACAGTCAGAAAGTCACGGATATGAAGGTGGAGATGTTAACTTGATTGAACCAGATCTTCAAGCAAAGTAGCAGACAGAAATAACCACGGGAACCGTACCAGAGGCGAAAACTAAGCCAACAAATGTTGAAGTTCAAGATACACAATTAGGAGGAAATGAACTGTTTCACGACACATATTCTAATCTTCAAGATACTCTAAATCCAATACCTGAAGAACAAGTGCCCCTTGAAGAAGTGAATGTTTCAATAGGATCCCTATCCTCTTTGAAGAATCTTGATACAGACAAAACCTATGGTGACCAATTCCTCAAGAATAGACCCTCAGATGCTGAGTCGGATAAACAAAATGATGAAAAGGAAGAGGCTGAATCCATGTTTTCGGTTACAATTCAGCAGGATACATCCATCGTTCCTCCTATGTCTGCACCAATAGTCTCAGTATCAGCAACAGCTCCTACAACCACACTTCCACCACCTATACCCCTCTTATCAACCGTACTTCCACCACCCGTACTTTCTGATACGACAACAACCGTCATCTCACCAACGATCATCACTGACAATGACCCTGCTACACCACCGACATCACCACCTCCTTGCAAAACCACGGAACAATTACTTGATGAGGCATTAAAACAAATTGATGCTCTCGAGAAGCACCACCTGCCCGAATCAGTAAAACATCTGGAACGTCGTCTATCTAAGTTAGAGGGTTTCGATTTTGGCACTGAAGTGATCAACGCAATTGAAGCAGAGGTCAAAGACGCAGTCTAATGGGCTATGAAAGCTCGTTACATAAGAGATTCAAAGACTTGCCCAATTCAGACATGAGATCAATCCTCCACGATATAATGTTTGAAACGGTTGAGCATAAGGAGGACGAAGTCCATAAGAAGTTATATGAAGCCCTCCAGAACTCAATCAACCATGATAATCACTTGCAGTACTTGATAGACATACGTGATAGGGAGGGAAAGAAGAAAAGGAGAGTGGCGATGCTTGAATCTAAGTCTAGAGTTCCTAAACCACCACCTCCTCCTCCTCCAACTGGTGAAGCTAGTTCTTCTGGTTCAGGTGGATCATCAGGTTCTGCGGAAATTCAAAAGGCTAATCCACCTACTCCACCTCCTAAGCCTTCAAACCAACCTGGTTCCTCAGCAGGGCAAGGGTCACAGAAGACCTCGAAAACCTCGTCCTAGGCTGCATGGACCACGGTTGATTCCCTGTTTACACCGACCTTCACCACCATTCCAGAAGAGTAGGTAATGAATGAAGAATCATACGTTGTTCAAGAGTCAGATTTTGAAGATGATGATGCTTCCACCAAACACATTTCTAAGCTCTCTAATGATGAAGATTGGTGGAATGCATATATAGGGGGAAACACACTAAATCATCTAGGACTGCACCAACTAAAGAAATGACTCAAAGCTGGTGGCCTGAGGAAAGACCTGAATCTCCTGAACCTTCATGGGCCATTTCAGAATCTGATTTGATTGTTCCTGACAACAACTGGGCAAACATCATTGCAGCCAACCATGTAGCACCTTCAAAAGAATCACTCCTGCATATTACTAGTGACATGAGAAGCTTTATTAAGTGGTATTGTGATAAGCATGGAATTTCATCAATCACTCCAAAGGATCTAGAAGGCCCAGCGTATGAGATTGTCAAAGCCTTCCATTCAGATGCCGCACATCTACAATACCAAATGGAGGAATGCCACAATTTGTTGACAGATCAAGTAGATGATAATATCAGTGGATACAACGTCAACAAACCTCTTCCTCTTGGTGGTGAACCCGGACAGATGACTATCCAATCTGATTTCTTCTTCAACAGAGATCTGGATTATCTGCGTGCTGGAACTCAGGGAAGTAGACCAGCTTTATCTATTTCTAGGATGAAGGCCGCAAATTATCCAGATCCAGGACTTGAAAAGATGGTTCCATATCAATTTTGGACAGAAAAGGAATATGAGTACCACGTTGCTGCCTCATACGGTATCACTCATTGGTGGCTCAAAAAGAAAAGATTCTACATTGAAAGACATGGTGCAGAAAAGAGGCGCATAGCGGTTCATTCCAAGCTGCGTATTCTAAGTGTAGTCAGTGTGGAGATCTTTCTAATGTATGGATACGATTATCTAAAGAAGATCGTCCTCAGAAGAGCTGATCTGAAGGACCATGTAATTGAAGACAACGACTTCAAACATCTATTTCTACGTGATTTTGAAGATCTGTACTTATTGAACCTCCAAGGCCACCTTGATCACCTGCTTACTCGCGAAAAGAAGTCTCTTGCTGAAGCAGTCAATCTATGGATAAGAGGATTAGTGATACGACAAAGAGTGGGTGACTTTCAGCTTGGCATGGAGAGCTATCAGACTCAAGTCAATCTAACCAAGCGTTAATGGGAAGCTACAGGGTATGAATATAGACATGACTACTCAGTTATTGACACTTTAAGAGCAGTTGTCTTTACAGACAAATATGGATCAAGGATGCTAATGAGGCTGTGTGAGCTATACAAGTTCATAGATGGTACTCTAAAAGTTGTTGAAGAAGAATTGGATTCTAGGGTCAAGGAGTTTAAGCTCGAGATGAGACCGGGGAACAATATAAGGTTTTGGACGGTGCATGATTTAAAAAGGTATGAAGATTTCATTGCTGCTATTGGAAGAAGGCTCAAGACTAGAAAGATATTCCGTAGCCTAGAAAGTTTTGTGGGAGGAAGAGTTCGTGAAGGACATTACAAGCTACTACAGAGAACAGAATGATGATATCCTCTCATAGTAGTTATTTTTGTTTAACTCTCATGTGTGATGTGGTGATTGTAATATGAACAATAATAACTATAATGTATATAGTAGTGATAGGTTTATGGCTTGTAGCTTCCCTCTTTGTCTTAAGATGGAGCATTGTAGTGTTTCTTTTCAGATCAAATAAAACAGGACACATTTTTCTCCAAAAGGTTTTATACATATTTAAATCACTTGAGATCCAAAATCTCAAAGGATTTGAAATTTTTGATCGGGGGAGAAAATGTGATATAAATATGCAATCTGATAAAATGTGATCCTCAAGTCTCAATAAATAGGCATCTCTCCCCATATGTGCTAAACCTTTTCGTATATCGAAGCACATATTGAGGGGAGCATTTCAAAAATTATCCTAAAAACTATCAAGGTACTAAAGCACATTGTTCTTTTTCAAGAAGTACCTTGATTGAAATTTTAAATGGTTTCCCTGGCTACTGTGATCGTGTAAAGTTCTAAAAACAAAGAGGTCTTTGTAGGGATAGTTTCTATGAAGCCACAAAAGTGTGTTCATGACCCATAAAGTTCTGTTCTTGGGGTATGTTGTTTCTGGTGAGGGAATACAAGTAGATGAGTCTAAAGTGGCAGTTATTCAAGAGTGGCCAACCTCAAATAGCATTCTGAAGTTCATAGTTTTCATGGGCTTGCTTTTTTATAGGCGATTCATCCCACATTCTAGTTCCATTATGCCACATTGACAAATTGCACGAGGGGAAAGTCATTTGTGTTGATGGTGGAAGCAGGATCGGCTTTTCAGGTTATCAAATAAAAGCTTACTATAACACTGATTTTGGCATTGCCTGAATTTTCTTAAGTCTTTGAGCTTGATATGGATGCCTCAAAGGTTGCAATTGGCGGGGTTATCAGTCAAGGTGGTCGAGTTGCCTATTTTAGTGAGAACTTGACAAAGTCGAAGTCTAGGTACACCACTTATTACCGAAGTTCTATGCCATTGTCCAAGCTATAAAGCATTAACGTCATTATCTATTTCATAAGAAGTTTGTTTTGTTCACTGATCATAATCTTTGAGGCATATTCGCACTCAAGATAAGTTATTACATAAGCATGGGCGTTGGTTGGCAGTTCTTGAGAAGTTTACTTTTGTGGTCAAACACAAGACTGATGTTCGAATCAGTTCGTTGATGCCTTAAGCAGGAGGAGTAATCTGCTTGTATCTATGCGAGTTGATGTGTCGGGGTTGGATGTCAATCGTGAGCAGTTAGCTATTGACCCATATTTTTCTGTTGTTCTGCAAGGTGTGAAATCAGGGCAGAAACCAGATTTTCTACTACATGATGGTTTTCTTTTCAAAGGGAATCAAAAGGAATTACATGGTGAAGGCCATGTTGGTCGTGATTGCACTTTACAATTAGTGCAAGCCTCTTATTTCTGGTCCATTATGAGGATAGAAATGGATCATCATGTCAAGCGGTGTCGTATTTGCCAAGTTTCAAAGGGTAAAACTACTAATGCGGTACTCTACATGCCTTTTCCTGTTCCTTTGCAACCATGGGTTGATATCATCATGGATTTTGTGTTGGGGTTACCTTGTACTCAAAGGGGTAATGGTTCAATCTTTGTTGTTGTTGATTGTTTCTCTAAGATGGTTGATGAGTGTCTAAATACTCATCATTTTTGTACCATTTAAACTGCAAAAACATCTGAAAACACTCAGAAATGCATCAAAATGATGAAAATATATGCAAAAATACCAAAATATCAAAATGAAAACGTATCAAGTTTGCATAATTGGCGCTTTAGTCCCCAACTTTCAAAAGTTGTCAAAACTAGTCCTCGTAATTCAAAAACTTGTAAAAATATCATTCAAGGTCTCAAATATTCTAAGTTGTCAAAATAGTCCTTGAATGAATCTTTTGGAAAATGGCGACTTTAGTCCCTCAAGTTTGAAAAATGTCAATAATGGTCCTTGGTTAATTTAAAAGTGAAAATTATCAAATATTAACCTTGTACTATTCAAATATGGCAAAATTGGTCCTTATGGTGAACTTTTGGAGAATTTACATGTTTGGTCCCTCAAGTTTCAAAGTTTGTGATTTAGTCCCCGGAAGTGTAAAATGGAAATTATCAATTGAGGTCCTTGTACTATTGAAGCTTGGCAAAATTCACCTTTGGAATAGTGGCGATTCAGCCCTTAACTTTGCAGATATTACATCAATGGTCCTTGTGATATTAAATAAACCAAACGGACCCTTCTTTGTTATTAACTATCCAATACCAAGCCCAAACCAGTTACAAGCCCAAACCCAAAATTTTAAAAAAGAAATAAAACCGCCTCCCACTGTTCATCCCTCTCACTCTCCACTGCAAACCAGAAACCAGGTGGTTTCACCACCTCACCACCACTTTCCACCTTTCCACCTTATCCCCCCACCTGTTTACATAATCCCTAACACCTCCACATACACCAAGAAGCATTAAATGCTAAAAACCCGCTCTATGACTTTTCCCGCCAAAAACTCCACTTGTACGATTTGGATGAATTAAGATGATCCAATGGCTGGAATAAAGTGGGATTTAATTAGAGGTCGACAAGGAAGCTTTTTGGATGTTTATAAAAAAGAAAGAAGACAGAAGAGATGGTTGTCGCATGTTTTTAGACCATTTGTAGTGTAAAATTTACTTAAATGTCTGTTTTAATTTAAATTTTAGTTCTCAGTGTAATTTTAAGTTTGTTTCAAGTTAAAAATCACTTTTGTATTGTAATTATTTCAGTTTAATAAGATTTCAAGTTTTAATGTTTCTTGTTAATTCGTATTAAGTAAATTAAACTAATTATAAGTTTCAAAAGCTCTTTTATCCTTCCAACAAGCTCGTATAAGCTTGTTATAGCTTTTCATGAGCTCGCTTATATACTCTAGTGTTTTAAATTAGAAAACCAAAATTGGTCAACGAAAGTCAACAGAGATCACTCTTTGGTTCGAAATGGATTGGGTTGATCTTGATGTTTGAGTGGGTTGATTTTGATTAGAATAGTGATAAATTGGGTTCTCGTGATAAGTCGCATATGAGTTGGATCACTTGTGAGTTCAAATTTTCTTTCTAATTTCTTGCTTGGATTTGCTTATTATTCTATGTTCGAGGTTAGTTTACCGCTAAGAATAGTTGATATAGGTTTGTTTAGGTATAAGTTTACTCATATTAATCATAGGTTTGCATCTATATACCATAAAAGTCAATATTACTCTAAATCATCTTAAGTTCATAATGTTAGGATTTTTAAGTACAAATCTCATCTACGTAGTTGATAACTTGTTACTCCAGCTTAAATCAGTCTTATTATAGCTTAATATAACTTGTTCAGTCCATACAATTGATTTAAAGTTCATAAAAGTCAAAGTTTTAGTGTAAATTAAAAAGTCAAAATATCACTTAAGCAGTTTTTGAATAAAATGAATAATTTCATATAGGATTAAATATTAAGATTTAGCTTAAATCCTTTTGGGATATTAAAATTTAGCTGCTAAACTTAATTAGAAAAATATTAGTTCACTTATAATCAGCTTATTAAGTCCTTATTTCTTAGCTTCTTTTGAGTGCTTTTCTGAAATCATGCCCTGTTCACAGTGTTACTACCCTATTTCACAAGCTCTCAGAGAGCTTATTAGTGACCCCTAGCTTATGTACCTTAGCTTTTTGAGAAGCTCACCTAGCTGACTCAAGGTTACAAGTGCTTATTTTCCATTCTTAGCTTATTTGATTAGCCTGCTAAGTGCTTTTTGTTTGTCCCATTCCATTCAGTACATTAGACAATCAGTGCTTACTAGATTTTTCAAAAGCTCCTCATAAGCTCACCAGTGAATTCCACTATGAAAGCTTTTGTTTTTTGGAAAGCTCAGTTGGTTAGCTTGTTTGTCCCAGTGTTTGTTCCCATTTCCTAGCTTATATTAGTGCTTAAAAACAAGCTTAAAAGTACCTAGATAACTAATAAATGTCCTGTGCAAACAGATAAGCTTGTGATTATTTGAAGCTTATTTGGTGCTTATTTTTAAATAATTGTGCTTATTCAGTTGTTAAATTAGCTTATTAATAATTGTTCAGCTTATTTTTAGTTTAATCTTGCTTATTTACTAGCTTATAGCCATCTTAGCTTAAAACTTGTGCTTATTTCCATTTCAAGCTAAACTGTTAAGAAACTATAGCTTATTCTGAGCTTATTAGCAGTTTTCATAAAAGTTGTAGTTGTAAAATTGCTTATCTTAGTTAGCTTAATAAGTTGCAAAAGAAAATTCCAAAAATAAAATAAATAGCAAAAGTCATTGCTTGGATTCGAACCACGCCACCCACCACCACACACACACACTACCAACCGCCTTGGGACTTTGATCATTATATCTTTGCATAATTAAATACATAACCCGTTTTAGTTCATTGCTTATACGCACTATTTAGCTTATTTCTAGCTTATTAAAACAAACTTTTCAAGTTTTGTATTTTTCCTAGCATTGTATTGTTAATAAGTATTTTATAAAAAGTTTCGATTTTCTCAATAGTTTTAGTATTTTTAATCATTTAATTAGTCTAAAATAGTATTTAATTCATAATAAAAATATAAAAGTCAAAAAATATAAATCTTTTTCTAAAATTTTCTTTTGTCATATAGTAGGTAAGAAAATTGTTTTACATTCGTAGGACTTTTATTTCAAAATTTTACGCTTTTACTTGCGACTCGCTGTAATTTTTATACATAACGACGCTTTTCATTTTAAGTCACGCTTTTAGATAATTTAAGTTTACGCTTCAATTAAAATAGTTTATTTGAGTTATTTTGTTTTATAAATCACAAAAACATCATTGTAAAAATAGTGATAGCATTTATTTAATATATTTTAGCTTTTAATTTTCTTTAATTTGCATTTAAGCCCCTGTAATTTACAAACTTTTCTTTAGGTATAAATAACCCAAAATCCTTACCGATCACTATCCTTAGTGATTATTCGACATCCGTCTGTGTTAAACACCATTCATCCTCCGTGGGACTTAACGACCCGTGAATCCACTATATTCCTCTGATCTTAATTGCATTTGTTTCTGAACTGTTTTAAGTTTGTTACGGTTGACCATTCACAAGTGGTTAGCTTGTATGATTAAACTTGACTGTTCAGGAGCCAATCAAATTTTGGCGCCGCTGCCGGGGAGGCTGTAAGCGTGTTTTAAGCATTTTCAGATCCATTCTTGCACATATACCACCTTTTATAAACAGTTTTTTGTAAAGTTAATCAAACTCAAAAAAGTTCATTAACACTTTTCCTAAAGTGTTAACAACACCAAAAATATTTTCATTCTTTGTTTTTGTAACATGTTTTTCAAAAAATCCAAAAATATTCATCTTTACCCTCTTACCCTTTTTGATTCTTTATCCCTTACCCTCTATCCATTTGATTCTAACTTCTTCTATTCTCATGGAATCTCTCGACTACGACAAATTCGAACGGTTGAAAACTTCATACTTTATCACAAATGTCAAGAATTCGTGTTGTTCGTGATGATCCATTAATTCGCGTAGGAAATGGAACGAAAACCGGGGTGACAAAGGACCGTGTACTTCCTCCGATAATGGAGGTGCTAACACGTCCAACCTACGGTTATCCAAAGATCTAATCCTCGATTGCTCCTAAGCCGCCTAAAATTGATCCTACACTTTCACAATTTACGGTTAGAAGCAATCATGCAGAATTTAGACCGATGACTAGCAAGAATGACTTGCCTAATCTTCACGTTTCTCAAGAACCGGAACCAGAGACCATAACGAAAGTGGTGGAAATTGCTAGCTCTCAGAGCACACCACTTGTCCCACCTCCGGATTTTTCAAAATGTTCTTCGAGTCTTAATAGTCATTCGGATCACCATGTTGGTTTTGTTGATTCTTTGAATGAACCGATTCCTTCTCATAACTCTCAAATAGAATCGCTTATTCCTTGTGTCGGTTGTGGTGAGCCTCTTTTGGTTCACCACGTCACCGTGTACGTGTGTGTGCAGTGTGGTAATGATATTCATAACGGAGTTGTTTGTTTTGTGGTTCGAGGAATTCATTTGATTATGATCCTAATCCGAACTCATTTAACGACCCTCAAAATTTTCCAACTACCCACCACACCCGACTTATCTTCATATAATCAACATAATCTTTGTGAATTTTGTGGAGGTCCTCACCAAGGATTTGAGTGTCAATCCGAAACACGTTTGTCTATGAACAGTTCTCCGGTGATGCTCGTAACTTTGGTTATGACCAATATCCATATAATTCGCCATCCGCACTCAACAGCTTTTGTCATGAATACTGTGGAGGTCCCATTTCACTCGATTGTCAAACAGGAATCCATTTCCTTGTAACAATTACGACTATCCATATCACGACCAACCTCCACAAGGCCAAATGACTCAAACTCCTCAAAAAACCCAACAAGACACTTATCTAGAGCTTCGAGTCGGTGAAAAGAACGAGGAGTTGAGTAAACAAAGATTTCATAATGTTCCCGCTTTTCTTGTGTATATTGTGGGGTCCTCATGATGATTATCAATGTCAACCTTCCGTTTTGACAAATCTCCACTCCCACAATGTCCCGTCATTCAAAATTCACATGAGAAATCCATGGAAGAATTGCTAGTCAAGAGCGGTGCTAAAATAAATTCCCAAATTGCCTTTGAAAATCTATTAGGGAATCAATTGCAAAAGAAAAAGCAACCAGATCTAGCTCTCAATTTTGTTTTATTCCCGATGACGTGATGATGAGGATGCACTTGGTATCCTATAATTTTATAAAGATTCATCAAGTTCATCAGTTGATATCCCAACAGTTGAGATTCATTCTCAAACAACTGCTATCACACCCGAAGCTCCCACTCACTCTCTGAACATGGGGGACGAGCATCTTGATACTGTTCCTGAAAAGGAATTGGACGAATTCATAAAGTCTAGTGTTGAGGACCTTGTCCCAATCCCGAGAGAGTCACAGGGAACTTTTGACCATATGTGTGATACCCCTTCCCCTCTTGAGTGTTCAAAAGATCATTTTGAGACTTTCTCCGATTTTAGCGATGATTGTAAATCTTATGGAGACATTGAGAATGTTGAGGCATCACTTTCACATTTTGATGTTGATCCTCTTCTTGAGGAGTTCACCGATGAACTCACTCACATCATTCCACTTTCATCGGAAAGTGATGATGATCTCTTTGATTTCAAAGCCAACCTAGGAGAAATTGAAAGTCTCCTTTGTGATGATCGTTCACTCACTTCTTATCCCAACAATCCAATAGAGAATGTTAATCACTTTGTTCCTGAAGCATTCAAAACAACTCTCACTAATCCTCTATTTGAATTCGAATCTGAATTCACTTGGATTTCTAACAATCCAATCTTTGACGAGGATAGTGATGAGCCCACAATGGAACAAGAGTTCACAAATTCACTTCATGTGAATGATTCTCTTTACGAGGAGTTCTCCTTTGAACTCACTCATATCATATCTCCACCGGAGTATGATAACTTCCACTTTGATCTAGACATAAATGATCTTTGTGTTCCGAAGGGAAATGTTCTCAACCATGAGAACTTGCTTGATATCAAAATCCCATCCCTCCCACCCAGAATATGTCTTGATCAAATGAGCTTAAATGATGAGATTCATGATCCATAAATCATGAATTCCCTTCTGATAATTATGAGTTAGTCATGATTTTTATCATGATTTTCTTTCTTTTCTTCACATATGGTGTGACTTCTCGTTCCCTTTTCTCCTTCGGGAATGAAGACACTATTTTTGATCCCGGCATTTTCATTTATCATTTTTGAGCCGGTTCTATCTATATCTCATCGGTGTGGAACTTTCACGTACTTCAAATGTTTGTCCAAACATCTTGAATGAAAGTCCGATGGAGATTGTCTCTTCCACTTACTTCCCATGAACAAATTAATTGGGTCGAGTCAAGCTAGCGACTCGGTAATCAAAAACAAGAGTTAAACATGGGTTTTCACCCGTGTACCACCCTAGTGTGGGGAGATGCCCCACATGTTGTATATAGATCTTAAAATGAATGAAAAGTGTAAATATTAAAAAAAAAATAATTGTTGTGTTTCTACACTTAGCTAGTAATGTTATCTTTTACGTTCTAAGTTTCGCATAACACAGTGTACTTTGAATATTGAGGACAATATTCATTTCTAAGTGTGGGGAAATTCGCTAATTTGATCATAAATGTACCCTTTAGTCCCTTTTTCCCCAAAATGGCCAAATTAAAAAAAAATTGTAGTGGAAGTACTATGTACTAAACACAACAAATGGTAATCATCCACCATGTCTAACCCACATAAGGATTGGCTAATCCAGAGCAAACGGCTCTTGGTAAAGATATCTCAAATCCGCTTATGGCTTGCAATTTGCCCAAAATTGTATGGTGTTCACCACCATATCTTTAACTAGTGAAAAGTTGGCTAGCCCGCAAGTTTATGGCTTGTGGTAAAGGCGCTTGAAATCCATAATTGGTAATCGACTCACCAAAGATAATATTGATAATTTATCTAAGAGTTGGCTAGTCCGTAGCAAACGGCTTCGTAAAGACAAATCAAATCCGTTTGAAAGCTTATGATTTGCTCAAAATCATTTGGTTATCATTGTACCAAGGTTCTTACTTAAACTTAAACAATTGGCTACTCCAAAGTGATGGCTTTTGGTAAAGAGATGAAATCCATTAATTTTTCATAAAAGATTGCTAGGGACTAGCAATATCTTAGTGTGGGGATTGATGAGTGTCTAAATACTCATCATTTTGTACCATTTAAACGCAAAACATCCGAAAACACTCGTAAATGCATCAAAATGATGAAAATATCACAAATAAGTGTTTTATGTGTTTTAAATGCAAAATACCAAAATCGATGAAAACGATCAAGTTTGCATAATTGGCGCTTTAGTCCCCAACTTTCAAAAGTTGTCAAAACTAGTCCATGGTAATTCAAAAACTTGTAAAAATATCATTCAAGGTCTCTGAAATATTCTAAGTTGTCAAAAATAGTCCTTGAATGAATCTTTTGGAAAATGGCAGAAAAGGTCCCTCAAGTTTGAAAAATGTCAATAATGGTCCTTGGTTAATTTAAAAAGTGAAAATTATCAAATATTAACCTTGTACTATTCAAATATGGCAAAATTGGTCCTTATGGTGAACTTTTGGAGAATTTACATGTTTGGTCCCTCAAGTTTCAAAGTTTGGCAGATTTAGTCCCTGGAAGTGTAAAAATGGAAATTATCAATTGAGGTCCTTGTACTATTGAAGTTTGGCAAAATTCACCTTTGGAATAGTGGCAGATTCAGCCCTTAACTTTGCAGATATTACATCAATGGTCCTTGTGATATTAAATAAACCAAACGGACCCTTCTTTGTTATTAACTATCCAATACCAAGCCCAAACCAGTTACAAGCCCAAACCCAACATTTTAAAAAAGAAATAAAACCGCCTCCCACTGTTCATCCTCTCCTCTCCACTGCAAACCGAAACCGGTGGTTTCACCACCACCACCACTTTCCACCTTTCCACCTTATCCCCCACTGCTTACATAATCCCTAACACCTCCACATACACCAAGAAGCATTAAATGCTAAAAACCCGCTCTATGACTTTTCCCGCCAAAACTCCACTTGTACGATTTGGATGAATTAAGATGATCCAATGGTGGAATAAAGTGGGATTTAATTAGAGGTCGACAAGGAAGCTTTTGGATGTTTATAAAAAGAAAAAGAAGATGAAGAGATGGTTGTCGCATGTTTTTAGACCATTTGTAGTGTAAAATTTACTTAAATGTCTTTTTAATTTAAATTTCGGTTCTCGGTGTAATTTTAAGTTTGTTTCAAGTTAAAATCACTTTTGTATTGTAATTATTTCGCTTAATAAGATTTCAAGTTTTAATGTTTCTTGTTAATTCGTATTAAGTAAATTAAACTAATTAGAAGTTTCAAAAGCTCTTTTATCCTTCCAACAAGCTCAGATAAGCTTGTTATAGCTTTTCATGAGCCTGCTATATACTCTAGTGTTTTAAATTAGAAAAACCAAAATTGGTCAACGAAAGTCAACAGAGATCACTCTTTGGTTCAGAAATGGATTTGGGTTGATCTTGATGCTGGAGTGGGTTGATTTTGATTAGAATAGTGATAAATTGGGTTCTGTGATAAGCTGCACATGAGCTGGATCACTTGTGAGTTCAAATTTTCTTTCTAATTTACTGTTTGGATTTACTTATTATTCTATGTTTGAGGTTAGTTTACCAGTTAAGAATAGTTGATATAGGTTTGTTTAGGTATAAGTTTACTCATATTAATCATAGGTTTGCATCTATATACCATAAAAGTCAATATTACTCTAAATCTGTCTTAAGTTCATAACTGTTAGGATTTTTAAGTACAAATCTCATCTAAGTAGTTGATAACTTGTTACTCCAGCTTAAATCAGTCTTATTATAGCTTAATATAACTTGTTCATTCCATAGAATTGATTTAAAGTTCATAAAAGTCAAAGTTTTAGTGTAAATTAAAAAGTCAAAATATCACTTAAGCAGTTTTTGAATAAAATGAATAATTTCATATAGGATTAAATATTAAGATTTAGCTTAAATACTTTTGGGATATTAAAATTTAGCTGCTAAACTTAATTAGAAAAATATTAGTTCACTTATAATCAGCTTATTAAGTCCTTATTTCTTAGCTTCTTTTGAGTGCTTTTACGAAATCATGCCACATTCACGTGTTACTACCCTATTTCACAAGCTCTCGAGAGCTTATTAGTGACCCCTAGCTTATGTACCTTAGCTTTTTGAGAAGCTCACCTAGCTGACTCAAGGTTACAAGTGCTTATTTTCCATTCTTAGCTTATTTGATTAGCCTGCTAAGTGCTTTTTGTTTGTCCCATTCCATTCAGTACATTAGACAATCAGTGCTTACTAGATTTTTCAAAAGCTCCTCATAAGCTCACCAGTGAATTCCACTATGAAAGCTTTTGTTTTTTGGAAAGCTCAGTTGGTTAGCTTGTTTGTCCCAGTGTTTGTTCCCATTTCCTAGCTTATATTAGTGCTTAAAAACAAGCTTAAAAGTACCTAGATAACTAATAAATGTCCTGTGCAAACAGATAAGCTTGTGATTATTTGAAGCTTATTTGGTGCTTATTTTTAAATAATTGTTCTTATTCAGTTGTTAAATTAGCTTATTAATAATTGTTCAGCTTATTTTTAGTTTAATCTTGCTTATTTACTAGCTTATAGCCATCTTAGCTTAAAACTTGTGCTTATTTCCATTTCAAGCTAAACTGTTGAAGAAACTATAGCTTATTCCGAGCTTATTAGCGCTTTTCATAAAAGTTGTAGTTGTAAAATTGCTTATCTTAGTTAGCTTAATAAGTTGCAAAAAGAAAATTCCAAAAATAAAATAAATAGCAAAAAGTCATTGCTGGGATTCGAACCCTGGCCACCCAGCTCACCACACACACACTCTACCAACTGCCCTTGGGACTTTGACTGTTATATCTTTGCATAATTAAATACATAACCCGTTTTAGTTCATTAAGCTTATACGTACTATTTAGCTTATTTCTAGCTTATTAAAACAAACTTTTTCAACTTTTGTATTTTTCCTAGCATTGTATTGTTAATAAGTATTTTATAAAAAAGTTTCAGATTTTTCTCAATAGTTTTAGTATTTTTAATCATTTAATTAGTCTAAAATAGTATTTAATTCATAATAAAAAATATAAAAGTCAAAAAAATATAAATCTTTTTTCTAAAATTTTCTTTTGTCATATAGTAGGTAAGAAAATTGTTTTTACATTCGTAGGACTTTTATTTCAAAAATTTTACGTTTTTACTTGCGCACTCGCGTAATTTTTATACATAACGTACGTTTTCATTTTAAGTCACGTTTTTAGATAATTTAAGTTTACGTTTCAATTAAAATAGTTTATTTAAGTTATTTTGTTTTATAAATCACAAAAACATCATTGTAAAAATAGTGATAGAATTTATTTAATATATTTTAGCTTTTTAATTTTCTTTAATTTGCATTTAAGCCCCTGTAATTTCCAAACTTTTTCTTTATGTATAAATAACCCAAAATCCTTACTGATCACTATACTTAGTGATTATTCGACATCTGTCTGTGTTAAACACCATTCATCCTCCGTGGGACTTAACGACCCAGGAATCCACTATATTCCTCTGATCTTAATTGTATTGCTTTCTGAGCTGTTTTAAGTTTATTACGGTTGACCATTCACAAGTGGTTAGCTTGTGTGATTAAACTTGACCGTTCGGACTCAATCAATGGTGCACTTTATTCCTTGCAAGAAGACAACCGATGCAGTTAATGTGGCCTAACTTTTCTTTCGGGATGTATATTGTTTGCATGGTTTGCCTTCCTCTATTATTTCTGATCGGGACACTCGGTTCCTGAGTCATTTTTGGCATATTTTGTGGAAGATGGTGAATACTTAACTTATTTTTAATAGTGCTTATCATCCCTAAACTGATGGGGAAACTGAAGTTGTTAACCGATATCTTGGTAATCTGTTGAAGTGTTTAGTAGGTGATCATGTGAAAGCATGGGATTAGAAGTTATGTCAAGCTGAATTTGCTCATAATCATGTTGTCAATCGAAGCACCGGGTTTAGTCCATTCCAGGTGGTTTATTTTGCTCAACCACGTGGACCTCTTGATTTAATGTCTTTTTCTAATTCTGTTTCTAGTTCTGTTCCAAAGAAAGTGCAGGATTTTATTGAAGTGTTACATGAAGCTTGATGCAGGATTTCTGACCAGGTTTTAATATTTATAAGTTCTCGTCTACCTATGGTCTACCTAATGCACTAACGGGCAGTGTACCTGGTCGTGTGTAGTGTAGTATTCGGTAAAGCCAAGGTCGTCCCAAGAGCTATGCGTGTAGATCTAATTTAAGTTCTAGTGTCACTGGTTTTAAAGGGGGTTTTAGATTGAATGATTAATTAACTAACGAAATAAAATAAAATAAAAGCAATTTAAACGTGGAAGGATTATCAGTAGGGAGAAATATGTTAGCATAGTTACTAGTCTTGTTATGCCATGATTACGTTTTCAAATTAATGTTTTCTATCGCTCACATGGGGTGGTTAAAATCAACTAGACTCAGTTGGTCAATTCATCTAGTCGTATATTCCATAACGTCCTATTCCGTAACCTAATGATTACAAGAGTTTGTGGGTTTACGAAATGGAAGAGTCATTAATTTCCTCTACGATCTAAGACTTATTTAATGAAACCCGGCCGGTCGGATCTTAGGTTTCCCCTAACTTCTTAAGAATTTCCGTTTGGAAGGTGATCGTTAGGTAAAATTCTCACATAAGATAGTGATAGTCCTATGATTAATTCTTACAACTACTCGCCACCTGATTCACTAGGGTCCTATGGTCAATTCTCCTAGCTTCCTAGATACTACCCAAACTTCCATGCTAGCCAAAACAAGGGTGTTCTAAAATAAGAAAAGAAAGTATACATGTAAAGCAATATGAAATCGAGAAAACAACATCATAACAATAACAATTTCATAACTAGGCTAACACCAAAGGTGTTTAGCCTCTCTATTAAAGCATGCAGAAAATTCAATGTTTGGCATCATAAATGAAGACATGAATTAAATACACAAATGTAATATGAAATACTAATACTTGTGTGATGATAAGCGTGAATTCTCCCTTAGAAATGACTTGTATGCTACTGCAAATCGTCCTCCTTGAAGCCCTTAAATGTCTCTGGTTGTTGTGCGCTGAGAGCACCTATTAAAATGCGGAGTTAATGCTTGTATTTATAGTCTCGACTAAGTTACGGCGTAACCTCTAGGGTTAGTTACGCCGCAACCTTTGGATCTAGGACGATCTTATCTACATTGATGGAACTACGACATAACCTAAAGGTTAGTTACGATCGTAGAAATTTTGTTAACTACTTTACGCCGTAACCATGAAAGTGGTTACGCCGTAACATCTTTTTCCCACGAAATTCTTCTAAGTCTTGAAAATGTATACGGCATAACTTGTGTAGGAGTTACGTCGTAACCTTAGCCAGCGTTGACTTTGATCTTCTAGTGTTAATCTATGTTACGGCGTAGCTAGAGTATGGATTTATGTCGTAACTCTTGTCTGGTCAGCATACTCATGTGTATTATCATTAAAAACCTTCCAATTCCGCGTCTCTTCGTTCTATGCTCATTATTAACCTGAAAACGAAATATAAATGAATAAGAGTATATATTCAAGTAAAATGATACAAATGGTGAGCATATTAGGAGGAAATTGACACTAAAATATCAGGACAATTTGATGTTATCAAAGCTCATAAAATTGTTCATGACAACTGGTTCGAGCCAACTCAAAGTAGCAAAGATGCTGATCAAAAGCGAGGCTTGTGAATTTTGAAGTGGGTGAATTTGTGTGGGCTGTTTTAACTAAGGAGTCATTTGTCGGTTGGTGAGTATAATAAGTTGTCAACTAAGAAGATTAGCTCATTGGAAATTGTAGACAAAATTAACTTCATAGCAATTTACCGAACCATATTCGATGTTCTGATATGTTAATGTGAAACACTTGTTGTCTTACCATGTTGATTCTTCTGATGATGATCTTGCTGTGAATTCGAGGACGAATTTTGTCTACCCAAAGGGGATGATGCGGGCCCAAGCGTTGAGGAACAGGCAATTATGTATCTATTTAATAAGTGTATTGTAATAGTGGCTCATAAGTTTTTAAGATATATGAAAACTTGAAAAGTTTATTTTTGGCAGTTTTGCTGAAAATTTTCCTAATTATCAGTATTCTGTGGCATTCGTGTAAATCAACATATTCAATTTGCGTTTATCTCTTTTTTAGTCTACATATCATCGATGCATCAAAATAGGCTTTGTGCATTACAAGCAATTACAAGTAGTTAAGATGATAATGTAAATATATAGTGTTGGAAATGTATATATTTACAAACACGTAAATGTCCGGATTCGAACTCGTGACCACGGGATTGCACACATTAGCGAATACAATTAAAGTTAAATAATTAATGTTAATGTTTACGATTAATTATTGCACATTAAGTTCGGTTAACGATCGTTAAGTATTTAACGGAAAAATGACTAACGACGTTAAATGAAAAGAGAAAGGACTAGTAATGAAAAATCTTGAAAAGGAAAAGTTATGGGTTTCTCTTGGGCTTGTCTAGTGGCGGCCAAGGAATGGGTTCTCAACCCAAGCCCCAACTTGTTCCCAAAGTTTTCCATTCACTATATAAACAAGGCTAGGTTCTAGGGTTTTCATAACTTTGTGCATTGAATTAACCCTAGATCTCTCTCTCTCTCTCTTGTCCCTATTCGCCGAACACCCCTTGTTAGGGAGTTTGGTTTCGTTTTTCTTAAAGCGAGGACTTGTGTTAGATCTAGCAATCGCTTGATTCGTTGGTTAATTCGTGTGTACAAGAACGTGGTAGTAAGACACTATTCTTACACCAATTGGTTTGAGTTGTAGAACGGTAAGGGACAACTCTTTAAACCACTTCTTTGTTTTGCTCAAGAGATCTGACATTCGCAAGAGGTACGTTACGCATACTTTCAGTTAATTATTTATTTGTTATGATCTTTAGTCTTCCGCTGTGTACTCTTGATGTCTACATGTTTTATTGTATGTCATGTATTATAAACTCAACAGTGGCATCACGAGCCTTGTATAACAAGTAATTAATTACTGAAACACATAATTAAAATAAACATGATTGTGTTATTATTTGTATGCGTAGATCTAGGGTTTGCAAAACCTAAACCCTAATTTTTAGGGGGGGGGGCATTTTTTTGGTGCCCTAATTAGGGTTTTGTAAACTTAAGTTTTAATTGGATTAGAAACCCTAGGATGCATGCAATTTTATGTGTATTGCGTAACTCTGTTATAATTGCATTAATTGTTAAGTGTAATTTATGTCCATGATAATTACATGCATGTTTTATCATGGATCTGCTTTTATTGTATGTCTTTCTTGTTTAAGTGATATACACTAAATTATGATAGATCTAAAATTGGGGAAGACCTCAATCATTATTAATTTAATCAATTATGTGCTATGTGGTATGTGTTTAATTTTGACTTACGCAATCGATGAATCGATGCATGTGGCTCACCTTGTACATTATGTCAAACGGGTGAAAGTCTTAATTAAACATGTACATATTGATGATCTAGAATTGATTATTAATAGGATTTATCAAAAGGTTTGCATGTGGCTATTTGATATGCATGACTTATTTTTGTTATGCATTCATTGTTTATATGTTTATTTTTAAATACTTGCTTGTTTGTTATGTGTAACAAGGGTATTTTACAAGAAAAATAAACCGACCTAAACAATGGTGAAACATGTATTTTAGGCATAGTAATCATAATCGTTTAATTGATTGGTGACTTTGGTACAAATGGTGCGAACGACTCACCCACTAGAATGAACTATGAAGGGTTAATAAAGAAGTGCGCATACGATCGCACCGAAAGGATGTCTAAGGTTATGCTTTAGTGCTTACGGTCCTCTCCCTCTGTAAGTTCGAATGGAGCTACTTAGTAAGCCATTAAATATGCAAGCTCATCTTAAGGGCGAATTAGTTTTAATTCCATGCGCCACTTCGGTGGTAATTACCCGAAACACTAAGTGTTTACACTTATGCAAAAGTACGGTATAATGGATGATAATTAACACTAAATTCCTTGATTGGTGAATCCAATACCTCAATTAAAGTTTGATGATGAAAAGCTCATACATTAAAACAATATATAAATGTTTTAATAAAACCTATGTTACGAAGATGAATGCATGACATCTTTGTACATATTTTAATTTGACAGTTTCTTAAGTTGGATAACTTAATTGAGCTTTGTAGTGAGAACTGACAACTCAAGGCATAAGATGAGGATAAAACATGTTTACATGGCAATTGAAATTGGCTAGATGTAAATCTCATAAATCTAGGAATTGCAATTTGAAAATTGGCAATTGAGGTTCGACTCGTACCATCTTGAATAATTTCATTACTAGCGGATCAAGCGATGTGATGAAACAATGTCAATTGGATCCTAGTTTTTCGATGAAAATTAAATGGTTATATGCTTATGAACCATGGGTAATTAATTTTCTTGAAAAGGTTAATTATCGAAAATACTAAAATTGAATTTTGTAATTCTTTTGAATGTATAAATGCAACATTTAACCAGTAAGCGAGGTTTAGTCTTTGATCGATAAATTGATCCATTCGCTTTCAAACAAATGTTTGATCGAGAATAATTTACCGAAAAGACAAACGAAGTCTCTTTTCCATGGGAGAAGCATGAGACTCAATCATATTCCTTTTCATGAATGAGAAAGGTATAATAGGAACATTTGAATTGTCTAAATTCTAATGTAACTCATAGCAATGAATTGCACATCTTATTTTCCATAAAGATTTCATTACCTTCATTTGGTGAATGAATCCTTTTGTAACAAACATGAATGTTGGTTAACTGGAAAACATGTATATGAGTTACTAAATTAGAAGTTAGACTATTTACCGCGAAAATTGGTAAAAGGCAAACTAGCATTATTTATGTAGTTGTTTTGCTTTAACCTTTAAAGGTGTTACATAACATTATGGGCATGGTAGGCCTGTTAAGGAAGAAATTGCATACACAATTTTTCGAGTTAATAACATTGATGGATAACCCATCATTCATATAGTAGAATACACCTTTTAGTACCTTAGTAATGATTACGTATGGTTCTTCAAAGGTGTAGGAAAGTAAAAAGCAAACAAGTTGTTTTCACGGTTATGAAACACTTACAATGTTGTCAAATTCGGTGGGAGCATTTGTGTTGCATTCTTGAATTAAGTTGTTATAATGATTTCTAATTCGGTGGGAGCTACTAGCCTTATTTCTGTGCGAACCCGCATTATCTTCAAAGATAATTACTTTCCAATTGTAGGCACTTATGTTTTTAAGGAGAGTCATGTGCGTTTCCTTACTAATCAATATAGTCCTACATCTACTTGTTATATCTATGACACAAATCATATTAATCAAATAAGCGAGCGTGTATCGTGTTGTTTATACGCTACATGATGTTGTTCCATGCACAGTGGGAGAAATCTTTATTGTGTGCAAGGTACAACACATATAAATATGATTTAAATGGATTCTCTTGACATGAAGGTAAGAGAGTTACGTTCTAATAAGAATTATACATTTTAATGTGTATGATTGTCCTATTCGGAACATGTGTCAAGATGATAACAAAGACTACTTTATTTTAAATATTTATGTCATTCAATATTTAAGAAACACTTGTAGTTACAATTTATGTTACGTGAGAACGTGAACTAGATTGTAGCCAAGGTAAAATATCCACGTGTCGTGAGCGAGCATGGATGATTTTGTAGTTTCTTCGTTGAACATTTCATGGAATGACATAATTAAATGAAGTAATCTAATACTACTTTGAATTTAAGTATTCGTTGAATGACTTAAATATATGTAGTAAATATTAACTTGAAATATTAATTGAAACCCGAGGTGGTGTTCATAATTACTTTAATTATAAATGTTTATGATTTTGTAAAGTCACAAACATGAAGTCTTTTAATACAAGACTTACAATATAAAGTAAGATGTTAACTTGCTATATTTTAAGACATATGCATGAAGTCAATGAGTTGATCAATGACTTATAACGTATAGTGGGATTATAACTATTATGTCTTTTGACTTGGTCAAGAATACTTGTGTTATAATACATGCAATTGACTTGGTAATTCTATTGTACCATTAAGTTTTACTTTGTTGGTAAATATGATAAACCAAAGAGTAGATGGTTATCTTAAATATTGTTAGATTAATCTTACAATATTAATTCTAAGGAAATACCATAGTTTTATGGTATGTTCAGTTAGAAGAATCAAAATCTATTGGCATTGTTTGATTCAAAGATAACTATAGTTTCTTCCAAAAGTTATCAAGGTTAGTAGATTGAGTATAGATTGAATATACTCAATAAGACTCCAACCTAGAAGATTGATAAGACACCATTTGTTTATGGAATGTGATGAATCACATTAAGTCTTATAAATGAGTTACGAGTTTGTTAAACTACTTGTAGAGTGAGTTGTAACAAACTAATGTCGAGAAGCTGTCAATGTGTTCTGTAATGTCCCAAAGAGAACAATGTATTGTTGCTCTACTTGCTAAACTATTTAAAGGTAATCTTTAAATTGTTAAAGGCAAGTAGGAGTTTTGTTTAGATCTTGAAAGATTAAATTACAAAATACATAATCTTCTAAAATGCACTAGCAAATATCATGATGAGGCTAAACATGTAAATGATATTGTCATTCATAGATCTGTAAGGATATCTCAGATATTTAATATGCTGAGGAATTATGAGTTACATGATCATGGTAAGCATGTTAATCATGATGATGAATTTACCAAATATTGAATTGTGGTAAATCAATCATACTATGAATGTTGAGATGTTGTCCATAAAGATAATCAATTTTAGATACTTGGTTTATCTAAATAAAGATGATTTTCTTCAAATGATGAAAACCCTAGTGGTTTAAATCTTTGTGTAGAAATCATATGGACAATATTGTACATGTATTTAATGCATGTCTAGTGATAATAATATTAATCATGCTTAAGCAATTAACTATGATGGAATATTCTTTCCTATATACATTATATAGAAGTATAAAGATTATAATTGTCATACTTAGTTTCATTGATATGAAATTTTGACAATGAATATCAAAAATCTTTGTTGTGGAATTACTTTTGCGAGGACGATAAGTAATGCAATGGAGTTTTATGAATTCAAATAATCTTTGAATATGTACAGACTGCAAGAATCCATGAATGGATATATGCATGCATCTAGGAGATGATTCTTATATTTAATATTAAATCCATGTTTGATTTAATAAATTAAAATAAGATAGCTCATAAGTATTCCCAAAGCTAGTGGGAGTATTATTTTTAAATCTTATATGTTGTATGGGCAACTACATTCCACCTAAATTAAGTTTTAGTTGGGAATGAAACTCAGTTTGTAAGATTTGGAAATAAGACATACAACCTTGGAATATATATTTATTATTATAAATATATGCAGTAAATAAATGAGTCTAATAGAACATGATGTATATATAATGAGATCTTAAAGTCTAACTTGAAGATTCATCATGTTGTAAGATTGTTGTGTCATGCTTGATTACAAGATGATTTGACAACATTGAAAGTTGTTAGTGTAATAAATATTTTTAAAAGGAAATATGTTTGGATTTAGAATCACATTCCACAATCTGGAGATGCTCCTAGATTCTATGGATGAAAATATAACAAGTGTTTCATAATTGTCATTGCCAACAAACTTGAGTTTTGGTAGGCACCAACATTACACTATAACATTCAAAGTTTACGGATGTTTAAAGAGCATATTGTTGTACACAATGATGCTAGTATAATTGAGATGACACTCAATTCTAGTCATGGTATCCTTGATGATGACCATGTTGACTAATTATGTTCCGCTAAGGGCATAGTTGCATTATACATTAAAGAATAAAGAATACTTTAAACTTTAAGTTTTGGAAGATGATTGTCATAAAAGGGTGGTTCAGGTTATCACGCACCTTAAGGAATGATATGACAATATCAAGATATGTGTAAACACATACAAGAAATTCACTTATTGAATTCTTGAAATACGTATTCTCAAAATTCCTATAGATCAAAGTTAGTTGAAATTATGCCCTGTCAACAAGTATGATTATCATAACTTGAGGCAAAATTCATTAACTAAGAATTATCATGCATTGATCTATTTAGTATTTGGATAAAGGATATTATAAACATTATTATTCAAATGAAATAAAGTATTTTGTTATGTTTATTATTCATTTATTATGATGTTATCCTGTATTTGCATGTTTAAATCCTTGAATAACTTAAGTTATTCAAAATAGTCCGTTGTCGATCAATAACATGGGAATGATATTGAATTAAGACAAATCTGAGTAGTAGTTAGAATATACTTGAAAGTATATTGATGCGTAGCATGACTAATTCGAGATGATATTCAATGGATTGAATATAGGACTTATCCCAACCACATGATGGTACTTTATGGATCTTTGTCATTAAGTACATCATGAATATTTATCCTCGACTTGAGATACCGGAGAAATGTCATGGATGTAGTGCATTTCGTGAAGCAATCTAACGCTATCGTGGCGGTAGTTATAAGGGTTGTTTTCGAAGTGTTGCGAAATTTATGAATTACGCTTGTAGTCAAAACGGATTTGTTTACTTCAAATTTATTTTGAAGTATAATCTTCTTGGGCCCTCGTAGGGTTGTTAAGATGTTTGCATGGCCATGCCCAAGGTCTTCGGAATATGTTCGGAAGAATTGGTAATCTTAATCAATCACATAAAGCGAGAAATGAATAGTTAATTAAGAAATGAGTGAGATCCATATTCTTATTAACATGGTATTAGAAACAAAGGATGAATATGATGATGAATCATCAAAACTTGGTTTTCTCCGAAAACCATACACGAGTTGTACCGGGGCATTGGCGTGTTGCTAGACGCTAACCAATGTCATTTCACGTTTGTAAACATATCCAGTGGGAGTCATTGGAAATGTATATATTTACAAACAAGTAAATGTCCGATTCAACTCGTGACCACGGATTGCACACATTAGCGAATGAGAATTAAAGTTAAATAATTAATGTTAATGTTTACGATTAATTATTGCACATTAAGTCCGGTTAACGATCGTTAAGTATTTAACGGAAAAATGACTAACGGCCGTTAAATGAAAAGAGAAAGGACTAGTAATGAAAAATCTTGAAAAGGAAAAGTTATGGGTTTCTCTTGGGCTTGTCTAGTGGCCGGCCAAGGGAATGGGTTCTCAACCCAAGCCCTAACTTGTTCCCAAAGTTTTCCATTCACTATATAAACAAGGCTAGGTTCTAGGGTTTTTCATAACTTTGTGCATTGAATTAACCCTAGATCTCTCCTCTCCTCTCTCTTGTCCCTATTCGGCCGAACACCCCTTGTTAGGGAATTTGGTTTCGTTTTTCCTTAAAAAGATGACTTGTGTTAGATTTAGCAATCGCTTGATTCGTTGGTTAATTCGTGTGTACAAGAACGTGGTAGTAAGACACTATTCTTACACCAATTGGTTTGAGTTGTAGAACGGTAAGGGACAACTCTTTAGACCACTTCTTTGTTTTGCTCAAGAGATCTGACATTCGCAAGAGGTACGTTACGCATACTTTCAGTTAATTATTTATTTGTTATGATCTTTAGTCTTCCGCTGTGTACTCTTGATGTCTACATGTCATGTATTATAAACTCAACATATAGTAGATTTCATCATTAACCAGAGAGTAAAATTTAAGACAAACCAAAAAATTGCCGAACAACACATGTTCTTTGGTACTCACGACTTATTAGTTATTAATGGGACACATATACTTGCATGCACATATATACATTACACACAAAATCAACAACAAAAACTAGCAGGATATAATAACATAACATAAATGGCATCAAAGAGGTCATCCATTTTCTTTCATTTCTTTTTCTTGTTCACCATGATCATGTTTTTTGTTTCTAGCTAGATAGTTCTTAATAACACCATAAAACATTATCTTAAAATTACTAACATCGTACAATCTTGTTTGTATGATATGTGTGAATTGGGTTCAGAATAGCCGTTGTTACAGGAGGAAAGAAAGGTATCGGTTTTGAGATAATCAAACAACTAGTTTCTTCCGCTCGCGATCTTCATGTTGTACTAACAGCACAAGATGTGCAAAAGGGTATTCAATCACTTCAAACACTCAAAACTTTGGGTTTATCTGAAAATGTCGTTGTCCAGCACCTTGATGTCAAAAATCCAGCTAGCATCGCGTCATTAGCAGATTTCATCCAAAAACGGTTTGGAAAACTCGATATATTGGTATGATAGCATGTTAGCTTTTAAGGGAAGCCTTTTGTTATTCAATTGAGACATGACTATGGTTTTTACTAACGTTTTTGCATGTGTTCATGGTTAAGGTATTAAACATTTAAGAGTAATATGGAGGAATAGAGAGTATATTGAGTTGCTATATATTTCTTGGTACTTTACACAAAATATTGAGTCCCTATTTATACAGAAAACTCATAAATAAGATAACAAGAATCATGGCCCGTAATTGATGGTGGCACCAAAAGTCATAATATCAAAAATCACGGCTGTAACTTTTGACCCTTAATTGATGGGAACAATCTTCTAATTAGGAGAATAGTTTGACTTTTAACACTCCCCCTCAAGTTGAGTAGTGGGATCACCGATACTTAACTTGACCAGACATTTGTTGAAGATTTTTCCGTTAACTGCCTTCGTCAGAATATCTGCTAGCTGATCTTCTGATCGAACAAATGGGAGATCTACAATTCCTGCTTCCAGCTTTTCTTTTATGAAGTGCCTATCAACTTCTACATGCTTTGTTCGATCATGTTGTACTGGATTCTCTGAGATTTTGATTGCAGCTTTATTATCACACATGATACTGCTAGTCACTCTTGGAGGAAAACCGATCTCAGTTACTAGTTTTCGTATCCATAATATTTCTGCTAAGCCTCGTGCAATTCCTCGAAACTCAGCTTCTGCGCTAGACAGGGCTACTACCTTTTGTTTCTTGCTCCTCCAGGTAACTAGATTTCCACCAACCATAGTAAAATATCCGATGTTGATCTTGGTTTCCTTTGTCTCACCTTGATCGCATCCGTATCCATGTATATTTAGATGACCATTAGGTTTAAAGAGAACCCCATGACCATTGTTCCTTGAGATATCTAACGATCCTCCATACGGCTTCCATATGTGCCACTTGAGGTTGGTGCATGAACCGACCGACCACCCCATCGCATATGCTATATACCGGTGTGTGCGGATATATCGCTTCCCCACCACCGTTGATATCTTTCTTTATTTGCCAATTCGCTTCTTCCTCCATGTGTAATCCGTGATTAGCCATCATTGGGGTATCACCGTTTACAATCAATCATTCTGTTTACGCTAATAGATCCGGACATATTTCTTCCGCGAGATAAAGATCCCTTGTTTAGATCTTAGTACCTCGATTCCGAGAAAGTACTTCAGTCTTCCTAAGTCTTTCATTTCAAATTCTGTGAAAAGACTTTTCTTTAGTTTTAACATTTCTTCCTCATCGTTTCCTGTAATGATCATATCATCGACATATATGATCAGACAGGTTATAAGTTTACCCCTTCGTTTGAGGAAAAGTGTATGATCTGAATTACTCTGCTTAAACCCATACTGTTTCATTGCGAGAGTAAATCTACCAAACCAGGCTCTGGGAGACTGTTTAAGCCCATAGAGAGATTTCTTTAATCGGCATACTTCTTTAGTTTGAAAATCTTCAGTGAAACCAGGTGGAGCTTCCATATACACTTCTTCTTTAAGTTCTCCATGCAAGAAGGCATTCTTTACATCGAATTGGTGAAGAGGCCATTCCTTATTTGCGGCAATTGAAAAAAGAACTCTGATTGTGTCGATTTTGGCTACTGGAGAGAAGGTCTCAGAGTAGTCAATACCATACGTCTGGGTATATCCTTTCGCCACTAGTCGAGCTTTGTATCTGTCAATAGTTCCATCTGGGTTGTATTTGATTGTGAATACCCAGCGAGCTCCGACTGGTTTCTTTCCAACTGGAAGTGTACACTTTTCCCATGTATCAGCCTTCATTAGAGCCCTCATCTCTGATTTCATGGCATCATCCGGTTCTTTGATTTCAAGGCTTGCTCAACTGTATTTGGAATCTGTTCAGAGTATACTGATGAGAAGAAAGCTTTAGCTTCGTTTGATAAGCTCCTCCTGGCTATGTTTGCTACTGGGTATCTTGAACTTCGAGCTTCTTTTTCAGGTGAGTACCGCTTAGGAGGAACTCCCCTGTTTGTTCTTGGTGGTAATACATATTTTGCAGTTGTATCTTCTTGAACTGGTTCTGTTATTACTTCACAATTATCATGATTAGAGAAAACATGTGGGGTAACGTTTTCAGGGTTTTCAGAGTGACTTACCTCGGGTATCGGACTGGGAGGAGTATCTTCAGTGTCACTAGGCTCCAAGGGTTGTGGAGATGCTTCATGAGGTGACTCTACTTCAGTACCGTGACCTTCATGAGGTGACTCTCCTTCAGTACCGTGACCTTCTACGATTGGTATTTCTTTAGAAGCGGAAGTTGATTGATTTAGCCAACTTAGTGCGTCAATATATTCTTTCTCCCCCTGACCACTAAGCTGGGTATTATAGAAATACTCGGTTTCGAGGAAGTCACAGTTCATAGTGGTGAACATGCGTTTGCTTTGTGGATTATAACATCGGTAGCCTTTTGATTAACTCCGTATCCCACAAAGACACACTTCTCGGAACAAGGATCGAATTTGGTACGATGTATTTTGGGTATGTGAGCAAAACAGAGCAACCAAAGATGCGTGGTTGTAGAGTAAGTGGGCGGGAATCTTCATAAATTCGGATAGGATTTGGATTGGAGTTTTGAGTTTGAGGATTTTGGTTGGGAGTCTATTGATGAGGTATCTGAGAGGTTGCAAGAGCTTGAGCCAAAAAGTTTGGGAACTTGAGACTCAATTAGAAGGGCCGAGTCATTTCTAGAAGGATTCGGTTTTCGTTCATGACTCCATTTTGTTCGGTGTATGTGGACGGTGGTTTGATGGATTATTCCTTTGGTTTGGAGAAATTGTTTCATAGAGTTGTTAACAAATTCTCCCCCATTGTCAGAACGTAGAATTTGGATTTGGGTTTTGAACTGATTGCCAATCATGGCGTGAAACATAGTGAATTTTTCAATTACTTCAGATTTATGTTTCAAAAAATACACCCAAGTCATACGAGTGCAATCATCAATAAAGATTAGGAAAAAACGAAAGTTTGGCCCCCCCATAACTGGAGCAGGACCCCACACATCAGAATGTATTAAGGAAAACGGTAATTCAACTCTTGTATTGCTTGGTTTAAATGATTGTCTATGGCTTTTGGCCAATAAACATGTTTCACAATTTAAAATTTTATTGGAAGGGAAAAATTCAGGAAATAAGATATGTGAATAACCCGTGGATGGGTGCCCTAATCTTCGATGCCATAGCCATGCTTCTCTATCTTTAGTTCCATGAGCCAGCATCACGGTACTTTGTTGAGTCACTTCATCCACATAGTACAACCCTTGGCGCTCAGTGCCACGTCCAATAACCATTCCCGTCCTGATATCCTGTAAGATACAAAAGGTAGGTTGCATTAGAACTGTACAATTAAGCTCTTTTGTCACATGGCTAATTGACAGTAATTTATGCGATAAAGAAGGAACATAAAGACAGTTTGAAAGTTTCAAGGTCGGAGAAATCTCAATTGATCCTCCTCCTTCTACATTAACAATCCCCCCATTGGCCGTTTGAATATGCGTTTTATTGGGTTTAGTATGAGAGACAATATCTGATAGGTCGAAAGTCATGGTGTCGGTTGCTCCACAGTCAAAGATCCAAGGTTTATGTTGGCTTTCACTGTGTTGAGCAATGTTGGCTTTTCCAATGTTTTTAGAAGAGTCTTCAGAAGGGCTTGGGATTAGATACTCAAACCCTTTATCTGTGAAGTTTTCTTCCTGTTTTGAACCTGCGGCAGCCATTCCTCCAAACCCACCATTGCCTGTATATGTTAATTCACCGTCTTTAGACATGGTGATTTGAGTGTGTATTTGGGTTGTGTTCGAGCAGTTTGTCCTAGAACGAAACTTGCTCTGAAACCATATTAAACATTTAAGAGTAATATGGAGGAATAGAGAGTATATTGAGTTGCTATATATTTCTTGGTACTTTACACAAAACATTGAGTCCCTATTTATACAGAAAACTCATAAATAAGATAACAAGAATCATGGCCCGTAATTGATGGTGGCACCAAAAGTCATAATATCAAAAATCACGGCTGTAACTTTTGACCCTTAATTGATGGGAACAATCTTCTAATTAGGAGAATAGTTTGACTTTTAACATAAGGTTCATACCACTGAAAGATATGAATAATAGTTTGTTTGAGCTTAAAATTTCGATGTTTAATTTGTCCTTCCGAGGCAGGTGAACAACGCAGGGGTCACGGGGATCGTCATCAATGACAAAAGCCTAAACCTTGTCAAGCCTGGTGAGGTTGGTTTTCGTTTTATCAACTTTCTTTTAAACGGTAAAAGGTTATATATATTGCAGCAGTGTATAACCATATCAAAATCCAGCCATGAACAAAAGACCACCAAAACTGTGATTTATAGCTATTAATGTTCTTCAGAATGGAACTTCATCTTTTTTATTATTGATGATTGTTGGTATAGGTTTCGGGAGTGCAGCCATATATGACGAAGCAGTTTATGTTACAAACATATGAAACAGCCAAAGATTGCATTGAAACTAACTATTATGGAACAAGACATGTCACTGAAGCTCTTCTACCATTTCTTCACTTGTCCCCTTCTCCAAGAATCGTAAATATTTCAACTGGAATATCTAAACTTGAGGTATCGTATATATGGTCAGTTGGTCACATTAATTAGTTTAAACCCAAAAGAAGAGAATTGGCTAATAATGAAGTAAGTGTTTATGATTTTAGAATATTAAGGACGAGGCGGCAAAGAAGATGCTGAGTGACGTTGATAGACTCACAGAGGATGTTTTGGACGAGGTTGTGACTGATTTTTTACGTGCCGCTAAAGATGATTTATTGGAGTCGAAGGGATGGAATGAGCCATTCTCAGCTTATATTGTTTCCAAAACTGTGGTTAATGCATATACTAGGATTCTTGCAAAAAAGTATCCTTCATTTCGTATAAATACAGTTAATCCTGGTTTTACGAAGACAGATTTGACCCATTATCAAGGGATTTACACACCTGAAGAAGCTGCCGTGGGTCCCGTTAAGCTTGCTTTGATGCCTGATGAGGGTCCCACAGGCCGTTTCTTCTTTCAAACCGAAGAAACGACCTTTTGATATTGCAAGTGTGCTAGTTTCTGCTCTATTTTTCTTCATCATATATCTTCATTAAACTGATCAGGTTTTACTGATCAGGATAGAAAAGTCTAATTGACCCGGATGTACGGTATCCTGTGACCGTTTCCGAAGTTCTCTGTGGGCTCCACAAAGATGTTTACTTATAAATAAAGTACTCAAATGTATTTGCAAATGAAGATAACAGATACTGTAACAAAATCTTTTACTTTTATCAAAACTATTATTGGGTTACTGATAGTAGATATATATCACAAATAAACCAGTATAACAGTCTCAAAGTAGTTTTTTTTTTTTTTTTCTTGGGCAAGTTGATTGTGGTATATAAACACATTACAAACAAAATTAACTACTGTAAAATAGAAATTGATGCATTCAAAAGTTCAATGTGGTAGGGTTTAGATCACAAAGGAGCTGGAGATACATCAAAGTATAACTAAATGGTTTAATGTTTGTTAGAAATAATGGATACATCCAGAATTAATTTAACACGCGACAAAATCATCTTGACCCGAAGAAATTCAAGATCCCTGGTACTTTGAAAGTGTCAACGTAAAAAAGTTGGACTTAATTAGCATATCCGTCTTTGCGGAGACCCTATGCAAAACTCACCTAACGAAAAAATGAGGCTTTAATACAAAAATTGAATAATTTTCCAAAAGATTATTACACTGAGTTCGATTTTATTTTCTTTGTAATCTACTGTTTAACCATAAAGAAAACCTTTAATATGAAGAATTCACGTGTATATGTAATATATACATATGCACATTATGTAAAAACTTTGGAGCGGCGGAGCTATGTGAGGACAGGAAGGGTCCCACCTGGCCTAAGCCGTTAGTGTATTTTTCGCGATTTCATGTGTTAAAAATAAAAATTTCATCTCGGCCCTCCCATTTAATGTTTTCCGAAAAATTTTACTTGACCCTCCCACGAAATTTCTTCTAGCTCAGCCCCCATATAATTCGGAGCTCTGTGTGTTGTACACCTAGCATACCCTCATATACAGCTTTGTTCATATATTGCATAATCGTGATTTATATACCCTACTTCCATACTGCATAGTATAAGTTATAATTATAAGTTAAAACAATGATCTTCACTAAGTGACTTTTAGTATGCATACGTTTTGTCGATATATGATGATAAAATCGAGGGCTCACATAGTCACATATAACTAAACAGAAAAGTTAGAATAATAGATGAGATCAAAGCATACAAGGACGTTGTATATTTATTATATATTAGATGGGATCAAAGCTCACATATAACTTTACACAATAGTATTAGTTTTGCCTTCATTGTGTGACTTACAATGCGTATAACATAAATTGTAATGAGAAGTTAGTATGAATAGTTATGGCTAGAAAAATTAATTTACCTGAGCATCGGAGAAAACCAGAAGTTTTCTTGACATATTTGCAGTTCTAAGGTTTGTTATTTCATACACTGTACCGTACAATGATACCATTAGATGCAAGTTGGTCACATCACATCAGTGACTGCATAGGATTTACCGTACAATAGTATTGATTTATTCTTTAACATTGTGCGGTAAATGTATACTATATCCTAAGAATATACGAACACCAAATATAGGTTTGTTGCTGAGTTGAAAGGAGACCATATGCAAAAGTTTTATCGATAAATAAAAATGACGATAAAAGATACATCACACACCCTCGTGACGGCTATATATGCAAATAGACTAACCAAATACTATTAAACTACATGTTAATTGGAGAAACCAGAATTCGTTTGTTTTTATGTAAAGAATTCTTTCATTAACTACATAACAAAAAAGAATGTAATAAGTTATGTTTGTGCATATATATACAGACACATATACAAAATCATCAATAAGCTAAGCTAGATAGCAAAAATACTGAATATGGCATCAAAAAGGTCATCTACTCTCATCCATGTTCTCATTCGTTTATATTGTTCATGTTTACCTTACTAACGACAGCCGTGTATATATTGTATGTAGAATTGCCGTTGTTACAGGTGGAAACAAAGGTATTGGTTTCAAATATGCAAACAACTAGTTTCATCTAGTCATGATATTCTTGTCGTACTAACAGCAAGAGATGAGAAAAAGGGTCTGGAAGCTCTTCATAATCTCAAAAACTTTGGTTTGTCCGAAAATGTTGTTTTCCAACAGCTTGATGTCACAGATCCTGCTAGTATCACATCATTGGCTGATTTCATTGCTACCCAGTTCGGAAAACTTGATATATTGGTATGATTTGAAGCTAGAAATAATCAGGTTAATTTATAGACTTTTAAGGTCCGACACTCCGACCCGTTTTCAAAATGGAATGGTTATGGTTTTTTACTGAGGGGGTGTTTGTTTAAGCTTATTTAGGGGGCTTATGAGCTTATTAGCTTATATAACAAAAATAAGCATAATTAAGTGTTTAGCTAAGCTTATATGTTTGGGCTTATGAGCTTATATAAGGGGTTTTTGACAAGCCCAAACTTTGTGGCTTATTTGAGGAGATGTGAGCTTATATAAGGATATTATACAAAATGACTACTTCATATTTTTACCTTATTAATTATGATAAGCTAAGCCAAACACTTAGCAAGGGCTTATGAGCCCATGATATATATATAAGCCACTTTTATGACATAAGCATAAGCCCAGTTCATAAGCTTAGCCAAACACCCCCTAAAGTTTTTGCAGTTTATAGGGACATAATGCCAGTTAGTACTTCATATAAATATTGCTTTATTTGATGATGATAGCCATGGTTTGACATGTGGATAGGTGAACAACGCGGGTATCAGTGGAATCATTGTCAACGAAGGGTCGCTTACCAGCCTACAACACGAGCCCCAGGTTAGTCTTCGTTTGTTTGGACATATAGGAATTGTATTTAAAAAGCATCCATTTGTAGATGATTAATGAAAGTTAATCATTATAGGATGCAGGACCGGTCGGCATATAACCAAGTAATGTTGCAAACATACGAAACATCAAAAGTGCATCCAAACAAACTATTACGGAACCAAACATGTCACAGAAGCTCTATTACCATTTCTCCAACTGTCCACTTCTCCAAGGATCCTCAATATTTCATCTGGAGCAGGAAAACTCGAGGTATCTTAAGAAATGATGTATTAGTTTCCAAGTGGACAGTAAGAAAGCAAAAGATCATTTGGACTAATAGTAATGTGTTTTATATTTACAGAAAATAAAAGATGAAAGGGTGAAAGATATGCTTAGTGATGTTGATCGACTCACAGAGGATGTCATAGAGGACATTGTGAGTGGATTTCTACATTGTGCGAAAAATGGTTCATTAGAGGAGAAAGGGTGGAATGTGCCACTATCTGCTTATATCGTTTCCAAAGCAGTTATTAATGCATACACTCGTGTTTTGGCAAAAAGTATCCATCTTTTCTTATAAATGCTTACAATCCTGGTTATGTGAAGACAGACATGACCTTTCATAAGGGAATGTACACGGTGGAAGAAGGTGCTAAAGGTCTTGTTATGCTTGCTTTGACTCCTTTTGATGGTCCGTCAGGTCGTTTCTTCTTTCAAATGGAAGAAACGACCTTTTAAAATCCAGAATGTAGTGGTATTTAGCTCCTTCGTGGTTTGAGGTGTTTTTTCGTTCATCGTCTGGACAACCAAATAAGAAATGTCCTATATTTTGTAGACAACTAAAACTGAGCTGATATTTCACTGTGTTTATAAAAAGTGTTGGTTGATATCATAATAAATCATGCGTGGTTAGTCGATTGTGAATAAGGAGTTACAAACAATTCGTCCAAAAGTTGAATGTGCAGAGTTTTGAAATTTGGATCACATGAACTAGAGATATATAAAACTACTAGAGCACGGGTACTCGTCTAGTTTTTATAAAGCTATGTACTAATTTCGTTTCAAGGAATTTTACAAACGTACACTCATAATTAATTAAGATTCGTTAATTAGTTTTCTTAATTTTTCAAGAGTTCAAGAAATGGGTGTAAACCCTTTATAGATAGTATAGAGTATAGACAAAGAGCATACATGCTTGGATAATTCTCTTGAACAAGAAAATTTTCAAAATTAAATACTGTGAAATCATAAGTTACTACTTATGGAGTATCAATTATGCTGTGCTAGTTAATTAAGGAGTACTTAGTACTACCATCTACTTTAAACCTTAACAAATATAAATTTTACACTGATTTTTCCCAGTAATCATAAATAACAACTAAATAATGATTTATTGACAATACTTGTTACTATGACATCACTGATTACATAGATTTCACCCTAAGATGTCATCTATTACGTCATTACTTAGCACTATTATCCTTTGGGAGTTTTAGTTTATTGTCCAGCAATGCCACTCTTAAAACCAATTTTAAAAAATGTCACACAACCTTATATATAACGTACATAAATATTCATCATAAACTATAAAGTTCAGATAGCTAAAACATAAATGGCAAACAAAAGGTGAAGAAAACTCTAATTTGAAGTTTTGTTATGAACATGTCGATTTCATAGGCAAACATTACTAACTTAGTTATGAATTCCACTAGAAACATTTACCATGGAGATCATCCTTGATATACTGACAACAAGATGTTTGACATGTTTTAGGATAGCTGTTGTTACAGGAGGGAACAAAGGTATCGGTCTGGAGATATGCAAACAATTAGCTTCTTCTAGTGATGATCTTCTTGTTGTTCTAACAGCAAGAGATGAGCAAAAGGGTCTCCAAGCTGTGCACGATCTCAAAACTTCAGGCGTGTCAGCAGATGTTGTTTTCCAACAGCTTGATGTCACAAATCCTGTCAGTATCGCGTCATTTGCAGATTTCATTAGTAACCAGTTTGGAAAACTTGATATATTGGTAAGATTCGTAACTAGAATATTAGTTGGTTTTGCCCTCTAACTTTTCGTTTTCAAAATAAATTTGGTTATGGAATTTACTAGTTCTATGCATGGTTGGTGAATTATTTATGTTGAGAGTAAAAGTTTGACCTTGAGGCAGGTGAATAACGCAGGGATAAATGGAATCGTCGCCGAGGAAGAGTCCTTTACAAGCTTAAACCTCCAGCCTGGCGAGGTCGATCATTGTTTTTGACTCTTTGTCGCTAACTCAAAACACTATCCATCATTCACTGACTGACGATAATTATGTACAACAGCTTACAGGTGTGAAGGCAAATATGGCAAAACAGGTTATGTTGCAAACATACGAAACAGCAAAGAACTGTCTCGAAACAAATTATTATGGAACCAAACATGTCACTGAAGCTCTTTTACCATTTCTTCAGTTGTCCACTTCTCCAAGGATTGTTAATATTTCATCCGGATTAGGAAAACTCGAGGTATTTCATCTCCATCTTGTCATTAAACACAATGATCTAGCTTAACATTGGTCCTACCAGTAGGAGGGATGGGGTGGTAGCGGGTCTTACCCCCCCCAACTCGCCACTAAACACATTAAAATACATTCCAATAGCCCATTTTCGATAAATATTAATGATCGGCCCCTCTCAATCTACCAATTCACGTTTGTAATTTTAATATAAAAGGTAAATAGTTTTGCTTGCCGGAAAAGTAAAGAACTGATCGGAGAAGAAAGAACAGAAAGAAGAGATAAACAAACATATTTAATGCTTTTCTATTCCCTATGTAAACTCTTGATAAGAGTTCAAAGATCTTATTATTGTTTACTTTTGGTACACAGTTTTTATGATTTAAATTGACTCAAGAGCAAAAAGGGAACAAGTGATTCTTACTATCTTAATGAGATGATTTTGGCTGGTGTATTAGTTTATGACTCGATTCCTAAACTTTTCTAGATGTTTAGTTAAGCGTCTATTTTTCGTATATGTTCCAAATTATATAGTTACCATTTTTCAATTATGTTGTTATTAGCTTGAAATCACAGGCTCATGCAGGTCTACTACAAATGTCCAAATGAACATTAACAAACCAAAAGACTATTTAGAGCGTGTTCGGGATTGCTTATTTAAATGCTTGCTGGCTTCTCTTTTAAGCACATCCGTGTTTGGATAAAACTGTGTATTTGCTTATCTTACTCAATAAACACTTCAGATAAGCACGTTGGGTCATGCTTGTTTTAAGCAGATAAGTACTTCAATATAAGCAAATCCCAAACACCCCCTTTGGCTAATACTAACCTGTTTTTTGATTGTAGAATATTAGAGAGAAGAGAGCAAATAAGATGCTAAATGACATTGATAGACTCACGGAGAATGTTTTGGAGGAGGTTGTGACCGGATTTCTACATGATGTGAAAAATCAGATGTTGGAATAGAAGGGGTGGGATTTGCCACTCTCAGCTTATATCGTTACCAAAGCTACTATCAATGCTTACACTGGATTTTGGCAAAAGCACCCTTCTTTTGTATAAATGCAGTCGCTCCAGGTTTTGTAAAACAGACATGAACCATCACACGGGAAAGTATACAGTGGAAGAAGGTGCTAGGGGTCCAGTTAAACTTGCTTTAATCCCCAATGAAGGTCCATCCGGTCGTTTCTTCTATCAAATGCAAGAAACAGCCTTTTGAATTTGGGAAAATACTAGTAATTTTTCTCGTAGTGCTCTAGTGCTTCCGTCATCTTGGTTGGAGAACCTAAATAAGTACAATGTGAGCCATCTTATTTATGGACTGAAAAAATCTACTATTTGTAATGCTCGATATATTTACATGATCGTAATACAAAGTACTTCTTATGATTGTTGTGGTAGTTTTGTCAGGCCTTTTACCAACAATACTAGATACAGCAATTATATGTGAAATCTTGATACTATTTATGGTTCAGAAACATGCATGAACTCACTAAATGATCAAGAACAGAAGAATCCTAATCGGGTACTAATACTATAGATGTATATGAGAGTAGAATTTACAGTGACGCTACCATCTGTATATGACTCGGGTCAAGGAGAAAGCATGAGCTCAGCCCAAGCTAACGAAGTCGCCTTCATCTCTGAAGATGGCGATGTATCTATTTTATTTTCCAGAATCGCACACATGTCTTTCATTGATATTTGATCTCTGGGCCTTAAATGAATGCACATAGAAACTACTTCACATATCACTTTTAGATCTTAGTCCTTGAAATACTTAGCGTTGGATCTACAACTGAACCCATCTCCTCTTGCTTTTCTAGATAATCTTTCGCCTGTTGAAAACATTAAATTCATTATTAATGTTCTGTGGGTTAAGTTTTCTAAGAAAGGGCAATTTGTTTCGGATTTTTTAGTGGATCATCAAACGGGTGCATGTCCAAAAACAAACATAGGTCAAACGGGTATAAAAGATATGAGTAGCTTATAAGGATAAAATAAAGTACTACAATGTTTTTGACATAATATAATTTTGATAGTCATATTTAACACACTAACTATTTTTGTTTTACCGAAAACAGGCCTGGCCAGTACAGAAGTTACCCATTTTGATCCAAACCTGTTTTAGACCCTTCGTCCTCCCCATTTTGCCACCACTAGGTTTTATTTGCTCAAATGGAGTCAACGTTACAAAGATAGGAAAAGTTTTCTTACCCAGTCAACCAGGCAACCTTTGTCCTTGCAGAAAGAAGGCCGTCCACTCACGATTTCCAGAAGAAGAACTCCAAACGAGTAAATATTCCCCTGAATATCCAAATGCCTTTCCTCAAACGAACTGGGAAGAACACATATATCACCTTCGTGGCTAATGGAACGCGAGTTATTTTCTGATCTTGTGACAATTGTTTTCCAACTTTCAAAATCAACAAGCTTTAAGAAAGAAAGAAAATGATTTAGCATCATAATAAAGATCCAGATAGGTATTAGAGTTCTATTTAGAAAAAGACATACTTTTGGTGAAAAATCTTCTGTAAGATACACTGCACTAGAGTTCAACTCGGATATAGTAAAAGGTGGCTCGATTTCTGTATGAAGATACCTCATACCTTTAGCTATGCCTATAATAATCTTCATTCTTCGTGACCAATTTAGGTTGCACCCTTCTTCATCTGCCATAAAACAAAAACATTACGCTTTAGCCGTGAGTGTACATCATTTTAAATGGTCCAATTAATACAGACAATTAGCATGTCAAGGGGTATGAATTGAAAGTACTTATATTAATTCGATAATAACTTTAGTTGGTATAATAAAGCGATATAGGATCGATTAGGCATTAAATACACTTTTGGACGATTGGACTGTATCCATAAGTTTTTTTTTTTTTTCCAACTGAGTTGATGTATTAGAGATAAAACATAGCCCAAATGAATATATTTATAGAAATAAGTCAAAATTACCACCTTAGCCAACATAAACAGAATAAAGAATTGAATAGACTTACAATGGAGATGCTCATACAATGTTCCATTCGATGCATATTCGAAAACCAACATTCTCGAAAATGGACTATTATCTATACAATATCCAAGCAATTTCCCTGTGTTTTCATGATTTAGTCTTGCCAAATCTGCAACCTAACAAACACAAGAATCTAAGCAAGGGCTCAGAAGCATGCAATATTTGGGGTTATTATTTATTAGTTCATTAACGAGTACCTCTTTCTGATAATAGAGCTCGAGATAGCCAGTCCAATGCTCTTCTTTAACGCAAAGCGATATGACGGCAATTTCAGGCCCACCTTTCATATTTCCTTTATAAACTAGACTGTCCGATGAGGACCCAATGATGTTGCTAAAATCCTCACACGCAACCTCGAGTTCTTGTCGACTATATTTCGTCACACCTTTCAACATGTTGGAATCAAGATAGACCGACATATAGTCTTTGTAACTTGAGGATTTATTCCATTGATTCAAAATAGACGGTTTGCTTTTGCATCTTAGAATGACTGTGAAAAGAGCAATGAGTAAGAGAGATCCAACCAGCACTCCCATCACGACCTCTACGACTAAAACCCATGTGGGTTTCGAATCACCGTCCTGGTTCTTTGCTTTATAATTAGCGGGCCGGAGTCTTGTCTCTCTGGCTTTATGGGCTTTTGCAGGTGGAACAACACCTTCATGTATTACACCGACATCAAAACAATTTAGTATAGATGTACAAGAAATAGCTCAATAACGTAAAAGTCAAACAATATGGAAACTTACCACATTGTTCAGGAGTACGTTGCTTGGTGTCTTTATAGTGTAGGCAGTTTCCACGAAAATTAGTCCTGCAAAAAGTTTAATATCTTTTTAAAAGTTGTTCCTTTTTATAGTTATAGCTTAGAGTATTATTTATTATTGTATTCTAAGTTTTTAAATAAAATGAATTTAGGGGTTGTATGCATTGCAAAACTGGACTTCTGATGACTCTTGAAACTGTTTGTTGACACGTTTCCCCTTGCAGCTAATTTATTCATTTTTTCATTATATCTGTCTGAGATATATAATAAAGTCAACCCATTCATGAGTCAATGGGACAACAACAAGATATAATTGATAAATACCTCCTAAGATATTCCAAGCACTTGGGTACGCTCCCAACTAAAAAATTGTAGGAAAAGTCGCCAACTTTCAAGGCAGATAAATGACAAAAACCTTGTTTATTCTCATTCGAGGTATTCCTGAATCAATAATAGACATGTATTATGTTTCCATTTCTTTAGATACTATCAACCGTAATTCAATATAATTAATCTTTGGGCTTGAAATTACCCTACTGGAATGCTTCCTTGCAGTTTATTTCTGTCCAACCGAAGCTCTTGAATGTTTTGAAGATTACCGAGTTCCAAGGGCAATTTGCCCGTGAGTCCATTCGATTGCAGGTTTCTGAGACAAAATTAATGAGTTCATAAAAAGCACAAAGCTCACTACTTTATGTAACAGAATCCGAATATTATGACTTACAATGTAATAATGCTAACTAAATTCCCGATTTCAGAAGGAATTGGTCCGGACAGCTGGTTTTTCCCCAAATCTAAGACCTTGAGATACTTTAATGCCCCGATAGCCATAGGTATTGGACCAATGAGTTTGTTTCCATGTAATATCCTACATGAATTATAATTTATGAATTAGGTCAATTTCGGTTTCTTGATGTTATTTGAAGGTAATATAAGATGTTGACAGAAAGCTTACAGTTCTTGTAACGAAGTGAGCTGAAATAGTTCTTCGGCAATGAATCCCTTAATGGAAGAACCAGAAATGTTGCTGTTTAAAAAAAAATTAATATCATGTCCACATATATATTCTTTATGATTATTACAAAAAAACTAACAAGGATGGTACCATAATACAATATTTATAATACTAAGGGGTGTTTGGGATTGCTTATTAAAACTACTTATGCTTTTGCAATAACAAAATGGGAATATCAGTTTTAACACAACACGATCTGTATTTGTTTAATATGAGTAGCTATTTGACTGTTTGGCAATCCTACTTATTTACGGATTTGATTTAATATGTAAAACAATCATAGTTATATAAGCAGTTTTAATTTTTAAATGGCAACTCCCAAACTGCTTATTTCACCTTCCAATAAGCAGCTTAGTACAAGAAGATAAATAAAATTCTGTCCAAACACTCCAAAGTGCATATCTAAACTGGCAATAAGCTGATAAGCAGTTTTAATAAACAATCCCAAAGACCCTAAAAGCTCAAAATAATCCATAAAAACCAAAAATTCTAAAACAAAATATTTAAACTCACATAAAAATAAAAAAGCAATCTTACAGTTTAGTAACTTGATTTCCAGAACAAGTAACACCAAACCAATCACAAGGATCTGAATCAAAGCTATTCCAACTTGACAAAACCAATAATGGGTCATCAAATATACCTTCTTTAAATGAATTCAGCCCATGAACTGCAAAAACCAATAACTTAGTCAACACATTCCAAAAATAAAAATAAAAAAATCATAACTTTATAAAAAAAACCAAAACTTGCATACCTTCAACTGGTTGTACAGCCTCATAATTACTTACAACTAACCCCAAAACCACACAAAATAACTCAAATTTAAAAAATTTCTTCATTTTCACTATATTTATTATTTATTTATTTTCACTCTTTTAAGAACCAACACCAAAAACACATTAAAGGTTGAATCTTTTTAAGATTACAAAGATACCCATGTGAAATTATTAGCCTATAAATAGAAAAAATAAAACTTTATAAAAAAATGACTAAAAATACAACTTTTTTACAATAAAAAAACCAAGAAAACCAAAGTTTTATAACTTATAAATCATTTAACAAAATACCCAATAAATAAAACTAATAAAAAGATTAGTTTTTGTTGAAAAAAATGAAGTTTAGTAGGTATTTCAAGATTATTTTTCTTTTACAAAAAATGTTCTTTTTTTGGATAAAAATAGGGAAGCAAATAATGGAATTTGTAAAGCGGGAATGTTTGGTTACTGTTTTTGTGATGATTGATTGATTTGATAGGCAAATTAATGAATTTGTTTTTTGGTTTTTAGATTTTGTGGTGAATTTTTTTTATAAAAAAAGTGAAGACTAGGAGAGTGGAGGGGGTGGGAGTGTGTAGTGAAGTGGGGTAAGTGGTGTACTTAAGTTTGGGCTTAATCGCTTTGCTAATCATTCTACTTATGTAGAACATGGGTTGAATTGTAATTTCATGCTAATTAAGAATGATAATATGTTGACTAGGTTTAATTCTTTGATTATTTCAAGGCTTGTCGTGAAAATAATCGATGTTTGTATTTGAAAATTTCGTAAAATCATCCATCTATATCATCTTCTTTATAATCGTTTAAGCGCACAAAATTAAAGGCTTAAAAATTGACTTTTTTCTTATTATGAAAAGAGTTTTCTAACAAAAATTAATATAAAGAGCCCAATCGTGAGATGGCGTATGTAAACCTTATATTTCCGGCTGCTTTCTAACAAACTCCAAACCTAACTCCTGTAACTAAAAATTAAGATAAAGAAACGATTATAAAATAGCGTATATCGTTTCTCATTAAAATTAATCTTTATTTTTAAATTAAAATATCTTTTATCTACTTATTTTTTATAATCTAATTTCACCATATTTTCTAAAATTTTATCTCTTTAATTCAACATCCATTTTGATATATTTTTATGAGTTTTAGTTTTTATATTTTAATGAGTTTATTTTATTTTAATTCAAATTTTTACAACTTTAACCTTTATTTCAATCGATATAATCTTGATTCGTCAAAATCATATCTTTTGGGGTAGTGTTTGGCGTAAGAGATTGCGAGGTATTTATATCGGGAATAATGATGTTTGGAAAGCATGGGAAAGTTACAGATGAACCCAAACAAACACTTACAACTAACACATATACATTCGAAGTGTTGTGAAACGAATTCACTAAACGGGTAGCAAACACATATAACTATCTTATCGTCGTCATTTGTGCATGGTCTTACGTAGTATATCCACAATGCGTCAAACACTTTTTTTTATTTAAATAAATCTCTTATCAAATCATTGTTGTAATGCAAAAAAAAATTAGTAATAGCTATTGATGTATGGAGTGTATTATATCAAATCATTCCTAATCAACTCTTCGAGAGAAAAAGTTTTGATCAAATGCATAAAGTTTTTTAATGATTAATTTGAAGTAGAAAAAGTCCTTTCGACCTTGCATTAAAGATGTCTTAATAAAAATGTTGAGGTAAATTTGACTTTCTATGTGGTATGTATATACATGTTTTGGTGAATAATCTTACAGATTCGTAAAAGCAGAAAATCAAGAGATTTTCACGATTCTTGTATGTTTGACAAAAACTAGTTGTAAGAAGCGTCTTGCGATGATAACACAAGTTAAAGTTTAACAGGTGTCACGTCGGTAAGACCATATCAACTTTAACATTTCAACTTAACTTAAAAACACCCACAATCATAACATCCCAACTTAAACTTTAACATTTCATATTTTCAATTTCAACCCTAAACTAAAACAAACACTTCATTTATTAAAAACATATCACATTTAACATTAAAACACAAAGTACATTAAGCGTTAAACACGAATTACATTAAACATTAAAACTACAACGAGATTGATGAAAATAAAACTACTAAAACTTAATAAAGCGAATCACTAGAGTCTCAACCTCGTCACTTGAAGAGGAATAAACTCGCCATTAACGGTAAGTCTCCATTATGTCAAAGTAGTTATCTCGATGATATTGAGCTTCCCTTGCTTCTTGTTCACGACGAGCAACTTCCTCGCGTGCCTGCTTTTCCATAATCTCCCTATAGTTTTCTTCGTCCTGCTCAAGTTGACGAAGGGAAGCCTCACTTAACCCGAATGGGTTGTTTTCAAGATCCACCTGTGGACTGTTAGCAGCTTGATTGTTAACAGTTGGAGTGTTGATAAGGTTTTAAAAGGTACCATTTTGAGGGGTCGTTTTAACCCTTATTTGATCACTTTTGTATCCGTTATTGCTTAATATCGTTCCTTTTCACTTTTTAGGTCTCTTGAAGGCAAAATGCTAGTGTAATACCTGAATTTCTAAAATTCACAAAAAGACCAAAATACCCTTATGATCAAAAGTAAGAATAATTAAATAAACAGAATACCAAATGAGCTATGTAAATTCAGAAAACTTATAAGAGATATCACATACGATCCAAATAAATTTTTAAATGACTTTGTAAAGTTAATTTTATGGATTTTAATTTTCTAAAATCATTTATGTATTTTATATAATTAGCCGTGCATAATTAATAGTTTTATAAAAGAATTTAATTAATAAAAGCCCAATATAAATTTATATTATTAAGAGTCCATTTATTTTAAGTCCAATACATTATAAAGCCCACAATAAAAATTGTAAATCCTATATAAAATCCATTATTCGGTTCACATAATCCCTAATAACCGAATTATCCCAAACCGACCCCAAAACCCTAAACAATTCGATTTCCAGTTTCCAGAGCTTGAGACCAATTTTCTTGGACAAGTTTGAAGATAAAGAAGGTGATAAAAATAGTGTTCGAGTTCCTAAGTTTCTGTTTTGATCGTGGTGAGTTTTGAGTGAATTAGGGTTTCGTGAGTGAGGTTTTGTGCTTCTTTGTTCTAACGATCCAAGCTCATCAAGGGTAAGTTCCTAATGTTGATTTCAGTCCTATAAGTCATATGGAACACATAAAATTAGCCATGCATGCTTAATAAGTCGTATAGAATTAATTGGAACTAAAACCACAGAAATCATATAAAATAACGAATGGGCATATAATAATTTTAAGATCATGAATTGATTTTTCGAAGCTATTACATGTTATAGAACCTGAATAAAATACATAATTATGAATTGAAGCTTGTATGAATTGTTTTGAGTTTTATGGTTCGGTTAAACATGGAAAAAGGAAGGTTTTAAAAGGACCGATTAGGGTTTGCATGAACTAGGGTTTTCTTGTAATCATTGAAGGTAATAAATGAAGTAATAATGATGAGCTAATGATGGGTTACACCTAGGTTTAGGGCTTGTACTTGAATTGTACATTATTCGGTTTTACCTAAAGGTTTGGGTTGGTTTTGTAAATATTGAAACTTAAAGGTTATTTTGTGAATAGTAAAATAAAGGTACTAAGCGTATAAAAATAAGTGTGGGGTTAAGCGTGTAATTTTGGATATTTAGAGGGCCATTCGAATTGTATTTAAATTATTAGGAATGCGTTTGTAAATTCTAAAACCTTTGGGTTAAAAGTGTAAAATCTGATAATATAAGGTTAGGTCATAAAATTAAAGATGTCACGGGTGTAATTTGAAATTCTGAGCAATTATGGGTTCAACAAGTGTAAGTTGATTTTTGTAGGACACGTATGCGTTTAAGTTAATTTCGGTTTGTTATCATTTACGTTCTAGGTTAAATTGGGAAATCATTAAAAGAAGTGATATGTGAATTTAATGCGTATTTAGTAATATTTAAAGAGTATGGGAAACCCTAGAACCTAAATAGGAAGTTGGTAAATTAATAAGGAATACCCTAAAATGTTGTAATTTCGCCTGTCACTAAAATGAGAATATCCTGACAACTCTAAAAGTATTAATGCGATAAATCCATTATAACAATGATGATGCTAATAAATATTAAATAAATCATAATCCGTGTAGATTCGTTGGAGGAGACGCGACGTTACATCTTCATATTCTTACATTCGTTACTTTTCTCTCAATTGCTTTAAGGTACGGATATTCTGTCTTACTTTAAGGCGCTTACGTTATCGTCGGATATTCGACCTTTTCGATAAAGGTTCCTTATGACGTTTTCTTCGTTAGCTTTTCTATTTCAATTATTAGGGTTTCCTATGCCATTGCTATAAACCCTTTCGATTGTTTGATCATTGCTTGTTTGAAACACTGTTTTATTGAATCATGCAATATCGACTTGAATGTTATGTTAGAAAGACTTTGATATGCACATTTGTTGAACCTTGCTATATTTGATTATGAACTTGAATTGTGAACATTTGGTTATGAAATTCTGATTATGAAAGTATGCTATGTGACTACGACATTAACTTCTGACTTCTGAACCTTTGAACATGAACCTTATGATATGAATTATCTGATATGTTATCTGTTGAACTTTGTGTTTGATTATGATCATGTCATTCATGACAATCTCCTAAGTTAGTTTGACACCCGAGCCAATATTTTCACTAGTCATGGGGTTCTATGTCCGTGTCGTTGATGCACCTCGACATGACTCTAGGGCGATGAGTAAAGTTACGCCGCGTCCCTTATCTCATTATCTCGTTATGAGCTCAATCAGTATTATATTATTAAAGTATGTCATTGGGCGTATGGATGCATCCTAGATCGATCTTTGTGCGATATGATTTGTTTAGATGAATGATGTCGTGTGCAATCGCATCTTCATGAAACTTCGAGCTAGCTACTCCATATTATTTCGGGATTATTTACGTATATGTATGATGTTTACGATATGATATATCCGGGCTCGTGGTAGTTAACTAAATCTTTATTTGTTATTACTATGTTAAGTATTCGGTTTTGATTTGGTATGTTCAATGCTTATGATTATGTCTTTGGGTTATTATATGTTCTTACCTATGTGTATGTACAGTATGTTTATGTGATTACCGTTTAAATGCTAGGTTATGATTAATATGTTTAAAAGGGGTTTGCATGCTGTCATCTGATGTTATGTTAGTTTATCGTTATGCGGATTCGTTGAACTGTGGGATGAATTTATTAGTGTGATAGTTAGTATTTTATAAGCTTAATATGTATAGTCTGATCAGTTAATTTTGTGAACTTTGTTTATACGTTAGTGTTTTATTGCCTATGTGACCTGCCATGTTTACACTCTGCTGATGATAGGATTTGATCTGAGAACTGGTTTAGTTTATGATAGTTGTTTTGATAATTCTTGATGGTTATGCTATGTTTTGATTGGTCTATTTAATTATAGTTGTTTAATATGTTTCTATTTGTTTGTGAGGCGCCATGTTTTGACCTTATTATTTCATTCTTTGCTTTAATGTTTGAGTGTGTTAATTGAAGGTTAATTAATTTGTTGAATGCCATGTTTATTTTCTAGAAAGTGTTTTCGTTAGTTTTAGACTTTTTCGTTTGGTTTATATGTAATCTATTTGCTCTTGATATGCTAAGTGTTTGGTTGTTTGTGTTTGTGTCATTAATGTGCTATGAGTTGTCTAATTGGTTATGTGGTTGTTTGGATTTCTGTATATTTATGTTTCCGCAGAATCCTAAAAGATCCTTCGTCATTATTTCATTTTGATTTCGTCATTTGTATATTTTGTTCTGTTTTAGCTTTTGTTTTGTTATATCTGTTCACTGGGCTTTGTAAGCTCAGCCGCACTTTTCTTTTCCTGCGGCAGGTATTAAGCGTTCAAGATAAGCTTATGGGATAGCTGATCTGGGTTGAGAGTAGAGACGAGAGCGAGATTCGATTATAGAGATCTTAGATTTATTTTGAAGTTTAGTTATTTATGTTCTTCTCTTGAGTATTTTTTTGTAAGGCTTCCGCTATTGTATAGTATTTGAAGTTCTGATATGAAATCGTATTGTGATATCTTTACCCTTGTCGGGTCGGGGTGTTACAATTTATGGTATCAGAGCCTAGGTTTTAGGACCCTTAGAGCTTAGGCTATGACTGTGAGGATTGGGTAGAGTTAGGATTTCCTTACGCATACTTTCTTTGCGTTCCTACCGCACTTAGACTTTACTAATAGTTGGAATTTCTTTTAGATGGTTATTCCCCGTCGCTCTAGTTCATCTGATAGGAGCAATCAAGGGCCTGCTAGACAACCCAAGGAGAAGACGAGGTGGGCTGTTGTTGTTGCTAAAGGTTGTACGAGGTTTGGTAGAGTGAAGCGAACCAATAAGAGGGTACGAGTTCCGGCCTATATGTGGCCGTGCACGATCGAGGAGAAGCTGACCTTGAAGGAAGTGGACGGAAAAGTAGTAGAGGATTATGAAACTAAGGTTGTGGACGACCAAGGTTTCACCACTACGTATCATGATAGGTGTCCCAAGTTCGTTGAGGATGAAGGAGTAGGACGGTGAGAGTCGCGATCATGTATGCTTTTGTGGATCGTGTCTTGGGAGGAGGAAGAGAGAAGCGGAAGGTGGCTTTGCTAGTAGCTTACTACCATAGCATGAAGGAAACAAGAATGGATGGATAGCGAGGAGGAAGAGGAAGAAGAGAACCCGAGGAAGAATACGAGGTGGAGTCGAATTGGAGTCTCTGGCTACTAGTAGGTTTAATCCGACACAAGGATAGGAATTAGCGCTCTGATTAGTTGCCTTCGTTATGAGAAGTTTTGACATTGATTTTGGGTTAGGTCCTTTTGTTTCGTTCGACGATTGAATCTTAGGTTATTGAGTTTTATTTTGGGAGTACATCTTTTGACGATTTAAAAATTTTGTTTGATTAATGGAATAAATCAAATTTGATAGTATAGTTCACATTCGTTGTTTTCTTTACGATAGATTCGTTGAGTTTCCGTTAGTCCTCATCGGTTTAGATCGCTAATTATTTTCTATATGATGTTGTTTTATTATCGCTTGATTAGGTATGACCATTATGATGGTATACTCGTGTGGTTTCGACTCTTGTAGTAGGATTACTTGTTATCTGTATATTATCTCTATATGGTGTGTTTTGCTATGATATTCGCTATGTGTTGTGTCATGACCCGAGACCAAGTATAGTGACGATAAGAACTTGTTATGTGATGCAAGTATTATGACGCCTGATCAACGTAATCTGAACTTATTGAAAGTATACAACGTCTGGGAAATGCCTGTGGTTGGTAGATGTTTGGATATTCGTCTGGTATCCGTTATTTGGTACTTTTCATATTGGGTTGAGACTCTGTATTTGATTATGAGATTTTCGCTGGTTGTCATTGCATATAAGTTTTGTACCATTGGGATCCAAGTTGTTATTATCTGTTAACCTATAGATTGTTATGCCTTAGATCGTATGTCTCCACATACTCCTGCGATTAGTAAACCGTTAGGATTCGTTCCATCTATGCATATGATAGTTTCCATCATTAGATACCGTGTAAGTTAGGCGTGTTTTGAATTTTCTTTATCTCATCATTTCTTCGCTAATACTTTAATAAGTATCGATTAGCATTCGTCGTATATTCCATGAAGTTTGAAATCCACATTTGTCGCCATACTATTCCGTCTTGCTCAATTTCGAGGACGAAATTTCTTTTTAGAGGGGAAGAAATTGTAATACCTGAATTTCTAAAATTCACAAAAAGACCAAAATACCCTTATGATCAAAAGTAAGAATAATTAAATAAACAGAATACCAAATGAGCTATGTAAATTCAGAAAACTTATAAGAGATATCACATACGACCCAAATAAATTTTTAAATGACTTTGTAAAGTTAATTTTATGGATTTTAATTTTCTAAAATCATTTATGTATTTTATATAATTAGCGTGTATAATTAATAGTTTTATAAAACAATTTAATTAATAAAAGCCCAATATAAATTTATATTATTAAGAGTCCATTTATTTTAAGTCCAATACATTATAAAGCCCACAATAAAAATTGTAAATCCTATATAAAATCCATTATTCGGTTCACATAATCCCTAATAACCGAATTATCCCAAACCGACCCCAAAACCCTAAACAATTCGATTTCCAGTTTCCAGAGCTTGAGACCAATTTTCTTGAACAAGTTTGAAGATAAAGAAGGTGAGAAAAATAGTGTTCGAGTTCCTAAGTTGCTGTTTTGATCGTGGTGAGTTTTTGAGTGAATTAGGGTTTCGGCAAGTGAGGTTTTTGTGCTTCTTTTGTTCTAACGATCCAAGCTCATCAAGGGTAAGTTCCTAATGTTGATTTCAGTCCTATAAGTCATATGGAACACATAAAAATTAGCCATGCATGCTTAATAAGTCGTATAGAATTAATTGGAACTAAAACCCTAGAAATCGTATAAAAATAACGAATGGGCATATAATAATTTTTAAGATCATGAATTGATTTTTCCAGAAGCTATTACATGTTATAGAACCTGAATAAAATACATAATTATGAATTCGAAGCTTGTATGAATTGTTTTGAGTTTTATGGTTCGGTTAAACATGGAAAAAGAAGGTTTTAAAAAGGACCGATTAGGGTTTGCATGAACTAGGGTTTTCTTGTAATCATTGAAGGTAATAAATGAAGTAATAATGATGAGCTAATGATGGGTTACACCTAGGTTTAGGGCTTGTACTTGAATTGTACATTATTCGGTTTTTACCTAAAAGGTTTGGGTTGGTTTTGTAAATATTGAAACTTAAAGGTTATTTTTGTGAATAGTAAAATAAAGGTACTAAACGTATAAAAATAAGTGTGGGGGTTAAACGTGTAATTTTGGATATTTAGAGGGCCATTCGAATTGTATTTAAATTATTAGGGTACGTTTTGTAAATTCTAAAACCTTTGGGTTAAAAGTGTAAAATCTGATAATATAAGGTTAGGTCATATAACTAAAGATGTCAAGGGTGTAATTTGAAATTCTGAGCAATTATGGGTTCAACAAGTGTAAGTTGATTTTTGTAGGACACGTATGCGTTTAAGTTAATTTCGGTTTGTTATCATTTACGTTCTAGGTTAAATTGGGAAATCATTAAAAGAAGTGATATGTGAATTTAATGCGTATTTAGTAATATTTAAAGAGTATGGGAAACCCTAGAACCTAAATAGGAAGTTGGAAAATTAATAAGGAATACCCTAAAATGTTGTAATTTCGTCTGTCACTAAAATGAGAATATCCTGACAACTCTAAAAGTATTAATGCGATAAATCCATTATAACAATGATGATGCTAATAAATATTAAATAAATCATAATCCGTGTAGATTCGTTGGAGGAGACGCGACGTTACATCTTCATATTCTTACATTCGTTACTTTTCTCTCAATTGCTTTAAGGTACGGATATTCTGTCTTACTTTAAGACGCTTACGTTATCGTACAGATATTCTGACCTTTTCAGTAAAGGTTCCTTATGACGTTTTCTTCTCGTTAGCTTTTCTATTTCAATTATTAGGGTTTCCTATGCCATTGCTATGAACCCTTTCTGATTGTTTGATCTGTTGCTTGTTTGAAACACCTGTTTTATTGAATCATGCAATATCTGACTTGAATGTTATGTTAGAAAGACTTTGATATGCACATTTGTTGAACCTTGCTATATTTGATTATGAACTTCTGAATTGTGAACATTTGGTTATGAAATTCTGATTATGAAAGTATGCTATGTGACTACGACATTAACTTCTGACTTCTGAACCTTTGAACATGAACCTTATGATATGAATTATCTGATATGTTATCTGTTGAACTTTGTGTTTGATTATGATCTGTGTCATTTATGAGAATCTGTTTGACCTAAGTTAGTTTGACACCCGAGCCAATATTTTCACTAGTCATGGGGGTTCCATGTCCGTGTCAGTGATGCACCTCTAACATGACTCTAGGGCAGTAGAGTGAAGTTCTGCCACGTCCCTTATCTGTTATCTGTTATGAGCTCAATCTGTATTATATTATTAAAGTACGTTTGTTGGGGCGTATGGATGCATCCTAGATCTGATCTGTTGTCTGATATGATTTGTTTAGATGAATGATGTCGTGTGCAATATGCATCTTCATGAAACTTCTGGGAGCTAGCTACTCCATATTATTTCTGGGATTATTTCTGTATATGTATGATGTTTCTGATATGATATGTCTGGGCTCGTGGTAGTTAACTAAATCTTTATTTGTTATTACTATGTTAAGTATTCTGGTTTTGATTTGGTATGTTCAATGCTTATGATTATGTGTTGGGTTATTATATGTTCTTACCTATGTGTATGCTTCTGTATGTTTATGTGATTACCGTTTAAATGCTAGGTTATGATTAATATGTTTAAAAGGGGTTTGCATGCTGTCATCTGATGTTATGTTAGTTTATCGTTATGCGGATTCGTTGAACTGTGGGATGAATGTATTAGTGTGATAGTTAGTATTTTATAAGCTTAATATGTATAGTCTGATCAGTTAATTTTGTGAACTTTGTTTATACGTTAGTGTTTTATTGCCTATGTGACCTGCCATGTTTGCACTCTGCTGATGATAGGATTTGATCTGAGAACTGGTTTAGTTTATGATAGTTGTTTTGATAATTGCTGATGGTTATGCTATGTTTTGATTGGTCTATTTAATTATAGTTGTTTAATATGTTTCTATTTGTTTGTGAGACTGCCATGTTTTGGACTGTTATTTCCGCTGCTGCTTTAATGTTTGAGTGTGTTAATTGAAGGTTAATTAATTTGTTGAATGCCATGTTTATTTTCTAGAAAGTGTTTTCGTTAGTTTTAGACTTTTTCGTTTGGTTTATATGTAATCTATTTGCTCTTGATATGCTAAGTGTTTGGTTGTTTGTGTTTGTGTCATTAATGTGCTATGAGTTGTCTAATTGGTTATGTGGTTGTTTGGATTTACGATATTTATGTTTTCGCAGAATCCTAAAAGATCCTTCGTCATTATTTCATTTGATTGGAATGGCACTTATTTGGACGAAAAGCGCGAATATCTGAAGAAAATGGCCAAAGTCATAATCGAGACACTCAAAGTCTGCTGAAAATAAGGTGGCGGCGTCATCGGTGCTTAAGCTGCGACGCCGTCGGAGGAATTTGTGACGACTGAAGAGAAAATGCTAGTTTCAAGGGCGACGTCGGGCTTTAAAGGAGTAGGCCGTCGCAACTCGGACGGCCTAGATGCGACCAGACGACGTCGAGAAGGCGAAGAGGACGGCGTCGCGGACATAAGGTGACGTCGTCGCAAGGTTAACGTGGCCAAGACGAAACCCTAATGACGGCGACACGGCGTCACAAAACATAAGGTGACACCGTCGCATATGTAATATTATATATAGAATCCAAATTTTTCGTTTTAGGAGTCTTTTGGGACTAAAACCTAAACCCGAACCAAGGGTGTCTTATACGATATTTTAGGGTTCCAAACCCTATCTTACATCAAGATAAGTATTTACTTCATCAATTCAATTATGTCTTTGATTATTTGTGTGTATGCTTGCATGTTCTCCATGTCCGGCTAATTTATTTGTGTGTTTGCTTAGGGAATATGAAACTTAATTATTGAATATTGATTGGTTGTTTCTTATCTTAGTTGATTAATGATCTAGTAATGCGATAGGTCATTCGTTGTGTACTTAATGCTTGATTCATCTTTGTGAACCTTAGAATATAATTACAGAGTAGTTGTAAGCTAAACCATCCAAAGAGTGCCTTAGAGTAAGAGTTTATTATCCTAGTGGGTTTTGTAGACGAGACCCTTTGGTAAGTTCAAAGAGTTAGGGAAAGCATACCCTACAACTTTAGACACACAACGCAACTAAGAATAAGGACGTGACAACTCAACCATCAATAGGAGATAATTAAGGAGTAGTAAAACCTAAGTAAACACATCTTTAAACTATCATACGAGCACACATTAATTAGACATAGACTACCACCACCTTAGTTTAGATAATTAGATAATAGTAGAGTAATCGGTGAAATACCAACCCCCAAATCCAATACCCGAGATTCGTACTTTTAATTTCCTAAAAACATAAAAAGATAAAAATAATCTTCCTCAACATTAACCTTAGCGTAGTAACTTCTCACTAGCATTCCTATTCCCCAGAGAACGATATCAATACCGTGGCTTACCCTAATACTACACTACAACGATTAGGTTCATTGCCTGGGGTGTTGAAAACTTGCTCGACGAAAGGAAGTTCCTTTGACCCGAGCAGCGTTGCGTAAGCGTATCAAGTTTTGGCGCGTTGCGGGGAATAGTTATTGTTTAGGCTTGATTTATATCTCGTTTAGGTCTACTCACAAGATTCCTATCAAGTGAGATTTTTTTTTCTTTTTTATTAGCTTCCTTGTAGTCTATCCCCTTCTTTGTGTTTGTGTTCGTAAAACCATTTTCATTTGTCACTATGGCAAGTGAAGTAGCATTTGAATCATTAACAAATGAGGAACAATTGAATTTCGCAAGTTGGTTTGGTTTTTATTGTTCTAATGAATTTGTGAGTGAACTTAGAGATATCCAAAAGAAGAAGGGTGTAAGATTGGATGGATTTGATATATTTTGTGTTTGTGTGGCTTCTATTCAACGATCGTTGTCAAGATCAACTCCTTTTAGTGACACCATCTTTAGAATTTTTTAGAAAAACCTCCTATGCATAAACCTTCAATTGTTACAACTTGAGGAAATGGATAAGAAGGATTTATCTAACCTTAGGAATCATGATCAAAAAGACCTAGTTTTTAAGAACATGAAACCTAAACCCAAACAAGATTGTGAGATGGTTGAAGCTAAAATACCTAGTTGCATGTGTGGATAGATTTCAAACATTTAGGAGATCTAGATATAATGGAGAAAAAGGTGGAAACTCCAAGCCCACAAGCCCTACCATCACTGAGGAACACACATCACCTATAACTTACCGGAAGAAGTAGAAGAGACTATAGGAGCCCCAATTGATAGAGAACCTTTGGACCAAACGCCACTAGAGAATGTAGGTTTAGATGCTTGTTGTCATGACCTCTCTCTTAGTCCTAGGGAAGTTCCTAATTTTGATGAACCGGAGCCTCAACCAAAACCTTACCCAATGTTCCGTCTTTAGATGTGAATCTTGGAATTGAATTAGGCCCCAATCCACCCATCAAAATAGATAGTCCGGTAGTTGCTTGATAAAGGTGGTAGATTCTAGGCCATGTAGAGTGGAAGCTAATATAGGAGTAACCCATGACCTTACACACTTATATCACCCATTCATGGTTGATAACAAGAAACACTATGGGTTTAAACCGGGTTTATTAGGTCAAGATGGATCCTTAACTAAGAATCTTTTGAAGTTGATAGAAGATGATCCATTTTAGGAGGAGATTTGATTCACCCGCTACACCAATAGACTTAGGTAAGGTTATAATGAATGGAGCACACTCCTTTGAGCATATAAATCACCCATCACCCTCTCTCTCACGTAGCAAATTTCCACCCTAAGGGTGTGTATTGCTACTATCACCCGCACTTAAACTTAAGTGTAGGAAAAACTTCCCTTTATCTGTTAAATAAGGGTAGAGTCGGGCTCGTGACTCGAACAAAAACAAGCGCTTCTTGGGAGGCAACCCATGTGTATTTGTTTTCATTTTCATTTATGTGTCGTATATCTTTTATTAATTGTTTATTCTCATGTTTGAATTTGTAAAATGCTTTATTTTGTCTTTAACCTCGTCTTAATTACATATAAAGGTATTTTACATAAGGGATAAGTGTAGGGAGGATTACACACGTTTTCAAAAGAAACGTGAACATGAGAATTACAATTATTTAAAAGATATATATGTGTGTTTGTTAGAGTCAAATGCTTGTATCGAGTCATAATGGATGTTTTGCGAGAATTTTCCATTCTAAAGATATAAATTTTCCGAATTTTTTTTCGAAAATCGCAGACCGGTTTACATCGGGATAACTGACGTCGTCGAGATCACAACTGACGGCGTCGGGAGGAGTAAAACAACTTACTACTTTTCTCGTTTTACGTACTACTTATAAATTTTGGAATTTTCGGTCTTAATTTTCTAGAAAATCGCAAACATCCATTCCACAAGCATTATATCCTATTTAAGTCGGAATTACATCTTGTTGAGATTTTTCTTTGTTCGGTTTGATGCGTTGGGTTGTTTGTTTTCTTCAAGTGTGCGGTTTAATTTACCAAGAAGAAGATACATAAGATTGGAAGGAGCTTTTCACGCTAACGTTCTTCTTGGAAAGGATTTAACCACTACTTCACACGGATCCTACCGAGCTAATCGGGGAGTATTAGTTTCTTCGTTTTAATTACCTTCCATTATCATAACTTTGATACTTTCGGGAACATTGGGGACAATGTTCGGTTTAAGTGTAGGGAGGAAAATAAAGCGGGAACTTTGAAACTATGCTTATCCTTGATTATTTGCTTTGTCAATTGTATTTGTGTAATAAACCATGAGAAAATGTCGGTTAGGGTAATTTTGGCACCAAATTTAAAATTTTCATGACATATAGGAGTGGGCCATTAGTCTTAACAAAAGCGTCTCACGGATAGGAAGTTATATGACTAGCACAAAACCCTTTACCACCTAAATTCCACCCAAAATGTGAGGATCGCCTTTAGATTAGTAGGAATTAAAAGCATTCATCTTTAATGCTTAGAGTGTGAACCGGTAGTATATTAGATTCTAGAACTTGTTTTGTGATGCATTCGAGATCGCAAGTGAGACTACACTTGTGTAGTTAGGAATAACTAAATGATAAGAGGCATTAGGATAACCCTTGTTTGATACCGTAATATAATTACTTCTTCCACATCGGTTGAGTAATTCCCCACACCTTTGCGTTGTACTCATCTTTAGTACACGATACCCTAGTTAACCCCTCGAGCCTATCCTTTTCGCGGTTCTCGTGATGTTTCGGTTTTCCGGAATATCAATGAAAACATTGTTTACACCCCCCCCAAATATACACCCAAATCGCCTTAGCCTACCCTTATGCACTCACTTTTAGTGCAAATGTTTGTTATCACCCTAAACCCTTAGTTCAATTATCTAGTTGCTTGCATGAGTTGCTAAGTCGAGTCATATCCTTTGTATCTGATTTTGGGACGATTGGGATTCATGGGAAAAGTTAAAGTTTATGAAATGACGGAAGGGCGTTAAATTCAAATTCCTTTGTTTGCGTAATAATGTACCCCAAGTGTTTTGATCTTTTCAATTCGGGTCAAATTAGTGTTAGAGTAATAAAAACTCAAGTGTAGGGATGTGCCTATAAATCCCTATCATTTTGATGTTACCGTAGAGGATGGTAGAGTAAAAGTGTATGAAAAAAAAAAAAAAAAAAAAAAGAAAAAAAAAAAAACAGAAAAAAAAAAAAAAAAAAAAAAAAAAAAAAAATACGGGCTACCATCCTACATCTATCCTTTAAATTTATGTTTGTTTATTTCGTTAGCTAGAGTTTAGAGTGTCGAGTCTTGGCTTAGCAACGCCATTCTTCGTATGCTTGTAACATAAGAGATTTTGACTTACCACCACTATATAGCCTATCCCACCAAACCCTTTGTTTCCTACCGTAAGCCTAACATTACAACCCTTTAAAGACCTCTTTGATAGTCTTTCCTAGGTGCTTACGCCAAAGCGATGGAGGTTTGATCTATTCTCAAGCCTATGGTAATCTATGTACTAGGACCGGTTAATGAGTGTTTATCTTCCATTTCCTATTTGTTATATTTCATATATACACCGAGAGAGATGTGAGTATCCAAACACCCCATGTGAGGTGCTAGTATGTAATTCCGTGCTTGTTATGACTTTTATGGGCTTATATGTGTTGTGGACCGTTTTAAATCAATGCTTCATGACCCTAACTTATAAATTAATTGGCTAAAGCACATTTGCTTGAGGACAAGCAAATAACAAGTGTAGGGATATTTGATAAGGTTTTAAAAGGTACCATTTTGAGGGTCGTTTAAGCCCTTATTTGATCACTTTTGTATCCGTTATTGCTTAATATCGTTCCTTTTCACTTTTAGGTCTCTTGAAGGCAAAATCTTGGAATGGCACTTATTTGGACGAAAAGCGCGAATATCTGAAGAAAATGGCCAAAGTCGAATCGAGACACTCAAAGCTGCTGAAAGCGACGGCGTCATTGCTTAATGCGGCGCCGTCGGAGGATTTTGTGACGACTCGAAAGAGAAAATGCTAGTTTTTCAAGTGACGGCGTCGGGCTTTAAAGAGTAGGCCGTCGCAACTCGGGCGGCCTAGATGCGACCCGACGGCGTCGGTCGAAGAGGACGGCGTCACGGACATAAGGTGATGCCGTCGCAAGGTTAACGTGGCCAAGACGAAACCCTAATGATGGCGACACGGCGTCACAAAAACATAAGGTGGCGCCGTCGCATCGTAATATTATATAGAATCCGAATTTTTCGGTTTAGGAGAGTCTTTGGGAGTAAAACCTAAAACCGAACCAAGGGTGTCTTGTACAGATATTTTAGGGTTCCAAACCCTATCTTACATCAAGATAAGTATTTACTTCATCAATTCAATTATGTCTTTGATTATTTGTGTGTATGCTTGCATGTTCTCCATGTCCGGCTAATTTATTTGTGTGTTTGCTTAGGAATATGAAACTTAATTATTGAATATTGATTGGTTGTTTCTTATCTTAGTTGATTAATGATCTAGTAATGCGATAGGTCATTCGTTGTGTACTTAATGCTTGATTCATCTTTGTGAACCTTAGAATATAATTACCGAGTAGTTGTAAGCTAAACCATCCAAAGAGTGCCTTAGAGTAAGAGTTTATTATCCCTAGTGGGTTTTGTAGACGAGACCCTTTGGTAAGTTCAAAGAGTTAGGGAGAAACGCATACCCTACAACTTTAGACACACAACGCAACTAAGAATAAGGACGTGACAACTCAACCATCAATAGGAGATAATTAAGGAGTAGTAAAACCTAAGTAAACACATCTTTAAACTATCATACGAGCACACATTAATTAGACATAGACTACCACCACCTTAGTTTAGATAATTAGATAATAGTAGAGTAATCGGTGAAATACCAACCCCCAAATCCAATACCCGAGATTCGTACCTTTCAATTTCATAAAAACATAAAAGATAAAAAAATAATCTTCCTCAACCTTAACCTTAGCGTAGTAACTTCTCACTAGCATTCCTATTCCCTGAGAACGATATCAATACCCGTGGCTTACCCTAATACTACACTACAACGATTAGGTTCACTGCCTAGGGTGTTGAAAAACTTGCTCGACGAAAAGGAAGTTCCTTTGACCCCGAGCGTCGCGTAAGCGTATCAAGTTTTAGGCGCCACGCGGGGAATAGTTAGCTAGGCTTGATTTATATCTCGTTTAGGTCTACTCACAAGATTCCTATCAAGTGAGATTTTTTTCTTTTTATTAGCTTCCTTGTAGTCTATCCCCTTCTTTGTGTTTGTGTTCAGTAAACCATTTTCATTTGTCACTATGGCAAGTGAAGTAGCATTTGAATCATTAACAAATGAGGAACAATTGAATTTCGCAAGTTGGTTTGGTTTTATTGTTCTAATAAATTTGTGAGTGAACTTAGAGATATCCAAAAGAAGAAGGGTGTAAGATTGGATGGATTTGATATATTTTGTGTTTGTGTGGCTTCTATTCAACGATCGTTGTCAAGATCAACTCCTTTTAGTGACACCATCTTTAGAATTTCTTAGAAAAACCTCCTATGCATAAACCTTCAGTTGTTACAACTTGAGGAAATGGATAAGAAGGATTTATCTAACCTTAGGAATCATGATCAAAAAGACCTAGTTTTTAAGAACATGAAACCTAAACCCAAACAAGATTGTGAGATGGTTGAAGCTAAAATACCTAGTTGCATGTGTGGGATAGATTTCAAACAATTAGGAAATCTAGATATAATGGAGAAAAAGGTGGAAACTCCAAGCCCACAAGCCCTACCATCACTTGAGGAACACCCATCACCTATAACTTACCCGGAAGAAGTAGAAGAGACTATAGGAGCCCCAATTGATAGAGAACCTTTGGACCAAACGCCACTAGAGAATGTAGGTTTAGATGCTTGTTGTCGTGACCTCTCTCTTAGTCCTAGGGAAGTTCCTAATTTTGATGAACCGAGCCTCAACCAAAACCTTACCTAATGTTCCGTCTTTAGATGTGAATCTTGGAATTGAATTAGGCCCCAATCCACCCATCAAAATAGATAGTCCGGGTAGTTGCTTGATAAAGGTGGTAGATTCTAGGCCATGTAGAGTGGAAGCTAATATAGGAGTAACCCATGACCTTACACACTTATATCACCCATTCATGGTTGATAACAAGAAACACTATGGGTTTAAACCGGGTTTATTAGGTCAAGATGGATCCTTAACTAAGAATCTTTTGAAGTTGATAGAAGATGATCCATTTTAGGAGGAGATTTGATTCACCCGCTACACCAATAGACTTAGGTAAGGTTATAATGAATGGAGCACACTCCTTTGAGCATATAAATCACCCATCACCCTCTCCTCACGTAGCAAATTTCCACCCTAAGGGTGTGTATTGCTACTATCACCCGCACTTAAACTTAAGTGTAGGAAAACTTCCCTTTATCTGTTAAATAAGGGTAGAGTCGGGCTCGTGACTCGAACAAAAACAAGCGCTTCTTGGGAGGCAACCCATGTGTATTTGTTTTCATTTTCATTTGTGTGTCGTATATCTTTTATTAATTGTTTATTCTCATGTTTGAATTTGTAAAAATGTTTTATTTTGTCTTTAACCTCTTCTTAATTACATATAAAGGTATTTTACATAAAGGTAGATAAGTGTGAACATGGAGGATTACGGAGACGTTTAATAAACTGTCTCAAAATTATTGTCGTTTAAACATGAATATATTCCCCACAAAATTCTTTAGTTTTTACTATAAAAGGCAATTAATTAAATCCAAAATAAGATATATTATTTTGTGTGTTTTGTTAGAGTCAAATGCTTGTATCGAGTCATAATGGATGTTTTGCGTGAATTTTCCGATTCTAAAGATATAAATTTTCCGAATTTTTTTTCGTAAAATCGCACCAGCTTTGTCGGGATAACTTTGACGGCGTCAGATCACAACTGACGGCGTCGGGAGGAGTGGAAACCGCTACTACTTTTTCTCGTTTTCGTGCTACTTATAAATTTTGGAAATTTCGTGTCTTAATTTTCTAGAAAATCGCAAACATCCATTCCACAAGCATTATATCCTATTTAAGTCGGAATTACATCTTGTTGAGATTTTTGTTTGTTCGGTTTGATGCGTTGGGTTGTTTGTTTTCTTCAAGTGTGCGGGTTTAATTTACCAAGAAGAAGATACATAAGATTGGAAGGAGCTTTTCACGCTAACGTTCTTCTTGAAGAAGGATTTAACCACTACTTCACACGGATCCTACCGAGCTAATCGGGGAGTATTAGTTTCTTCGTTTTAATTACCTTCCATTATCATAACTTTGATACTTTCGGGAACATTGGGGACAATGTTCGGTTTAAGTGTAGGAGGAAAATAAAGCGGAACTTTGAAACTATGCTTATCCTTGATTATTTGCTTTGTCCAATTGTATTTGTGTAATAAACCATGAGAAAATGTCGGTTAGGGTAATTCTGGCACCAAATTTAAAATTTTTCATGACATATAGGAGTGGGCCATTAGTTTTAACAAAAGCGTCTCACGGATAGGAAGTTATATGACTAGCACACAAACCCTTTACCACCTAAATTCCACCCAAAATGTGAGGATCGCCCTTAGATTAGTAGGAATTAAAAGCATTCATCTTTAATGCTTAGAGTGTGAACCGGTAGTATAATAGATTCTAGAACTTGTTTTGTGATGCATTCCGAGATCGCAAGTGAGACTACACTTGTGTAGTTAGAAATAACTAAATAATAAGAGGCATTAGGATAACCCTTGTTTGATACCCGTAATATAATTACTTCTTCCACATCGGTTGAGTAATTTCCCCACACCTTTGCGTTGTACTCATCTTTAGTACACGATACCCTAGTTAACCCCTCGAGCCTATCCTTTTCGCGGTTCTCGTGATGTTTCGGTTTTTCCGAATATCAATGAAGAGCATTGTTTACACCCCACCCCAAATATACACCCAAATCGCCTTAGCCTACCCTTATGCACTCACTTTTAGTGCAAATGTTTGTTATCACCCTAAACCCTTAGTTCAATTATCTAGTTGCTTGCATGAGTTGCTAAGTCAAGTCATATCCTATGTATCTGATTTTGGGACGATTGGAATTCATGGGAAAATTTAAATTTTATGAAATGACGGGAAGGGAACGTTAAATTCAAATTCCCTTTGTTTGCGTAATAATGTACCCCAAGTGTTTTGATCTTTTCAATTCGGGTCAAATTAGTGTTAGAGCAATAAAAACTCAAGTGTAGGGATGTGCCTATAAATCCCTATCATTTTGATGTTACCGTAGAGGATGGTAGAGTAAAAGTGTATGAAAAAAAAATAAAAAAAAAATAAAAAATAAAAAAAAAATAGAAAAAGAGAAAAAGAAAAAAAATAGAGTGTTAAAAAAAACATACGGGCAACCATCCTACATCTATCCTTTAATTTTATGTTTGTTTATTTCAGTTAGCTAGAGTTTAGAGTGTCGAGTCTTGGCTTAGCAACGCCATTCTTCGTATGCTTGTAACATAAGAGATTTTTGACTTACCACCATTATATAGCCTATCCCACCAAACCCTTTGTTTCCCTACCGTAAGCCTAACATTACAACCCTTTAAAGACCTCTTTGATAGTCTTTCCTAGGTGCTTACGCCAAAGCGATGGAGGTTTGATCTATTCTCAAGCCTATGGTAATCTATGTACTAGGACCGGTTAATGAGTGTTTATCTTCCATTTCCTATTTGTTATATTTCATATATACACCCGAGAGAGATGTGAGTATCCAAACACCCAATGTGAGGTGCTAGTATGTAATTTCCATGCTTGTTATGACTTTTGCGGGGCTTATATGTGTTGTGGACCGTTTTAAATCAATGCTTCATGACCCCTAACTTATAAATTAATTGGCTAAAAGCACATTTGCTTGAGGACAAGCAAATAACAAGTGTAGGGATATTTGATAAGGTTTTAAAGGTACCATTTTGAGGGTCGTTTAACCCTTATTTGATCACTTTTGTATCCGTTATTGCTTAATATCGTTCCTTTTCACTTTTAGGTCTCTTGAAGGCAAAATCTTTGGAATGGCACTTATTTGGACGAAAGGCGCGAATATCTGAAGAAAATGGCCAAAGTCGAATCGAGACACTCAAAGCTACTTGAAAGCAGAAGGCGGCGGCGTCATTGCTTAATCTGCGATGCCGTCGGAGGAATTTGTGACGACTCGGAAAAGAAAATGCTAGTTTAAAAGGGGCGGTCGTCTCGGGCTTTAAAGGAGTAGACCGTCGCAACTTAGGTGGCCTAGATGCGGGTCGTCACGGACATAAGGTGGCCGTCGCAAGGTTAACGTGGCCGGTTTAGACGAAACCCTAATGACGGCGACACGGCGGCGCCACAAAACATAAGGTGGCGCCGTCGCATTTGTAATATTATATATAGAATCCGAATTTTCGGTTTAGGAGAGTCTTTTGGGAGTAAAACCTAAAACCGAACCAAGGGTGTCTTGTACGGTATTTTAGGGTTCCAAACCCTATCTTACATCAAGATGAGTATTTACTTCATCAATTCAATTATGTCTTTGATTATTTGTGTGTATGCTTGCATGTTCTCCATGTCCGGCTAATTTATTTGTGTGTTTGCTTAGGGAGTATGAAACTTAATTATTGAATATTGATTGGTTGTTTCTTATCTTAGTTGATTAATGATCTAGTAATGCGATAGGTCATTCGTTGTGTACTTCATGCTTGATTCATCTTTGTGAACCTTAGAATATAATTACCTGAGTAGTTGTAAGCTAAACCATCCAAGGAGTGCCATAGAGTAAGAGTTTATTATCCCTAGTGGGTTTTGTAGACGAGACCCTTTGGTAAGTTCAAAGAGTTAGGGAGAAACGCATACCCTACAACTTTAGACACACAACGCAACTAAGAATAAGGACGTGACAACTCAACCATCAATAGGAGATAATTAAGGAGTAGTAAAACCTAAGTAAACACATCTATAAACTATCATACGAGCACACATTAATTAGACATAGACTACCACCACCTTAGTTTAGATAATTAGATAATAGTAGAGTAATCGATAGAAATACCAACCCCAAATCCAATACCCGAGATTCGTACTTTTAATTTCCTAAAAACATAAAAAGATAAAAATAATCTTCCTCAACCTTAACCTTAGCGTAGTAACTTCTCACTAGCATTCCTATTCCCCTAGAGAACGATATCAATACCCCGTGGCTTACCCTAATACTACACTACAACGATTAGGTTCACTGCCTAGGGTGTTGAAAAACTTGCTCGACGAAAAGGAAGTTCCTTTGACCCCGAACGCGTTGCGTAAGCGTATCAAGTGTTAACAATTGGATTGTTCACAGGTGGAGAGTTTAAAAATACATTTTCCGGTTTGAAAACCGGAAAGACAAATTCAGGTGGTGTTGAGTAAACTTCAAATTCTTCTAGAGTTGGAAAGTTGGTTTCCGGCAACTGAGTTGGAGTTGGAAAGTTGGTTTCCGGCAACTGTTGTGGACTTGGGAATTACTGAGAAAAATCTTTGCGAGACATTTTTTGTGTGTGTGAGTTGTGTGTGTAACTTGTGTGTGTTGTGTGTTCTAAAAAACTCTGGTAGAGTTGTATATATAGGAAGAGTTGATTTTGAATTTGAATAAATCCCGCTCATATTTTATTTTTAAAATTCAAATTTGAATTTGAATTTATCCCGCCCAGAATTAACCAGTATAATTTAAATTTGAATTTGAATAGGTTGAGGGGGTGTAAATGAAAATTTATTTGAAATGGTTTAGGGGGTGTGATAACGCTTAGATTGTGCATGTTTTTAGTAGCGTTATGTGTGCTTTTATATCTGTTATTTGGTTATATTTGCGTGATTATAGTACTTAAACGCATCAAAAGATGTTTGTCTAGTGTTTATAACCAAGTGCAGGGAATCGGGAGGAAAATAAAGAAATGTTCAGCTAAACGAAGATTCCCGTTTCAGTAATACTAAATCAGTCTCTCAAGGACCTTTGAAGACCATAGTGATTGAAGAACCAAGTTCTACAAAGTAAAGTGAAGTAAGATCAAGTTTCCATATCTCAGAAGATCCAACCGGATCAGGTTACAACCATAACCGGATCAGTTGAAAAACGGCCAGAATCAATGTTTTAACCATCGCCAGCCGATCGGTCGCAACCCGCAACCGGATCGGTTGACTAGTTGTTATTGAAGACCAGTCGGATCAGTTGGTCGCATGACCGATCCGGTTGGAGAAGCTGCAGTTGCCAAATCTTCATCACTAAGTTTCCCCTTTGCATCCAAACGATTCTAGGACCTTCTCTTGGTGTATTCTAGTCCCTTCCTTACTCCTTGGAGGCCAAGTTCAGCAATTAATACCCTAGGCCTTGGAACTAGTATAAATAGAGGCTAATTGTGAGCATTTGAGACACAACCTAAAATACAAATCTCTCTACTCATCAAACAAAGCCTTAAGCTCTCAAAATTCGTCCTTAGAAATCCAGAGAAGTTTGGAGTTCCAGAAGTTCCACATTTGGAGGCCAAAACACCAAGAAGTCTACCTCAATCCTTTGGGAATCATTACTACACCATTTGTAATCTTATTCCAAGCATTGTAAGACTTTTAATCATGTTTTCTAATGTTCAAAGTTCTGAGTTTATGTTCATGTTTACTATGAGTGGCTAGTTTCTTTATACACTTGCTTAAATGATGTTGATTATCATATGATTAGTAAGTGATCGTGTTAACTTGTTTTAATTCAATTTCAAGTTGATTCTAAGACCCAATTGTGCTAAAGTTTCATAGTGACATTTGTTAATCAAGTTTGGCTAATTGATAGTAATCATTGTGGTCGAAAGGACTTATTGTTATTCAACTAGTCATAATCATTTTGTCTATGGATGATTGTTTTTACCCATTATTCTTGATTACACAAAGGAACTAAGGTGTGATTGTAATAGAAACGCTTTTTGATAATCAAATTGGATTGGTTGGAAACATCAAAATAGTCGTAAGATTAGTTGTTGAGAATCAATTGTAACCTTTTGTCTATGATCGGTTACCTTTTGTATTGACCATTTCTTAAGCAATTTGAGGAACAAGTGGATGTTTTTGTGTTTAAGTTTATGTATGTAGACTTATGAAACTTGAATTGATCTTGAATCGATTGGTTAAACATAATGCTTGTTTTTATGAACTAAAATCTTGACGAAGGTTTAACTTGTAAGAACAATAGATTAGTCTTCCGACTAATTATCACAATCAACATGTTAAGAGGTTAACACAATCACATTAATCTATGATATGAAACTAGTTTAAGCAAGTGTAGTTTTTAATCATCTGAATTTCATTATATATGTTTTGGATAGACTCCGTTAATTCAAACTTGTGCTTAGATTCACTCAAATCCCTGCGAACGATCCCGACTTACCTTCATAATCTTGCTATAACGGACGAGTATACTTGCTCGTATGTGTTATTGGTAATATTGGTAATTCACCTTTTATAAATTTAAAACTTGTACACAACCAGCACATCAGGGTGAAATGATTTTTTTTATTGGAGGTTAACGCCTGTTGAGGGGCTAACTTCGCCCCAATAACGTTGTTTTAACGCGAGGGCTCCAACGGCTAACGCCGGATAACGGGCTCCAATGCCCAATAACGCCAGTTAGGGCGTTGGTTGATGGAGATGCTCTAAGCTAGTTAACTGTAAGTTGTAAGCTATAAATTGTAAGTTGTAAGCTATAAACTGTAAGGTTGTTAGCATGAGCTAAAAGCTTTATTTATTTTTAATAAAAGTGTTTGGTAAATTATTTTTTAACTATAGTTATAAGATGTGAAATGACATAAAAGAGCATATCTATAATTATAAACAAATGTAAAAAATAAAAATAATAAACTCATTTTATTAATAATAATCGTAGTGCTTAAACAGAACATGCTTGTAACAGTTATTGACGATGCATTCTATATTGATGTAACAATATCATTACGGATTCGTTTAATCCCATTAGATGTTTATTGAGAGACATGTTTAGTTTCATGGCCACGAACATCGTGAAATTCATCAGGTATTATGTAATTTATGTGCAAAACCATTTCATATCATCTTCACACACCAATTATGTGTTTCGTTCCACCTGGAAAAACACACTCAAGCATACACAATCAAAAACACATTTAAATCACAAAGAATAAGAAGAAAAAAAAAGAAAAAAAAACTCATTTCTGCGTTTCGTTCCAAGTTGCCACAACAACGTAAATCATAGCGTCGTTGGCCACGTCGGCATACCGGTATAATAATGCCAGAACAACACAAGTCACCTCAACCCAATTTCATGTTCCACGTTATTATACTTAGAGCTCTAAGAGCTTACAAGTAAGAAAATTCTTACGCCAAAGCAAAAGCTACGGGTAAGGATTGTTACGCGTATGTTTTTTCGCATAAGAATGGGTTACGCCTAAGACTTTTACACATATGTTACGCGTAAGATCTGGTTTACGCATAAGAAAGTATCCTTACGTGTAAAAACTGATTAAGAAGATGCTACGAGTAAGGAAATGTTACGCGTAAGATTTCTGTTTGTACGAGCAAGAACAGAAAAAACGTATGTGTAAACTTAAAAGACCTCGACCACTTATACCATATACCACTGACTCATCAAGACCTCATTTATACAATACATCATTGATCCAAAACCTATCCTAATCCCATATATCACCAAAAAATTCGAAACCAAGACTCAAACATCAAATTTCAACAAATCAAGATCTCAGTCTATTCAAACGTTTTCCCAAATCTTTTAAAGATTTTTTTTTTCGTTTGAATATCACCATCATTGATCATTTTTCGAAGCCAAACTTCAATAATATTCGAATCAACAAGAAATAAAACTTAACAAGTATGTTACTTTTATTCCTTTTGTTCGTTTAAAATGAAATCTCAAACCATAAACCTACCTTAGACCCAATGGATCTTGAAGAACATCTTGATTCGTATGCCATCCTAAACGATTAACAAGGTACAGGGTATGTTATAGTTGCTGAGATTGGTATATTGATAAGATGAGAGGTGAGATTAAGATTTGTTTTTTGATTAATGATGATGGAGATGGAGGTCATTAGATGATGATGCTTGATGTAGTGCTTTGGTGAGAGTATTCAGACTTCAGAGGAGCGTATTCCTTTGAGGGAGGCGTATATTTGTGAGTGTGTTTTTTAGGTTTACGTTAAGTGAAATAAAATGTTGTGAAACGTTTTATTATAAACCGGATGGGGATTGTAAATGGATCGGGCCCCAGCAATGAGTGTTTTTTTTAGATTGTGGGCTTTGAAATTGCATCCGGTTATGCAATAAGGAATGGACCGGATATTACTCATGTTATTTGGATCGGGTTTTTTGACTTGGACTGGGCCAGGGCCCTAATTTCTTTCTGTATCGTTTGGACTTACTGATGAGATACATGGTTTGGGCTTGTCCTATGGTTCGGTAAAATTGTTATAAAAAATCTATCCGAAATTTAACTTTTGGATACATTATTGATTTTACATGGACTAAGAATTGTATTTGTGGTATTTTGGTATTGATAATTTTCACGGAGGATACACAATTCACGGCTTGCGCTGAAAATTTGAAAAAATGATAATGGGGTTTTTGTACGGTATAACTTACGAGGAATTGAAGTGATATTTCATGGGTGATCTTCTTTATCATTGAGACGTTGTTGGTTGATTGCAAGTCTCAAGATAACTTGTTGGGGCATAACTGTCACTTTAAGTGATTATGAATTTGACAATCTGGTTATAACTGATGTAAGGAGTTACGTTGTAGTGCTCACAGTGTATAACTATCACTTTAAGGAGTTACGTTGTAGTGCTCAGTGTTACACGGCATTGTGGATTGTTCAAGAATTTAGAACAAGCAGTAATTCACAAAGTTGGGATGTTTACTTCTTTTTCAAGTTAGTTGTATCGGGTTATCTCCATATGTGGTCATTACTATTAGCCGGTGAATTCAAAGGAGGTTCGATTAAAGGTTAGTTTGATAGAATTATTGAGAGTATTTTTGCGACATATTCTCACAGAACTTTGATCAAGCTAAGGTTTAATATTGCATCAAGAAAAAGGTATACGGCATGTACACAACATTATGATGATTCTGATAGCTCGCAACCATCAGGAGGGAGAAGTTGGTATTTCATCTTCCGTAATTGGATTGACGAAGGGAATTGTGCTTAAGACTGAAGAAGGAGAAGTAGTGTGTGTACATCGGGGCTTTTTACCAACTTGGATGCAATACTAAGTGAGATATGTTGTTATGATGTTCCCAGAACGACAACCATCGTGCTACAATCAAGAGTCTACTTTCTCCGCTGCGTGTTGGAAGAGTGTTGTCGGTTCAGGAGGGAGCAGAAAAAAGAAAAAAGGCTCACTAGTTAGGAGGGAGTAATAACCTAACTAGACCGTTACAATTGAAGTTCAGAGCTACAAGGATTTGTGCCGTTAGCGCCAAAGATCAAATGCCGAGATCTTCGGAAGGGAGAACTTCAAGTTTGCCTTAATATCTAGACTACAGAGACTCTGCGCTTCAACAAAGTCAACACTGTTCATTACTATTGTAATTTACTTTGTTTTGTATTTATAGGTCTCATTGTAACCATTCACGTGTGACGATATCTTGGAGGGAGATTGTTAGCCTCGCTCTTTTATAAAGATAACGTCACTTACGTGAATTGGACTAGATGCGTAGTATACTTTGCCCATAGAGACTAGTATCGTGTAAGTGGCAAAGTAATAGTTGGATGAGCCTATAAATACCCCTCATGTCTCTCCATGAGGGGTGAGGTTAATCATTAAGTGTATTGTATTGTTTTTATTTTATTCAAGTTATCCTTTGTTTCTCCTCCCTCTCTCTACTTTCTCTCTCTAAAAGGATGAAGATATTCATCTTCTTCCACCAACCTAGACCTCCCAAAACCACATAAATCATATGTTTTACGGTCCTACAGTATCACATGTGGTATCATGATAAGGTTTTAAAAGGTACCTTTTTGAGGGGTCGTTTAAGCCCTTATTTGATCACTTTTGCATCCGTTATTGCTTAATATCGTTCCTTTTCACTTTTTAGGTCTCTTGAAGACAAAATGCTGGAATGGCACTTATTTGGACGAAAAGGCGCGATTATACAAAGAAAATGGCCAAAGTCGAATCGAGACACTCAAAGCTGCCGAAAACATAAGGTGGCGTCGGTGTTAATTGCGGCGCCGTCGAGGATCTTTGTGACGGGACGAAGCCAAAACTCCCATTTTCAAGTGACTACGTCAAGTTATAAAAGAGTAGGCCGTCATGACTCGCACGGCCTAGATGTAATCCGACGGCGCCGGAAAAGAAGAGGACGGTGTCACAAGCATAAGGTGACGCCGTCGCAAGTCTAACGTGGCCAAGACGAAACCCAATGACGGCAACACGACGCGTCACAAAACATAAGGTGACGCCGTCGCATATGTAATATTATATATAGAATCCGAATTTTTCAAGATTTAGTGTGTAGTCTTTTGGAGTAAAAACCTAAACCGAACCAAGGTCAGTCTTGTACAATATTTTAGGGTTCCAAACCCTATCTTACACCAAGATAAGTGTTTTACTTCATTAATACAATTATGCCTTTGATTATTTGTGTGTATGCTTGCATGTTTTCCATGTCCGGCTAATTTACTTGTGTGTTTGCTTAGGGAATATGAAACTTAATTATTGAATATTGATTGGTTGTCTCTTATCTTAGTTGATTAATGATCTAGTAATGCGATAGGTCATTCGTTGTGTACTTAATGCTTGATTAAATCTTTGAGAACCTTAGAATATGACTCCTTGAGTAGTTGTAAGCTAAACCATCCAAATAGTGCCTTAGAGTAAGAGTTTATTATCCCTAGTGGGTTTTGTAGACGAGACCCCTTGGTAAGTTCAAAGAGTTAGGGAGAAACGCATACCCTACAACCTTAGACACGCAACGCAACTAGGAATAAGGACGTGACAATTCAACCACCAATAGGAGATAATTAAGGAGTAGTAAAACCTAAGTAAACACATCTTTAAACTATCATACGAGCACACATTAATTACACATAGACTACATACACCTTAGATTAGATAATTAGATAAGTAGAGTAATCGGTAGAAATACCAACCCCCCAAATTCAAACCTCGAGATTCGTACCTTTCCTTTCCTTAAAAAATATAAAAGATAAAAAATAATCTTCCTCAACCCCAACCTTAGCGTAGTAACTTCTTACTAGCATTCCTATTCCCCTATAGAACGATATCAATACCCGTGGCTTACCCTAATACTACACTACAACGATTAGGTTCACTGCCTGGGTGTTGAAAAACTTGCTCGACGAAAAGGAATTTCCTTTGACCCGAACGACGCGTGTAACGTTATCAAGTTTTTGGCGCACGCGGGAATAGAATAGCTAGTTAGTAGTCCACCTCGTTTAGGTTTCTTTACTTGATTCCTATCAAGTAAATTTTTCTCATTTTTAGCTTTCTCTTAGTCTATCCCCCTTCTTCGTGACCTTTGTTCATAATCCCATCACTTTTCATCATGGAAGGTGATAACCACCCACCATTCATCAACCCACCACCAATTGACCCGCCAAGAGCCCGTACTCTTGGTGAATACTCGAGACCAAGCCACTTAGGTTATAGGAACACCATTGAGCTTCCCGACCAAGCCCAAACTACGGCCCTACGATCCGACACCATCCGGTTGGTGCAAAACGGATGTGCATTCCACAGACTTCGTTCCGAAGATCCAAATCAACATATAAGGGATTTCCTCAAAATTGTCGATTCCATCGACCTTGATGCTACTACTCGGGAGACCACGCGCTGCGTCTCTTCCAATTCTCTCGGGACCAAGCTAGTAATTGGCTTGAGCGACTTCCCATGGCTCCATCTCAAGTTGGGATGATCTTACCTCTCGTTTCCTTGCTCAATTTTTCCCACCGGGAGAACCACTAAGCTTAGGAATGACATCTTGATGTTCCAAAACGTCAAGGTGAATCTCTCTGAAGCATGGACTCGGTTCAAGGACTTACTTCATAAAGTCCTCATCACGGCATTGATCTTTGGCTCCAAGTCCAAATTTTCTATGATCATGTCAACTTCCCCACCAAGCGATCCATTGACCAAGCGGCCGGTGGAAAACTTAGTGATCTCACCGCGGAAGAATCATGGGGTATAATAGAGGACCTCGCCCTCTATGACAACAAAAGTTGGGATGACCCTCGTGAGCTGCCCAAAACCGTTAAGGCAATCTCCTTGCCTCCCATCGACTCACAACCTTCCGACCGTAGGATGATTGAACTTGAAGATCAAGTAAAATTCCTAATGAGTTCCTACAAAAATTCTAAGTCTTCACACCATGTGAACAAAGTTTCTTCCTCGTGTGAGCCGTTTGTGATCCTCATAATACGCCGCGCTAGCACCCGATCCCCGAACATGCTTTCATCGACCTCGCATCCTCGCGTATTAATGGAACAAGAGGAAGATTCCCTACAATACCGAACCTAGGAATTTCAATGAAACCCGAGAGGCATGGAAAGGCAAGCCCGACTTCTCGTGGACAAACCAAGGAATTCACTTCAATGATTTTTCATGGCCCCATCTAACGGTCCTAACCAACAAAACATCGAAGGGATGTTGCAAAACCTTGTTGCATCCCAAGAATCCCAAATAGCTAAGCTCTCGGACCGCTTTAACCAACAACAAGCCGAAATGGATAGGAAGATAGACAACCTTTTGAAAGCCATAACCAATAGTGATAGGAAGGTTAATGCTATCTCAACTCCCGAGCCTTCCGGTGTAGAGATTAAGGACCCAAGTAAGCTAGCTAAGCACGTTCAATTCGTCAATACCATCGCCTTAGTTAAACCTAATGGAACAAATGACGAAGAGGGCCATACACTTGAGAATAATGAAACAACCAAGGAAGTAGATGAAGTAGACAATGACTATTTCAATAAGTTTCCTACGGAAGAAGAACTATCTCGCCACCCTCACTTAGTGCGTGACCTCCATCACATGTATGTTAGGAAAAGCCCTCGAATCAAGTTTGGGACCCTTGGAATCTTAACATACCATGTTTCATAGGACACCTTTTTGTGGCAAAGTCCTACATTGATCGCAAATCCCCAATCAACATAATGACTTGCACCTACTATAATTGGGTAATGAAGAAGCCTATTCCAACTAGGCAAAACCCCGATAATCCTAGGGTTAAGTGCAATTTTCTTGGTAGAGTTAAGGGATTGCCCGTTTATGTAGGTAGTTTCACGTTTTCTACGGACTTCATAATTGTGGATGATATTAGCACGGCCATAGACCTTAGCTTGTCCCATGTTATTCTAGGAAAACCTTTCATAGAAAGCACCGGATGACCTATGATCCTCGTTAGGAGTAGTGCGATTCAAGGATGAGACCGATGACATAGCTTACCAAATGCCGTTTAAGATTGAGAAGTTTTCATCACTCTCTAATGATGAAAAGGAACTTAAACTGTCGGTCTATTATAGGAATGATGAGGATAGGGAAAAAGGAGTAGATTATGTTATGGCTAAGATTTTCGGATTCTATAAGGATTGCTTGAACTTAGGACCGGAATATAGGACCAAGTGGGGAGAGGACAAACTCTTAGAGAGGTGCATCATAGGGCACTTCTAGAACATGGAATCCCCCATTAGAGACCGTCAAGGTGGCGGTAATGAAGTAACGTAGGAGCACGACTACGAGTCTAGCTACAAGACTCTTAAATAAAGAAAAGCGCTTCGTGGGAGGCAACCCATGCTTAATTGTTTGCTTGTTAGTGTCATATATCTTTTATTGATTGTTTATTCTCATGTTTAATTTTGTAAAAATGCTTTATTTTGTTTTTAACCTCGTCTTAATTGCATATAAAGGTATTTTACATAAGGGATAAGTGTAGGGAGGATTACACACGTTTTCAAGGAAACGTAAACATGAGAATAACAATTCATTAAAAGATATATTTGCATGTTTGTTCAAGTCAAATGTTTGTATCGAGTCATAATGGATGTTTTGCAGAAATTTTTCCAGATTCTAAAGATGTAAATTTTCCGAATTTTTCCGAAAATCGCAGACCGCTTTTTGTCGGGATAACTGACGTCGAAAGGAGTAAAAACAATGATTATTTTTTTCTCTCGTTTTACGAGCTACTTAAAAAATTTTGGAATTTTCCGTGTCTTAATTTTCCGTAAATTTTGTAAACATCCATTCCACAAGCATTATATCCTAGTTTAAATCGAGTCTTATATATATTATTACCGCCGATTTCTGTGAAGGTTTCGTTTGTTTTCTTCAAGTGTGCGGTTTAATTTATCAAGAAGAAGTTACAAAAGATTGGAAGGAGCTTTTCACGATAAATTCTTCTTGGAAAGGATTTAACCACTACTTCACACTACGGATCCTACCGAGCTAATCGAAGTACTAGTTTCTTCGTTTTAATTACCTTCCAATTATCATAACTTTGATACTTTCGGGAACATTGGGGACAATGTTCGGTTTAAGTGTAGGGAGGGAAAATAAAACAGAACTTTGAAACTATGCTTATCCTTGATTATTTGCTTTGTCCAATTGTATTTGTGTAATAAACCATGAGAAAATGTCGGTTAGGATAATTTTGGCACCAAATTTAAAATTTTCATGACATATAAGTGGGCCATTAGTCTTAACAAAAGCATCTCACGGATAGGAAGTTGCATGACTAGCACAAAACCCTTTACCACCTAAATTCCACCCAAATGTGAGGATCGCCACTTAGATTAGTAGGAATTAAAAGCATTCATCTTCAATACTTAGAGTGTGAACCGGTAGTATATTAGATTCTAGAACTTGTTTTGTGATGCATTCCGAGATCGCAAGTAAGACTAAACTTGTGTAGTTAGGAATAACTAAATGATAAGAGGCATTAGGATAACCTTGTTTGATACAGTAATATAATTACTTCTTCCACATCGGTTGAGTAATTCCCCACACCCTTTGCGTTGTACTCATCTTTAGTACACGATACCCTAGTTAACCCTCGAGCCTATCCTTTTCGCGGTTCTCGTGATGTTTCGGTTTTCCGAATATCAATGAAGAGCATTGTTTACACCCCACCCCAAATATACACCCAAATCGCTTTAGCCTACCACAGATGCACTCACTTTTAGTGCATTATTGTTATCACCCTAAACCCTTAGTTCAATTATCTAGTTGCTTGCATGAGTTGCTAAGTCGAGTCATACCCTTTGTATACAGTTTTGGGACGATTGGGATTCATGGGAAAAGTTAAAGTTTATGAAATGACGGGAAGGGAACGTTAATTCAAATTCCCTTTGTTTGCGTAATAATGTACCCCAAGCATTTTGATCTTTTCAATTCGGGTTAAATTAGTGTTAGAGTAATAAAAACTCAAGTGTAGGGATGTGCCTATAAATCCCTATTATTTTGATGTTACTGTAGAGGATGGTAGAGTAAAAGTGTATGAAAAAAAGAAAAAAAATCGAAAAAAATAGAAAAAGAAAAAAGAAAAAAAATAGAGTGATGAAAAAAAAAAAAAAAAATAAAAAAAAAAATAACATACGGGCTACCATCCTACATTTATCCTTTAAATTTATGTTTTTTTATTTCAGTTAGCTAGAGTTTAGAGTGTCGAGTCTTGGTTTAGCAACGCCATTCTTCGTATGCTTGTAACATAAGAGATTTTTGACCTACCACCACTATATAGCCTATCCCACCAAACCCTTTGTTTCCCTACCGTAAGCCTAACATTACAACCCTTTAAAGACCTCTTTGATAGTATTTCCTAGGTGCTTACGCCAAAGCGATGGAGGTTTGATCTATTCTCAAGCCTATAGTAATCTATGTACTAGGACCGGTTAATGAGTGTTTATCTTCCATTTCCAATTTGTTATATTTCATATACACCCGAGAGAGATGTGAGAATCCAAACACCCCATGTGAGGTGCTAGTATGCGATTTCTGTGCTTGTTATGACTTTTATGGGGCTTATATGTGTTGTGGACCGTTTTGAACGAATGCTTCATGACCCCAACTTATAAATTAATCAAGAAAGCACATTTGCTTGAGGACAAGCAAATACCAAGTGTAGGGATATTTGATAAGGTTTTAAAGGTACATTTTGAGGGGTCGTTTAGCCCTTATTTGATCACTTTTGTATCCGTTATTGCTTAATATCGTTCCTTTTCACTTTTAGGTCTCTTGAAGGCAAAATCTTTGGAATGGCACTTATTTGGACGAAAAGGCGTGATTATCTGAAGAAAATGGCCAAAGTCGAATCGAGACACTCAAAGCTGCGAAAACATAAGGTGACGGCGTCGGTGTTAGTGCGGCGCCGTCGAGAGGATCTTTGTGGCGGGACGAAGCCAAAACTATCATTTTCAAGTGGCGACGTCAAGTTATAAAAAAGAGTAGGCCGTCGCAACTCGGGCGGCCTAGATGTAATCCGGGCGGCGGAAAGAAGAGACGGCGTCACAAGCATAAGGTGGCGCGTCCGCAATTCTAACGTGGCCAAGACGAAACCCTAATGACGGTGAACGACGCGGTCACAAAACATAAGGTGGCGCCAGCATATGTAATATTATATATAGAATCCGAATTTTTCGATTATTTAGTGTGTAGTCTTTTGGAGTAAAAACCTAAACCGAACCAAGGTTGTCTTGTATAGTATTTTAGGGTTCCAAACCCTATCTTACACCAAGATAAGTGTTTTACTTCATTAATACAATTATGTCTTTGATTATTTGTGTATATGCTTGCATGTTTTCCATGTCTCGCTAATTTACTTGTGTGTTTGCTTAGGAATATGAAACTTAATTATTGAATATTGATTGGTTGTCTCTTATCTTAGTTGATTAATGATCTAGTAATGCGATAGGTCATTCGTTGTGTACTTAATGCTTGATTAAATCTTTGTGAACCTTAGAATATGACTCCTTGAGTAGTTGTAAGCTAAACCATCCAAAGAGTGCCTTAGAGTAAGAGTTTATTATCCCTAGTGGGTTTTGTAGATGAGACCCTTTGGTAAGTTCAAGAGTTAGGGAGAAACGCATACCCTACAACCTTAGACACACAACGCAACTAGGAATAAGGACGTGACAATTCAACCACCAATAGGAGATAATTAAGGAGTAGTAAAACCTAAGTAAACACATCTTTAAACTATCATACGAGCACACATTAATTAGACATAGACCACATACACCTTAGATTAGATAATTAGATAAATAGAGTAATCGGTAGAAATACCAACCCCCAAATTCAAACCCCGAGATTCGTACCTTTCCTTTCCTTAAAAATATAAAAGATAAAAATAATATTCCTCAACCCCAACCTTAACGTAGTAACTTCTCACTAGCATTCCTATTCCCCAGAGAACGATATCAATACCCGTGGCTTACCCTAATACTACACTACAACGATTAGGTTCACCGCCTGGGTGTTGAAAACTTTCTCGACGAAAAAGAAGTTCCTTTGACCCGAACGACGCGTGTAGCGTTATCATATCACAAGTGATATCATGTGTGGTATCACAAGTGATATCACCTATGATACCACACGTGATATCACAGGTGATTTCACAAGTGATATCACACGTGATATCACACGTGATATCACACGTGATATCACAGGTGATTTCACAAGTGATATCATCTGTGATATCACAAGTGATATCATCTGTGATATCACAAGTGATATCATCTGTGATATCACACATGATTCAACAAAATAAAAGAAGCTGACATATATGTAATGTCACAAGTGATATTAAATTCTCCTCCAAAAAGTTGAACATCATGAGAATGAGATACACGAAAAATTAGCAATAAAAGTGTTGTAGTTAGTAGTTATTCAAAAATCACAAGCGATATTCAAATGATATTACGAATATCACGTAATATCACTTGATAGTCCAAACATATGAAAGCGTAAGAAAGCGGATGAAAACGTAAAAAAATGGACAAATACATATGAAAACGAACGAAAACGTATGAAAGCGTAAAAACACGTCTGAAAATGAATGAAAACGAAAGAAACCGGATGAAAATGGACGAACACGTATGAAAATGGACGAAAACGTATGAATAATGGACGAAAACGTAAGAAAACAGACAAAAACGTATGAAAACAGACAAAAACGTTTGAAAACGGACGAAAACGTATGAAAACGGACGATAATAGATGAAAACGTATGAAAACAGACGAAAAAGTATGAAAGCGAAGAAAAAAGAAACACAAATTAAAAAAAGGTTAAAAACGTGGAAAAAAAATAGACGTTAATAAATAAAAACGTGAATTAGAAAGAAAAAAAGACAAAAAAAAGTGAAGAAAAATAAAAGAGTAAAGTCCAAAATACATCCTTGTGGTTTGCCCTTTGTCTCGCTTTACATCCCTAAACTTTTTTTTGGCACAAAACCATCCCTCCGTTAGTAAAGTTGACACAAATACATCCCTCTGTTAGTAAAAATATTTGCACCGTTAGTCCTTAGGACTAACGATGCAACCTTTTTGTAACTTGAACTTTTAACGTAAAAATGAACGGGAAGTCAACTACTTCTCAAACTTCACTTCCATTCAAACCTGACAACAACAAAAACCAATGTTCAAACAAACTCTCCTATCACCTATCACCATTCGCCTATATTCTCACTTCCATCATCATCAACAACAACACTCATTACACCAATCCAATTCAACCCGACCCGAACAAATCGATCTTATAACCCGCCTCCTCACCCTCCATCGTTACAACGCATTAAACACCCTCAAATTTACATTCACAAACCACCTCTTAAACCAAATCCTAACCAACTTAAAACTAAACCCAACTGCCTCATTACATTTCTTCAACTTATCATTAACCCAACAACCATCTTTCAAACCCAATCTCACTTCTTACTATAAGCTTATTCATATTCTATCAAAGGGTCGTATGTTCAATGAAGCCAACAAAGATTTAAAAGATTTAGTTGGGTCTTGTGAAGGTTGTGATGTAATTGATGAGGTGGTGAAGGTTTATAAGGAGTTCGGGTTTTCGAGTGTGGTGTTTGAGATGTTGTTGAGGGTTTTTGTAGAGAATGGGTTGGTGAAATATGGGTTGAAAGTGTTTGATGAAATGTGTAGGATGGGGAGAGTTGTGAGTTTAGGGAATTGTAATGTGTTGTTGAGTGGTTTGGTTAAGGAAGGTGAGTTTGGGTTGTTTATATTGTGTTTGATAAGATGGTGAAAGTCGAGGTTGTGCCGGATGTGTGGACGTGTAGTATTGTGGTTAATGCGTATTGTAAGGATGTGAGGGTTGGGAAGGGGGTTGAGTTTTTGAGAATGGCTGAGGAAGAGTATGGTGTGGAGGCGAATGTGGTTACATATCATTGTTTGATTAATGGGTATGTTGGTATGGGTGATATTGAAGGGGCGAAAGGTGTTTTGGAGGTGATGAGAGGTAAGGGGTGTTGTCGAATGTGGTTACGTATACTTTGTTTGTTAAGGGGTATAGTAAAATGGGGAGAGTCGATGAAGCGGAGAAGGTGTTTAGGGATATGAGAGAAGAGGATCCTTCGTTGGTTTTGGATGAGAAAGCTTATGGTGTTTTGATAGATGGTTTTTGTCGAGTTGGGAAGATGGATTGTGCTGTTAGGATTCGTGATGAGATGTTGGAAGCGGGATTGAATGTGAATTTGTATATTTGTAATTCGATGATTAACGGGTACTGTAAACTTGGAGAAGTTGATGAGGCTGATAAAGTGGTAACGGTGGTGGTGTAGTGGTGGCAGTGGTGGCAGTGGTGGCGGTGGGTGATGGCGTTGGGTGGTGGTGGGTAGAGGTGGCAGGTGGCGGTGAAGGTGACGTTGGGTGGTAGGTGGCGGTGGAGTGCATTGTTAGTCCTTAGGACTAACGATGCAATTAACGGTGCAAATATTTTCTCTTCCGTTAGGAGATAACGGAGAAATATTTGCACCGTTAGTTCTCATTAACTGATTTTACTAACAGAGATTTATTTGTGCCAACTTACTAATAGAGGGATGGTTTTGTGCAAAAAAAATGTTTAGGGATGTAAAGCGAGACAAAGGGCAAACCACATGGATGTATTTTGGACTTTACTCAAAATAAAAAAACAAAAAAAAAAGTGAAGAAAAGAAAAAGACAAAAAGACAATAAAAAAAATGGACTTAGGTTTATTTATTAAATCTTAGGTTAATCCCCACCATTAGATCAAACTAGATGAATGGTGAGGATTTATCCCTTGATAATCACCAAAATAAGAGTAAACAAAAAAATTCCTCTTATATTGCAAAATATTAAAAATGAATTGAAAGAGTGTAAATGTCGCTTATATTTTCTACCATCATTTCTAAAACAATGTTTATTATCTGCTTAATGTAAATTAAAAGCCATAGAAGTCTTTAAACCAAATTTCAGAAAGTATATTTAAAAGAGAGCTAAATACCCGATCTTATCAACCAGCCTTGATGGTATCACATAACAACCGTATTCTTAAACCTTTTAATGTAATACGACCGTTAATTAAGATCATCAAAAATACCAAAATATTACTCTCTCCGTCCCTAAATAAATGTTCAGTTTGAATTTTCATAGTCAAACTGGTTCAACTTTGACCGTAAATATTTTTTTTTATTATATAAACTTGATGAAAAATTATACCAATGAAAAATACACTTAAAACCCAATTCATTCATATATTTTTCATCAAGTAATATATAACACTCGCAAAAATAGATAAGGTCAAAGTTGATCCAGTTTGACTCTGAAAAATCAAACTGGACACTTATTTATGGAGAAGGTTATTTTAACAAGTGTTATAGTATTCAAATTTAATAAACAATACAATTTAAAGTAAAAAAGTAAACTGTCGCCATAGGGTTTAATAAGATAACATGGCGGGGTCTCGATATATGCTTCCAAAGAAGACAATACAAGCACAACATGCTTAATATGTTTCATATTAAAAAATATATATTTTAAATATGAAATATAGATAAGAGGATATAATATATTTTTTGCACAAAGGTTATTAAATTTCTATATAGCATATGTGACAACAGACAAATACACTGTCTTGTAAGTCGTTTTAGATGTTCTATCTCTTTGATTACTACATGAAAAAAATGACGAAGAATTCTAAATGAAATCCATTGTTAATTGTGAAAGACATAAGGGTTGTAGCCGAACAAAAGATTCTCACTCTTCAAAGACTCAAAAGTTTATTTGTTGTAAGACTCAAATAAAAAATAATCAAAATTTTAAATTAGTTAACCGTTTTAGCAGATCAGGGCCTTTTAAAATCGTTGCGTAAGATATGTTGGCAAAAAAAAACTGGTGTTACTGACTTTATATATATACAAGACTTTTGTAAAGTTAGGGACTTAGGGGCTTTGAAAAAGTCGGGGCTCTAACTTTAGGTGTTTTACCCTTAAGCCACTGCTCCATGATTGATAACCAAAGTTCTTATTCAGAGTTTTTGACATGCAAAGGATACCACAATTATTAAGGATGTAAATGCTAAAAGCTTAAAAATAATCATCCAAATTATCTTTTGAGCTCAAACTCCTACAGCTTATCACCAAACATGAACTAATGAAATGTTGTATTTATTGTCATTTTAATGCATCATTCATTCATGTTCTCTTCTTCTGCAGGTTGCTATCTTGGTATTAATACCCTTATGGACCACTTCCCCTCTTAACTGGTTTGGGGTTGGAAGATATTTATATCTTCAATGTGAACAAGAAGGTTATCATAAGCATAGACGGTAGCTTTTATTATTTTGAATGTATTCAGGTTTATGATCAAGTGATCACAAGAACCACAAGAATTAAATCCCTATATTTTTCATAAACATAAAGTAATTCAGACTCGAACAAACCAGGGAATCTTAAAAGCAATTTTGTTGTATATTGTTTTGGACAACGTTTGTTTTGAACAAAATGGAACATATGTTGAAGAGATTAATAATATCTAAGGGAGATATGTTTCATTTCTGTCCTTTAGATTAAGTAATTATAAAGGAGAATAACATCAATAATTTGTTTTAGCACAAGAAAGAAAAGCAGATTTAAAAGCATTAAAGTTCAACATCATATCAGCACAACAATAGTTAAAAGTTTGTTTAACGGGTTCTCATAGGACATTAATTTAGATGCTTAAAAATACGGAGTAACTTTTAGTTTATTAAATTAAAATCACATTCAATTTATTAAGCAATTTATATATTTAATTAACGTGTATTAAATGTATTTATCATACTAGAACACACAAAATTGCTTATAGAACTACTTTTTATAAACATCCGAATCCAAAACTCTAAATCTAGGCCAAGAATATCCTACATAATTTAACTATAAACCACATGTATAATCTTACCTAGTCAACCATACACAAAAATACCGTTGTCTGCCAAGTTTGTTGATGACAGATTTTGGTTATATATATATATATATATATATATATATATATATATATATATATATATATATATATATATATATACAATCTAGATCAAACTTAAAGTTGTTAAAACGAAATCCAACTAAAATTTAATGATGACACTCTCTTACAACAAAAACAAATTTTTATTAACTACAACTAAAATTGTTAAAGTTTTGAAATATTTCTTTTAAAATTTATTTAAACCTAGGTGATCTGTGATTAGAGTGTAATATGATCGCGTTTTGTATGTGTGTCGATTTTGGAATATTTATCGGTGTAATTGTATCAAGTGTAACACTAATCCAAACTCATGTATCATTTGGTTATTAGTTGCTAAATTGTTAATTTGTATTAAATTATTATTTTTATGTGTATTATTGCTAAAATTGTTATTTATAAATGTTTTAGTGGTTTTTAGACTGATCTTATTTTTACAACTTTAAGTTTGATCTCACGTTAACTCTCCCATATGTATATATATATATATATATATATATATATATATATATATATATATATATATATATATATATATATATATATATATATATATATATATATATATATATATATATATATCACTACAACATAATTGGGCTAATGCAAAGGTAGGAATCTGTTGCAAATTCATTGCAATTGACCAATTGCAACGGATTTGCAATAGATTTCTACCGTAGCATAGATGCTCCATGGAAATTAATTTTGCTACGGAATTGCAACGGTCCAAAAAAATTGTAACAGTTTTCCAAGGACTAAAAATTTGTTGGAATATTTACAACGGGTTTGCAATGACATAATGCAACCAATTTGCAACAGTATATATTTGCTACAGATGTACAATGGATTTTTAACCGTATATATTTACAACCATATGCATTTGCAATAGATTCGCAACATAAATAGACAACGGTTTTGCAACGAGTTTGCAGAAAGTGCTTTGTCTACGGAAAATACGTTGCAAAATAAACTACAATTGTTACTATATTAACAATACATATATTCAAAACCACAATCAAACTCAAATCATAAAAATCATATTCATATTAAAATGTTATATTACACTATCAAAAGTATAGCAAGTCCAACCAACTGTACCAAACATAAAGATGAAAAACCAAGTGTACTGATTGCAACAATGTATTTACATGAGATATTTAAGGGAAGGTTGATGTGTAACGAGCGCCTCAACCATCTTGGTCTCTTATTTTGTGAAGTTTTTTAAGCACACAAACATCAGACGCTGTGCAAATAAAGAAGTAGCAGTATGTCAAGAAATTGCGCAATTAGATTATATTCCTTAGGTAAGCATACATCAGTGTGTATATGCACAAATGGATGTTGAATAAATGGTTGTCGCAATGCTTATGCAGATAGAAAGTCCTAAGAATACATATAACATAGATTTTACAATGATAGCTTCCAAATACAATAAAAGGTAAATTATAAAGGTTTTGCATTACCTTTACAAAACAACCAATGTACTCCATTAGGGGCCTAAACAAATTGTTTAATTATGTTACTCAAAGAACAAAAAAACTTGATATTACCATGGCTTAATTTAAATTCCATGTATACATGAACAACAATTAACATGTTAAGCAAAGAAAGTCCATTCATGTTTGACGAGTAGCCAAAACTTAAAACATATACGAGTAATTATCTAATTAATGAAATGGACTATAGGTAGTTACAAGCTTGATAATATTACATACATTTATTGGTATAGTAATGAAGAAAAAATAATTTGTGGTATACAAAACCAAGAATAGGCGATAAACAGTTTTTAAGAAACTGTACAAGTAGTAAGACATAAATACTTTGCCTTACTCTATCAATCTCTTATGCAGAAGTACCACACTATATTTACCCTTGCTCAATTCCAAAACACTAGTTATTAGATACTTTAAGGGAGACTAACCTGTTTACAAGATAAGGGCCCTAAACACGAACAAGGAGAGTTTAAATCACTACAAACATATATATTTTTTAAACTTATCAAAATCCAAAACATTAATTGCTAAACATGAGTTGGCAGACAAATTATCAAAGCAAAATGATTTTAATGACTTACTTATATATGTTATAGGACTAGCAGGTAGATCACTTAAATCACACTTGAAACCCAAGCGTCTTTCAAATACAAATGCACCTACAGCTAAAATTGATTATTGTTGGACTTTTCCCCAACAACTCAAGCTATAATAGACTTGTTTGGGCTGCAGCTGATCAACAATAACCACATCAAGATAAGATCAAAACCTGAACATATTATAAGGCTTGATAATTAACTAGAACAAGCACTTAGCAACAATCAACTAGAACAAGCACTAAACAGCACACAAATAAGCCTTGTAAACCATTTAGTATAGATTGAATATTTACAACTAACCCGTCTAAGTTTACTTCTAATTCTAACAATACATTTAATTATGACATTAGCTTATACTAAAAAGGATAAGGGTTAAACAAATCAAATGAGCTAAATGGGTTGTCATATGTTTTACATGTAAAAGATGAATAACCAACCGTAACAAGTGAAGATAATTTCTTCCCAAGAAATCGAATCTGGCCAAATAAAACAATTAAAGATTTAATAAGTATACTTAACCAATAAATAAACACATATAAACATATATTAACATATAAGAAGATGTAATCTCATAAAAATCGAGCCCAAATTTCAACCCTAGCTTTTGGGTTTCATTATAATTGGCATCTTAAATCTAAAATACTGTTTTAATTATTAGTAAGATACATCATAGCAAAAGAATCACATAAAATATAATAGAGAAAAATCAGCTTAAAATGGTCTATAATGGCGTATCAGGGCTCAAACCCAATATTCCTTATATGTAACCAGTCCCTTGAATTGCGAGTTCATGACAAAATTGAGTTGGGGTTGTGTTTACATACTCATTTGTGATTTGGAAGGAACTCGTAGAGTTAGAGGATAAGTGTTTAGGGTTTTGATTTTTGGGGAAACAAGGGCGGGAAACATAAGCGGGAGGCTAAAATTTCATAAGTTTTTGGTGTTTAAGAAATCGTATAAGGGTGCGTTTGGTTTGTTATTTTGAATCGCAATGAGTATAGGTTTGAATAATGTGTAGTATGATAGTGGGTGGCAATTTTGACCCGACACGAAACCCGACCTGAAGCCGACACGAAAATTAACATGTTCGGGTTGAGTCTAAATATATTTGGGTCGACCCATCTAACCCGTTTATTAAACAGGTCAGGTTCGGGTTGGGAATAAATTAAGCGGGTCGACCCGCCAACTCGCTTAAGATTTTTTTAATGAAAAAATAAGTATTTATATTTTATTATATGGGTTAAATGGGTTAAACGGATCGACCCACAAACCTGTTTAACTAGTGTAATGTGTCAATTTTTGTATATAAATAGGGTTAAATGGGTCAACCCGAAACCCATTTAGTCTATTTTACCCGTGTAACCTATTTAATCCGCCAACCTAAGTATATATGGGTTAAATAGGTCAGGTTCGGGTTATGTGTAAACAAAAGAAGGTTTAAACTACAATGATTCATATCAAAAGTCTTATCTTAGTACGTGATGTAATTGTTTAGAGGTGTTGTGAATTACTTAAGTGTGCTCAGCTTGGCTAAACTCGACTCAAGCCCTACTTAAGTGAGCCCGAGCAAAACATGAGTTTGACTTAGGGGTGCAAACAAGACAAACTTTTATCAAGAAACTTAAGCTCGAGCTTGACTCGATAGAGTCAAGCTTTTATCAAGCTCAAGCCCAATAAATTGGCTCGAAACATATAACAAGCCAAGCTCAAGCTTTAGATAGCTCAGCTCGAGCTTTTATCAAGCCTTGATATAGATAAATTTTCATATTAAATTCATATAAGTAATTAAGGGCTAATTTGAATATTAATCTTATTATAAGGACTTACGCCAGATGATCACGGATACCTAGTCCTATGAATATCGGCCCCTAACCCTCGAGTAACTTACGGGGTTAACAATCTCACGATAAGGGCTTCTATATGGTGTATTCTCATGTATTAGATACTTCGTATTCTTCTGAGTATGGCTTGAGCTTCGTTTGTCAAGGATTGGTGTACGGTGTATCACCAGAATTGGATACACCGTATTCTTTTGAGTACAACTTAAATTTTCCTAGTGAAATATATGACGTATCACTAGAATTGCATACACCATATGCATCTACTGAATTATGTAGTTCTTTTAAGCTGCAAGTATCGCTATTTTCCGTGTCTTTTCCATTATTGCTCTTGAATTACTAAGAATAAGAAATATACAGTTTAAAGGATCGATTCATATGTAAAAGTATAGTAAATAAAAATATATATATATATATATATATATATATAGATGAACGATGCACTAAATGTGTACTTATGTGATTACATCGGAAATAAAACCTTAACAAGAGATAAACTATTTAAAACCAAAGTTTATTAATAAATCAAAGATCAAAATTAATTAGAAAGATAATGAACATTGTATTTATAAGAAAAAGTTATCTTGGATAAAAAGAGTAATTCAAGTTATAACATAATAAAAGATAAATAAAATTTCCTAATAATAAAGATATAAATTGCCTTCTTCGCCTCTACGGCGTAACAAGGAACGTCTTGTTATGACGTAACAACCCAAAAGCCAATAATAATCCCTATTCGAGGGCTTTAAGGCATAGCAAAGATTAAAGTGTTGCGTCGTAGCGAATATTACTTTTACGACTCCATGTCTCAAATCTTATCCCCATCATTCCTTCTCACTTGTAAAGAACTCGCCCTCGGGTTCTCACGATTAAGGGCTTCATCAACCTCAAACATCTTCTGACAACGTACCTTATCTTCATTAGCTTTACGCTTTACATCAACTCGAAAGCTCTTTTCCTTCAATTCTTCACGTTTCTTCACATGTTTTCCACATTCTCCATGATCCATACAAAACACTAAACCTCTCTTTATCGCCCCTCGTCATTCTCCTTCTCTTCGAAACACCAACTTCTTTTGTCGTTTCCAACACCAAAGTTGAGATTTCGTTAACAAGTTTTTCACAAATTTAAAGGTCTTGGATTTTATCAACATGTTCCCCCAAGCTCGTAGCCAAAGATGGCGATGCCATATTTAGGGCGTCATCACATTTTTTAGGCTCTCTGGGATGTTTGTGGCCAAATGGCTACAATGTCTTGATCTGATATTGACTTATATTTTTCAAGTATTTGACTAAATATCTAAATATATTTTTGGGCCATCACCAAATATTTTCACATATTTGACTAAATATATTTTTTGGGCCATCGACAAACTGGCGACGACGTCTCTTCGATTTTTCAACGACGCTTTGGCCATAATTTTGCAACGTCAATTATTAATAGTTTCTAAATGTAATTTAAATATTTTGTTGCAAAATTTGCAATGATTTTACAACGGAATATTAAAAAGAAATAAAAATTAACTTATTATAATTATTCGTTGCAAATCCGTTGCAATTATTTGAAATTTTGTAACGGATTTTTAACGGAAACTAATAAAAGTTTCTATTATACATGCTTTTTAAATTCCTTTGCAAATCCGTAACAAATTTTCAATATTTTTTATGTATTTGCTACGGAATATTTTAAATAAATAAAAAAGAAATTAGTTAAGTTTTTGCAACGGAATTACAACGGGTTTTTGGGTGGTTGCTAACCCGTTGCATATTTGCTACGGAAATTTTTCTGTTGGAAATTTTCGTAGCATTAGGTCACTTGTGTAGTAGTGTATTGAACAACGAATTTTATAAAAGAAAAAAGGTCTAGCAAAGAATTAGACTAACACAAATACAGTGGGTTTTGAAGCTACTCAACCTAACTAATACAAAATTTTGGGTTTCGATACTTTAACCAGTTAAAAGAATACAAAATAATATTATCAACTAAGTCTCTTTTCCGCATCTTCCCTGAATAAAAACGACTGAATTTCTATATCTGCATAAGAGCCAACATGTCGAAACACTTATAATCTCGAGATTGACTTTACGATTTCGGACATTAGCATTCTGATAACACCAATCTAGCCATTCGGATAAATCATTCATATCCCTCGTAGAAACTTGGCACCAATTATATACCCTCGACTAAACCTCCCTTGCTAACGTACACGTGAATAGAACATGAGATATCGATTCCATTAAAACACCTTACACATGACACATAATATATGCGATTTCGATCCCTTTACGGGATAGATTATAACGCGTTGGCAGCTTGTCTAATATAGCTCGCCACATATATATGTTTACTTTCCTGGGCAATGAAGAGCACCATCTAATGGCTATATTTGAACCCAACAAAGTCTGGTTATCAATATATTTTCTTGTAATGCCAACTGAGAACATACCTTGGGTATCAATATCCCACTAAAGCTAATCTTGACTTTCATAGAGAGCTACTTTCAAGACAGTTTCAGTAAACAATTGTAATTATTGATGCTCAGCTCCCCCTCTAACATCACGACGCCAGTCCCACCACCAATGACCATTAATCCACCGATGTCGAACCAAACAATTTTGATCATTTTCTAGCCTGAAAAGACGAGGGAAGCGAGTAGACAAGGGTTGATCATCTAACCAAATGTCCTTCCAGAACCGCACCTTGTAACCACTAACAAGATTGTACTGCAACGTATGACAAGCTAATATATGTTTGTTGTGCAAATAGTTTACCGATAATATACGAGCCCAAGTACCTGTTTCAACCTACTAACCTCTCTGCTATCTAACCCTTCGTATTCCCCATGTATAGCTTTTATGACATTACACCATAAAGCTCCATCTTCATAAAACAAACGCCATCTCTATTTTTGTAATAACGCTAAATTAAACGACGCCAAACTACGAATACCTAAACCACCTATTTCCTTCTCAGCAATAACCTTCTCCCACGCCACCCATGATAGCTTTTTCTTGTCCTCCTGGCTACCCCAAAAAAATTTAGAACGGATTTGTTCCAAAACTTTAACACACCTTCAGGGACTCGAAACAAGGACATATAATAAATACTCAAACTCCCAAGCACTGACTTTATAAGGGTAAACCGACTACCTACAGAAAGCATATTTACCTTCCATCTAGAAGGCGATCTTTAAACCTTTGAACAATACTATCCCACCGCCCCTTAGATGTCATGCTCGCCTCAATCGTGATTCCTAGATAATTGAATGGCAAGAAGCCCCCTGCACAATCGGTGGAGACTGCCATATTTGTGATGTCATCTACCGACACTCCCACCCCATACATGTTTGACTTTGCGATATTGATCTTCAAACCTAATGAATTATAGAATTCGTGCAACACGTCTAAGATGCCATAAACATCTCTAGCTCTCCATTCAGTTAGAAACACGACGTCATATGCATAAAACAAATGTTAAACCTTTAATCTATTCACACCAACGGATGCCCCTGAAATTTTATTATCTTCTAACGCCTTTTGAATAGCTAAATGTAACCATTCCATTACTAAAATAAACAAAAATGAGACAACGGGTCCCCCTGGCGAAGACCCCAATGCAAAGAAATTTCATCCGTAGGGCTTCCATTTACGAGAATTAACACTCTAGCCGAAACAAGACATTCCCGAATCAAGGATCTCTGTTTTTGCCCGAACCCAAATTACTCCATCACGTGGTCTAAATATTCCCAACACAAAGAGTCGTACGCCTTTTCAAAATCCACTTTAAATATCATTAGTTTCTTCTTCTTTAACTTATACCATTCAATCACCTCACTTACCATTAGCGGCCCATCTAGAATTTGCCTCCCTTTAACGAATGCCGACTGTTCACTACTTACTAGACTTCCAACCACTTTCGCCAATCATAGAGCGAGTAACTTTGCTATAACCTTATACTGAACACCAAGAAATGAAATAGGATGATAATCCTTAACAAACATGGGATTAGATGCCTTTGGGATCAACGTAATAAAAGACGCATTACATCCTAACGAGAGTTTACTATTTTGATAAAATTCCATCACAACTTTAAATATGTCTTGTTTCATAATCTCCCAGTACTTCTTCGCGAACTTGAATGAGAAACCATCCGGACCCGGAGATTTATCACTTCCACATTGCCACACCACATACTTATTTCGTCAATTGTAACCGGCCTTTCTAATTCTTCAATTTCCTCGGCGGTAAGTTAATTATAACAAGATTGAGGCAGGTTGGGGTATGAAACTGACCAACCTGAAACTTGTCACGATAAAACTCTAGAAACGTCCTCTTTACCAGCGCAAGATTTGTACACCATTCGCCATCATGCATAATTCCATGAACCATTTGCAACATTCGTCGTTGTTTCAACAACCTGTGAAAGAAAGCCGAGTTTTCATCGCCATCAATGTCCCATTTAACTTTTGTCTTTTGGGCTGCATCTAGAGCATCAATTCTATCAAGCTCTGCCAACTCTTTTATCCAAACTGCTCGATTTTGAACCTCTTCAACATTAGCCATCTGATCATCCATTTTCTTTTCAATGAAAAGAATGTCTTCACACAAATTTTTTCATGTAACATATCTTGGCTTATTTGAACTCTCTATGCCACAATTTAAATCTTCCATTAACATGCTTCAATTGTTTTTGAGATCAACACAAGGATCACCTTGATTATTAGAAAAATTGTTATAGCTTTCAAGAACGACCTTATGAAACCCGAGCACTTCGAACCATGAATGGAATATACGAAACGGGACTGGTCCGTAGTCTACCTTCTGTTTACGCAATAAAATAAGTGAGTGATCAGACCATGTACGGTCAAAAGCCAACACTGACATCTCCGATTGCTCACTAATAATACTTTCGGAGACTAAAAACCAATCAAGCTTGCTCATTTTGACCCAGACTTGTTCATCCAAGTAAATTTTCGACCACCAATTGGTAAGTCTACTAATTCTGTATCATTAATATATTCATTGAATAACGCAGCCTCATGAGGATCAAACACCGGCCCGCACCTTTCTGGTTATATATGATTTTGGGATCGACGAGTGATGATTCATAAGCCTAACACATGGATTTTAAGATAAACTTGCTAATGAGATAATGACACGTGACATTTTAAATGTTTTGTTATTACGTATATCGATCACAACTTTAAACTAAATAGAAAACGCATTGAGTTGTAACACCAAATTCTTAGATGGCTATGAGTCCATGACTTATTTTTTTCATTTCCGAAAAACTTAAACTTCGAAATCCATATACTAATACGTTAGTTTCTTTATAATGAGAGTTATTGTTAAACAAAAGCTAATGCTTTGTACTTTCCATGCGTAGGTAAAATATTTACACCAGTTGACATACCAAGTCAAACAATTTCTGTGAGTACGAGGTTGAAAATCTATTGCAAGGACATGATTAAATTTCGTTTAATGTAAACTTAGCAGGTCTATTGATATTTGCAGCTCGTAACATTTAGAAAATGTAAACGGGGTCTAATTAATATATGTGTATTGTACAAATATTTTTTGTTCAAGTACAGTGCCGTAAGGATGGGTGAGGTAAGCAACCGCTAAAAGCCCCAAATTTACCACGTATATTATTATATAATTATTTTTTTTAACATTGTTATTATTATTACAACACATAGGTTTCATGAAAAATGTTATATACTATAAATAGCTAGATTATACGGTATCTTTTTATTATATGAGTCATTAGGTGAAAAAAAAAAAAAAAAAACTTATCCACTTTAGAATGCGATAATTTAAGGTCATACGACAGAAACTATTATTCTTCAAGTCTTTAAAAAATTTGTCATTTAATGACACGTAAAACAAGTGTCATTAAAAGTTATAAAACGTATTACTAAAAGTATAAAAGGTGTCAACAAAAATATAAAAAAAGTGTCATTAGAATTTTTCATGTGCTTCTCCTACACGTAAATAGTGTACGTAAAAGTCAATCTAGTAAAAGCCCATTTATAGAAAAATAAATATGTGACGAGACTTTTTTTGCTATTTAAAACATATTTTGTTTATAAAAAATGCCATCAAACAATAAGTATATGAGGTGTGATAATGTTACTCGGCTTTCTTTATCACCCATAGTGATTTTATTATATCTCTATACTAAATAGCGTACATAGTGCAACCCAAACAAAGAGAATAATTAGGTCATTAAATGCAATGTCATTAAATGCAATGTTTAACAATTTAGTAAAATAGCGCGAGGTTGAGTGTCGCCAAAAGTAAGTCTCGAAGCGTTAATTGCTATCTTTAGCAATTTGACAAAATAGTCCCTAAGGTCTAAATGTCATTTACAAATTAAGTCCCGTAGAATTAGTACCTATCTATAGAAATTTGGCAAAATAGTCCCTAAAGTTTAAGTTATCGTTCAAAGTAAGTCGCTGTAGCCATGAAAATAGTTCCTAAGTTTTAAATTGTATTTGCAAAGCCGGTCCAAACAAATTTTCCGGTCATTCACCGCCCAAATTCGCGTCTATTAAAGAATCATTGCGTCAGAGCGCGGGTTTTCCAACACTCGTTTGTTTACTATATAAACAAGTTTACGGTTATTTTATCATAAAATATACATTTGCATCACATGAGGTGACGTAGTGGTTTGGATTTGATCTTCAAAAGTGGGTGAAACTCTCAGGAGGTCTCAGGTTTAAATGTTGGAGAGAAAATTAATCCTCATGTGGTCATGGAGGTTCACATGCGAGGACTCCGGACTATCCAAAAAAGAGTAGTCGTCCTAGGATTAGTCGGCTCACAACATCGAGTCGGAACCCAGTTAAAAATAATAATAAAATAATAACAACAATAATAATAAAAGTTTATTATACATTTGCGAGCTGATTTACTACGAAACTTTGATTGTATGACTTGGATTAAAGAATGTCATAAGGTTGAGACTTTGTACGTAGCTACTTTATATTGGATGTGATATAATGTTGAAAGTGAAACTTCTAATTTACCTTTAACTTTTGAGGGCCTTACCTTTGTTTTCGCCCATGACCTCCGAATTCTCGAGGACGGCTCTGTCCAAGTGATTTACATTATTTAAACTCATCGTCTCACTAGACATCTTCAGAATCGGCAGCTTTGTCGCAGTGTAACTCAAGTCAAAGCTGGTAAGGATCAGGTACATGTAACTTGTTGCCAGTACAACTGTAATAGGTGCGCACGAGATATGTGCATGAGATATGTGAAAGTAAACGGACACAAATAATTTGACTATTACGGCTAACTGGCTAAGCATTTTCAGATTTTAGCTAAGGCACATTCAGGCCTAATATAAGTTTGGCCCAATATAGTTTGGTAGTTGAAAGCCCAAATATTTACTGATGCAAAGCCATATTACATCTTTTTCTTATATAAGGTTTTATTTGACCGAAAAGGCTACTAAAACTTTTTTAGAAAATAAACCATGAGCTTAAACTACTTTATGCCCCTTTCCAAAAAAAAGCAAAAAAAAAGAAAAGAAAAAAATAAAACTACTTTAAGCATGTGGCACACTTCTAAGTGTGTAAAAATCAAATGTTAAAATAATAAACTCGTTCTCAACCAAGTTTACAAAAATGACATCAAGTATATTTTTGTTGAAATATATTTTGGCATAAAAAGGTTATACCTAGTCCCCATTTGATAACAAACAAATTTGATCAATTGTCATATACTTAAAAAATGTAAAGAACTAAAAATACTTTTTGCATTTAAGAAATGGTAAATAATCAATATTTACATGGTGCAGGGTTAAGTAATTCTTTTAAATGTGGATGAACATTTAGACCTACATATAATCATGAAAGAAAAATATGATATGTTACTTTGTTGGAACCTCATGCATCAATCACCCTTCAAAACCCACCCATGGATAAATATTATGGATTTGGGGAGGTAGAATTTAACTAGTGAGACATAATGATGTACCTTATACTAAAAACATAGACAAAATGTACTAACACCACTTTTTGGTAGTCCATGTTTTGTGGATGGGTAGGGTTGTTACAGTGATCATTATGAAGGCACATATACTTACCGAGCATATCCAATAAAGTGATCATTATGGAATTGTTTATCCACAAGATAATTCGAAAAAGATAAAAGGGCATTATATTACAAGAACCTAAGATGCAAGCATTTCAAGTTCCAGGTCTATGTTTAACAACTACCGAAAATGGTATAGTTCAATAGTAGAGGTTTGAGATTCTGTAGAAGTTTTAAGTCTAAACTTCGGTTTATTATGTAGAAGTTTTAAGTCGAAACTTCACAAACAACAATTACAGAGCCAACTTTCAGGCGCCTATTCCCCGGCGCAAATGGCTTGTGAGATCGGAAAATAAAGGATTTTTTTGTGAAATAGTTTTGATTTTGTGGAAAACTAGAAAAGGGGGGTTGAATAGTTTTGCCGATTTTAACTTAGTTTCAAAAACTTTAGATTCGATGTTATGTGAAATCGTGTGGATGGAGAGAAAGTATAGATCTATAAATAATGCAAGTAAAGAAAATAAGTAAAGTAAAGGATAGTGTAGGATCGATAAAAACTAATGATTCATGTGGTTCGGAGGGTCGGGGAAGCTCAAAGAATGAATAAGACATGATATTGTATTAGATAGAAGAAAAGGAAGATGTGTGTGTTTCTAGAGAGAAGAAGAAGAAACCACACACACCTTTATTACAAATGTGAACTTCCTCCCCTCCTAGTTGGGACTAGGAGGTGTATTTATACAAGAAACAAGCCTAACTTAGCAAAATGACTAAACTAGTCCTTGTGAATGAGTAAAAGAAGAAACTAATGCAATTCCCGTAATGACTTCACTTTAGCGAGGCTAACAATCTCTCCCCAAGTGATGTCATACGGAGTTGCTTACAATGTTCCCTAAGCGAATTAAATACAAAGATAAGCAGCAGACTCCTCAAGTGTGTCTTCACAATCTTCAAACTTCATGAATTTTCTCACCGCCATCTCTTTACTTGCAAAAGAACAATGCGAGCAAATCTAATTAGGGATTGAATCGGCATTTTACTCGCCTAATTAGTGCTCTCCCCAAACCGACAACATTTCGATGAATTTCACGAATCAAGAAGTCTTTTGATAATTAAATTAGAACCGTCTTTAGTCTTCTAACATGCAGCGGAAAATGTAGAATAGACTGTCGACTCGTCCTTTTTCAAGATTGTCCATTCGGGGGAATAAGATATCAACATCTTCATCTCATCAAATGCATTCCAGTTATCTTTCATACAACAAATCAGCCCATAATGTACACATGAAATGATAACACCAAAGTAACAAGTTGAAGCACTGATCATCTTAAATTTGTTGCCCGAAATTGCTGACGGTGGATAAGGAAGAATTACGTAGAAACAGATGAGAGAAGGATATAGAATCAACCAATTTCTGACAAAAATCATTAAACAAACCATTAAGCCCGATCACGTGAACTTTTTGTGCGTCCTCGATGAACACATTTCTCTCCCCTGATGATTACGATTTATCGGAATCAGCATAAAATTGTGTACATGAAGCATTAACTGGAAGCACTGTATCATTAATCATATCATCCCGAGAGAAGATTTCGATGAACAATACCATTAGAAATTGTCTAACTCATTTCAACCCCTCGTATCAAAATTCAACGGTACGTGTCGTAGTAACCACATGTGAAGATAACCCAATATGACGAACTTGAGAATGAAGTAAAATCTCCCGCACTAGTTACTTAAACTTGTACTATCCTTGTGAAAAGAACTGTACTCAATGTACAAAACCTCTTGACGATTCTCAATCAAGTGAGACACCGAAAGTGATAGCTACTTTGTGGGTAAAGAGAGAATCACAAAAGTAACTAGATAGCCAAGTCTTCATCACACTTAATATATTTGCCCAAACAAGTCATCTTCGTGGAAGGGAAGAAAGAAAGAAGACGAAATAAGTAAACGCGCCCGTCAAACTTCACTTCAAACCCGAATAAATAATAAAGAGTTATGCTCGTAGTCACATTTGAAAAGCATTGCAAGATCTAGCCGTGAAATTATATCCTCGTGAAAATCTTCGTGAACCAAAATACCATTCTTTTTGCCGAACTAGATACCAAAATATTTTGCTCAATGTATTAAAAATACATTGCATATTCGGATCCCTATACAGCAGCCCAACCTGGCTCTGATACCAATTGTAGGATCGATAAAAACTAATGATTCATGTGGTTCGGGGTCGGGGAAGCTCAAAGAATCAATAAGACATGGTATTGTATTAGATAGAAGAATGGAATATGCGTGTGTTTCTAGAGAAGAAAAAGAAACCACACACTTTTATTACAAATGTGAACTTCATCACCTCCTAGTTGGGACTAGAGATGTATTTATACTAGAAACAAGCCTAACTTAGAAAATGACTAAACTAGTCCTTGTGAATGAGTAAAAGAAGAAACTAATGCAATTCCGTAATGACTTCACTTTAGCGAGGCTAACAATCTCTCCCAAGTGATGTCATACGGAGTTGCTTACAATGTTCCTACAAGCAAAATTAAATACAAAAGATAAGCGCAGCACCCAAGAGTGTCTTCACAATCTTCAAACTTCATGAATTTTCTCACCGCCATCTCTTTACTTGCAAAAGAACAATGCGAGCAAATCTAATTAGGATTGAATCGGCCTTTACTCTCCCCTATTAGTGCTCTCCCCAAACCGACAACATTTCGATGAATTTCACGAATCAAGAAGTCTTTTGATAATTAAATTAGAACCGTCTTTAGTCTTCTAACATGCAGCGGAAAATGTAGAATAGACTGTCGACTCGTCCTTTTTCAAGATTGTCCATTCGGGGGAATAAGATATCAACATCTTCATCTCATCAAGTGCATTCCAGTTATCTTTCATACAACAAATCAGCCCATAATGTACACATGAAATGATAACACCAAAGTAACAAGTTGAAGCACTGATCATCTTAAATTTGTTGCCCGAAATTTCTGACGGTGGATAAGGAAGAATTACGTAGAAACAGACGAGAGAAGGATATAGAATCAACCAATTTCTGAAAAAAATCATTAAACAAACCATTAAGCCCGATCACGTGAACTTTTTGTGCGTCCTCGATGAACACATTTCTCTCCCCTGATGATTACGATTTATCGGAATCAGCATAAAATTGTGTACATGAAGCATTAACTGGAAGCACTGTATCATTAATCATATCATCCCGAGAGAAGATGTCGATGAACAATACCATTAGAAATTGTCTAACTCATTTCAACCCCCTATATCAAAATTCAACGGCTGTCTGTAGTAACCACATGTGAAGATAACCCAATATGACGAACTTGAGAATGAAGTAAAATCTCCCAGACTAGTTACTTAAACTTGTACTATCCTTGTGAAAAAGAACGGTGTACTCAATGTACAAAACCTCTTGACGTATTCTCAACTGCGTGAGACACCGAAAGTGATAGCTACTTTGTGGGTAAAGAGAGAGAATCACAAAAGTAACTAGATAGCCAAGTCTTCATCACACTTAATATATTTGCCCAAACAAGTCATCTTCGCGGAAGGGAAGAAAGAAAGAAGACTAAATAAGTAAACGCCCCCGTCAAACTTCACTTCAAACCCGAATAAATAATAAAGAGTTATGCTCGTAGTCACATTTGAAATGCATTGCAAGATCTAGCCGTGAAATTATATCCTCGTGAACCAAAATACCATTCTTTTTGCCGAACTAGATACCAAAATATTTTGCTCAATGTATTAAAAATGCATTGCATATTCGGATCCCTATACAGCAGCCCAACCTGGCTCTGATACCAATTGTAGGATCGATAAAAACTAATGATTCATGTGGTTCGGGGGGTCGGGGAAGCTCAAAGAATCAATAAGACATGGTATTGTATTAGATAGAAGAAATGGAATATGCGTGTGTTTCTAGAGAGAAGAAAAAGAAACCACACACACTTTTATTACAAATGTGAACTTCATCACCTCCTAGTTGGGACTAGGAGGTGTATTTATACTAGAAACAAGCCTAACTTAGCAAAATGACTAAACTAGTCCTTGTGAATGAGTAAAAGAAGAAACTAATGCAATTCCCGTAATGACTTCACTTTAGCGAGGCTAACAGATAGAAATGACACAACTGATTTATAGTGGTTCGGCTATAAGGACACCTTCCTTGCCCTACTCCAATCCCCGAGTCACCAACTCGAGAGTTCAAGCACTATGTCAACAAACTCCTTCAACTCGGCGGAGAAGCCTTCACAACGTCGCTTACACTTTTTCCGGTATAAAGCTAAATACCGAGTCCTTAACACGGAGGACCAAACCAACACTACTATAACACAACAAATATGTGAAATATGAAATACAAGATCTTTGCTACAGAAATCTTGTGGAGGAACAAATCAATTAAGGACCCCTTGCTTGGATGACTTGTAGAAGCTCGTGATCTCGCCTTTGAGAATGACCTATATGAGAATCACAACAAAAGAAAGAAGAACTACTATCTAGATCAAGAGATCTGAGATTAGAAGAATGTAAGAATATATGAGAGAGTTTGTAAGAAGAGGAGTGACTTACAATCAAGAAATGGCTCTCTATTTATAGGCAATTTCTTGCTACTGTTGCACGGATCCCACAGATCCCTTACATGAGGGATCCGTCTAGTGTAAACCGAGGGATCCGTGAGACGTTCCTCATTATCCATGGGTTATGGGTCATGGGTCATAGGTTATGGGTCGTGGGTCCTAGACTTTGGACCATGGGTATCCAAGTAGATACAATGTATCTAGAAGATGCAATGCATCTAGTCAATGGGTTATGGGTTAGCTCAATGTGTTATGGATATGCTCCATGAGTCACGGGTTATTGTTTTTACCCATCCTAATAAACTATTACAATAAATTAATCATTACATCAATTTATATTAAATGACTATATATGTAGATGCTTTACAAAAATAACATGTATCCTTATAATTTTACTTATGATAACTTTATATTTGTTATCAACAAAACACAAAGAGATCACTAAATATTAATAAACGTTTTTACGATTTATTTGTATTAACAATCTCCCCTTTTTTGTTGATGACAAAACATAATGTTATGATGAGTAAAACTTAAGATTAGATGTATGTTTTGAAAGCATAAGTTTTACTTGTTCTCCCCCTTTTTGTCAAAACAAAAAGTGACCCTAACGAAGAAATAATGTGTGGGAAAATAATAGAATCCATGAATCACTAACTCCCCCTTGACGGTAGCTCCCCCTAGAAAAGGGCGTCAAGTGAGAAAATATAAAACATACAAAGAAAAGGTTAGAAGTAACATGCAATATAATCTTGTAGTTGACGAGAAATAGGATGGAGAGCCAAGGTATGTAAACAAAGCCTTATAATTAAATAACATAGTGTAGTGGTATATATGCCACATACAAACATGTAAAACTAAGAACAAGATTTTTTCTTTAAAATGACTCAAAAGAAAAATTAGAGAAAATAGTAATATCATTCCTTCCATGCTTGCATAAGGTTATTGATGGAGGTTTTGGTGAGTGATGATGTTGATGTGATCAAGGATGTGGTTAAGTATTAATCGCATTTCTTCCCTAATTTCCATTGCAAGTTCCCTAGTGGATTGGCAATGTTCACAATGTAAATGATGTGGGTAATTTATGTGGAAGGTTTTCGGGTTAGTTTGATTTGTGGGATGCGGAAGATGTGGTGGAAAAGTTGGAAAATATGGATCAAAGTCCGGAATGTTTGGAAGTGATGGTGGAAAAAAACCTAGATGTTCTTGTAAGACAATGGGAGCTAAAGGTGGTGAAGTTACAAGGTCTTTGTAAATTGTGTTTGGAGATGTGGGAGGTGTTAAAAAGACTAGTTCTTTTAGGTTGATTTGTTGGAATGTTTTCGGAGTCTTAAGGAGTTCCAATAGAGTGACTTTTGGTAGAGACTTGATAGGTGATGATGGTGGTGTGCTTGTTGGAGATGAGGTAGGTGCTACTATGGAACCATTTGGTGGTGAATGAGTGGTTGGTGATGAACTATTTGACAATGCTTTGGCTAAGCAACAAGGCCGGATGGTAATCCGTGCGGTTTTTCTAGATTTGGGTGGTGGCACTATGGAAGGTGGTAGGATAAAGTTTTGGATTTATTGAAGAGGATTGTTTGCACTAGGTGATTCATCAATGTTGGGAGATCCTTTGGATGACATGATGATGGTTGTTTGTGAGGTTGAGAGTGATGAAGATGCAAGCATTTTAGGAACCTTATTTATAGAGAAAATAATACATTGTAATGAATGCTTGACCCAAAATGTGGACTAAAATCTAATGATTAGATATGAATTTAAGGCATGTGATCATGAGAACACAAGCATTAAGTAACATACTCATTAGTAAGAAGGATAAAATGATGAAGATATAAAGGTTTTTAGCCAAAGTGAGAAAAATAGAAGAGAAATTTCAGCTTCTGTCTCACGGGTCCCTCCTCGAGGGAACCGCCCAAATAATCTTGCCGATCCGTGGTATTGGTGACTCGTGCAGCTCAAAATTTCCTTTGGAAACATTTGTGCCTAGTGTGCCTATATGCAAACCATTTGAGTTGCGGTTATCTTGACTCCTAAGAAGAAAATGAAAAATAGACTAGAAGTGAAAAAGCATACTATTATATGAGATAACCCGAGTACTCCTAAATTCATTGTTGCTTAAATGAATGTACCCGAAAACACATATTAGTTATGTGCTCCCTTTAGCATTCAAAAGACATGAGATGCAATGAAAACGTGTTTTTACTTTGTATTAATAATGAAAAGAGGTTTGTCCTAGACGTGAAAAATAGCTTTTAGGAAAATGATACGGGAAGAAGTATCTTTTAGAAAAAGTATTTCGAAAAAGTTTCTTTTGTTTAAAGAAAAGTTTACCTTTTGGTTAAGAGAAATAGATATGAAATTACATGTTGTAAATAAAATTTACCTGGGTTTTGAAAATTCCCGTATTGTTTGTGAGTTGTGTGTGAAATAGAGATCCTAGACTCAGAAAAGGAGAAGGCTAGTGTTTACATACCTTGTAGAGTTTAGAAACTAATTACGACGATTGTTCCATGAGACCAAGACCAAGACGAAGCAAGTTGAATTGTTCCCGCTTCAACGGTTTGGTGAGGACGTCGGCTATGTTGTCTTCGGATGCTACCTTCTAAATAGAGATGTTCCCCTTTTGAACATTGTCTCTTAAGAAGTGATGACAGATCTCTATATGTTTGGTGCGAGAGTGCAATACCGGATTCTTGCTTAATTCGATGGCACCTTTGTTGTCGCATAGAATGGCTATGTCACTTAGATGAATGTCGTAATCAACTAACGCTTGTTTCATCCATAGTGCTTGTTGGCATGCTTTGCCGGCGGAGACATATTCGGCTTCGGTTGTTGATATAGCCAATGTCGTTTGGTTCTTCGAGAACCAAGATGTTAAACAACATCCCATAAAAGTACATACACCACTTGTATTCTTTCGATCAACATAATCACCTGCATGGTCAGAATCTGCATATACAATGGTTTCTACCCCCGTCATCTTAGGATACCATAATCCTAACTGAGTTGTACCCTTAATGTATCTAAATATTCTTTTGACTGCTTCTAGATGTGATGTTTTAGAGTCTTCTTGAAACCTAGCACATAGACAAACACAAAACATGATATCCGGCCGACTAGCCGTAAGATAGAGAAGACTACCAATCATGCCACGGTATTCTGTGTTATCAACGGATTCACTGTCTTCATCTTTTGTTAGTTTAGTGTCGGATGACATTGGTGTTCTTATGGGTTTTGACCCTTCTAAACCAAATTTCTTTAACTTCTCTTTTATGTATTTAGATTGATTAAAGAAGATACCAACTTCTACTTGTTTGATTTGTATACCAAGAAAGAAACTTAGTTCACCCATCATACTCATCTCAAACTCGTCATGCATGATTTTTGAAAAATCATCACACATGTCTTGACAAGTAGATCCGAATATAATATCATCCACGTATATTTGAACAATAATTATATGTGATTCCTTTTTATTAGTGAAGAGTGTATTATCAACTAACCCCATGGTGTAGTTGTTTTTGATTAAAAATGACTTTAGACTATCATACCAAGCTTTTGGGGCTTGTTTAAGGCCATAAAGAGCTTTCTTTAATTTTTACACATGTTTAGGTTTTTTGAAATCGATAAAGCCCGGAGGTTGAGCTACATAAACTTCTTTGTTAATAAGACCATTTAGAAAAGCACTTTTAACATCCATTTGAAAAAGCTTAAGATCATTAGCACAAACATAAGCAAGAAGTATTCTTATAGACTCTAATCTAGCCACGGGGCATAGGTCTCATCAAAGTCTATTCATGCTTGTTGATTATACCCTTAGGCAACGAGTCTAGCTTTGTTTCTAAACACTACACCGTTTGAATCTAACTTGTTTTTATATACCTATTTGGTTCCTATTATGGTTTGATTACTAGGTGGGGGGACAAGTGTCCAAACTCATTAGAAACAAATTGATTTAACTCTTCTTGCATAACCACTACCCAACTTTCATCTTTTATGGCTTCTTGTGTATTCTTAGGTTCTATGGTTGAGACAAAACAAAATAAACTACTTTGGTTTTGGACTTGAGACCTGAAGGTTCTTTCATTTAACTTTCCTATAACCATATCTACGGGATGATCTTTAGACTCTTTAATATTGATGATTTCTTTGTTTAATGGTTCATCTTCTTTGTTTGTATTTTTCTTTATTTCTATGGCTTTACTTTCGACTATCTTGTCATCGACAAGAAGTAGGGTAGGTTTAGGTGGGCTCTCATCAAATTTTATGTTTAATGACTCTTCAACCTTTATTGTTTCTTTATTTAATATAACATAAGCTTTGCTATTAGGAGAGTAAACTAAAAAGATACCTTCGGTTGATTTAGAATCAAATTTAGTTAGGCTGTCTTTAGTATTAAGTAGAAAACATTTGCTACCAAAGACTCTAAAGTGTTCTAACGTAGACTTTTTGCCTCGAAGTAACTCGTATGGAGTTTTACCTAAAAATGGTCTAATTAAGACTCGGTTAAGTATGTACGTTGATGTATTAACGACATTGTACCAAAACTTTTGAGGTATAGATTGCTCATTTAACATGGTGCGACTCATTTCTTGTAGGGTTCTATTTTTCCTATCAACTACCCCATTCGATTGTGGAGTGCGAGGAGCCAAGAAGTTGTGAGTAATACCATTAGTGTCACAAAAAGCACCAAATTGCACTTCATTATCGAGTTCCCTACCATGATCCATTCTAATAGACACTATAAGACTTCCTAGTTGTCTTTGGATTTTCTCACTTAATATTTCAAAGTAATCGAACGTTTCAGTTTTATTCTTTAAAAATTTAGTCCATGTGTACCTAGACTCCTAGAGTAATCATCCACTATGACCAAAGTATAGTAGTTACCTCCATAACTTTGAATAGCGGATGGACCAAATAAATTCATGTGAAGTAGTTCTAGACACTTAGTAGTAGAGACCATATTTTTAGCTTTGTGACTAGCATGGACTTGTTTTCCTACGTTACAAGCATCACAAAAGTGATGTTCATATTTTAATTTTGGTAGATCTCTTACTAGATCTTTGGATGATAGCGATTGAAAAAGTCGCATATTGGCATGACCCAATCTTCGATGCCATAAGGTCGAAGTATCATCCATAAAAGTAAGAAAAAGTTTGTCTTTAGGTTCATTACCGATTTTAATGACATAGACTCCATGTTTTCTAATTCCTCTTCCTATAGTGATACCGTTTTTCAATATCTTACTACCGGTTTCATTAAAAAGTACGTTGGACTTCTTATCAAATATTTGTCCTATACTTAGAAGGTTAAAGTTTAGGTTTTCTACGTGACACACATTGTTAATGGTTAGAGATTTGTTAGAAATCGTACCTTTACCGATGATTTTGCTTTTGCTATTTCCAAATACCACATTTCCTCCATTGAAGGATTCATATGTCGAAAATAAATCTTTATTACCGGTCATGTTCCTCGTGCACCCGCTATCCTTGATCCATTCATCCGGATCTAGGTCGACCTTTAAGCACACCTAAGAAAACAATCAACTCAAAAGTTTGGTCCTCATTTGTTCATGGGTCCATTAGTGTTATACATTTCATTCATATTAGGCATATATTGAAAAGGTGAGTATGCATTCCTTGGTGCAAAGTTTTGAAATGGAAAACCGTTTTGTACATTAGGATTCCATCCCATTTGATTGTTACTTCTTGGATAAACATTATTAGGTCTCCTTATAAATGTGTTTGGTTTTGAAAATGATGGACCTTTGTTTCTTATAAAACTTTGATTTTGTCTTGGAGGTGGTTGCCTAACAGGAACATGGGTTGGTTTCTTTTTATTAACAATAACAAAATCGGTTCTAGATGAAGTGGCTATATTATTATTACTATTTACTGTTATAGACAAACGGATCCCTGATTTTGTACTAGACGGTTCCCTTTTCAGGGGATCCGTGACAACAGTGTCTTGTTTTTCGATTGCTTTGACAAATTGTGTTTCTTTATTTTCGCTAGTTGATGCATCAAGTTGCTGAATACCTAAACCTTTTTGGTTGTTTCATGTTTTAACACTATCTAATATCATATCTAGAGTATTAGTACTCATTCTAGCAATCTTGAAATCTAGATTATCAACTAGTGTTTGAAGTTGAACACAAAGCTCACATTCCCCACTTGCTATCTTCCCCTTTTCTAAACGTTTTAATTTAGCTTTTAACTCAAAGACTTCCTTTTCTAAACGTTCATTTTGGTTTTTTTAAATCTTGTTTCTTTAATTACTTTTAAACTAATTTTGCAAAGTTTATCATATTCATGATGCAATGAATCATCATCTAATGATGAGCTACTATAATAGAGAGATTCGGGACATACCTCATTTGAGTCATTTGCCATGAGACAAATTTTTTCGTCCTCCTCCTCGCTCATTCCCCACGAACCACTCACGAATGCCTTTTGTTTGTCACGTTTGGGACACTCACTAATGAAGTGATTAGGGTCCCCACATTTAAAACAAGCGGGTTCATCCCTTGCTTTCTTGTCGTCTTTGCCTTTCCGGAACCCCTTCTTGTCGTCATATGGTTGCTTGACATATCTTACCTTTCTTCTAAAGAACTTCTTGAAATCCTTTACCGCCATGGCATACTCTTCGTCATCACTATCCGAAGAAGAGTTTTCTTCATCGCTTGAGACGTTCTTGGCTTTTAAGACAAGAGATTTGTGCTACTCCTTCTTCTCTTTTGAGGCTTCGGAATCTTTAGCGAGGACAAGCTCATAGACCTTTAGATTGCCTATGAGTTCATTGAGGGTGAGGATTGAAAAGTCTTTTGATTCTTTGATGGCCGTCACCTTAGATCTCCACTTGGATGGAAGTGCCCTTAGATATCTCCTAACATGATTATGACTAGATGATGTAAATATAGTATTAAAGTTAGCAAAAAAATGATCTATAGTATCCTCATCCGATATTAAAAATTGTTCATATTGTTGAACAAACAAATATATTTTATTATTTTCAACTTGTTGATTTCCTTGATTAGTTACAACTAAAGAATTCCAAATTTCTTTAGAGGTTTTAAGCATGAAAATTCTTTCAAATTCATTTTTGGGTAAAGAATTGTATAAAACCATTTTAGATTCACTATTTTTGAAAAACTTTTTCTTATGATTATCGGTGAGTTGATCATGAGGTGTGTTTACTAAATTTTCGGTTTCATCTTTTGTAGTGGCTTCAAAATCGCCTTCGACAATGATGTACCAAAGATCAATATCTTTTGACTTCACGTAGGTTTCGAATATATTTTTCCAATAAATAAAACCATTAGTTTCAAGTATTGGAGGTCATTGAATAGATTGCCCTTCTTTATAATTTTTAGAACCCATAGTGATCGAAAAGTTTTTAAAATACTATTTACTTTAAAACTTTTGTAAACTTAGCTCTGATACCAATTGTGGAAAACTAGAAGGGGGGTTGAATAGTTTTGCCGATTTTAACTTAGTTTCAAAAACTTTAGACTCGATGTTATGTGAAATCATGTGGATGGAGAGAAAATATAGATCTATAAGTAATGCAAGTAAGGAAAATAAGTAAAGTAAAGGATAGAAATGACACAACCGATTTATAGTGGTTCAGCTACAAGAACACCTTCCTGGCCCTACTCCACTCTCCGAGTCACCAACTCGAGAGTTCAAGCACTATGTCAACAAACTCCTTCAACTCAGCGGAGAAGCCTTCACAACATCGCTTACACGTTTTCAGGTACAAAGCTAAATACCGAGTCCTTAACACGGAGGACCAAAGCAACACTACTATAACACAACAAATATGTGAAATATAAAATACAAGATCTTTGCTACAGAAATCTTGTGGAAGAACAAATCAATCAAGGACCCCTTGCTTGGATGACTTGTAGAAGCTCGTGATCTCGCCTTAGAGAAGGACCTATATGAGAATCACAGCAAAAGAAAAAAGAACTAATATCTAGATCAAGAGATCTGAGATTAGAAGAATGTAAGAATATATGAGAGAGTTTGTAAGAAGAGGGGTGAGTTACAATCAAAAAATGGCTCTCTATTTATTGGCAATTTCTTGCTACTGTTGCATGGATCCCACGGATCCCTTACATGAGGGATCCGTCTAGTGTAAACCGAGGGATCCGTGAGACACTCCTCATTATCCATGGGTTATGGGTCATGGGTCCTAGACTTTGGACCATGGGTATCCAAGTAGATACAATGTATCTAGAAGATGCAATGCATCTAGTCAATGGGTTATGGGTTAGCTCCATGGGTTATGGATATGCTCCATGGGTATGGGTCATGGGTTATGATTTTTACCCATCCTAATAAACTATTACAATAAATTAATCATTACATCAATTTATATTAAATGACTATATATGTAGATGCTTTACAAAAATAACATGTATCCTTATAATTTTACTTATGATAACTTTATACTTGTTATCAACAAAACACAAAGAGATCGCTAAATATTAATAAATGTTTTTACGATTTATTTGTATTAACAGATTTTAATACCGACCAGTTTATATTCACAAAAACATTGGGCTTTGAGCAATGGATCGGTCGAGACCAAATCAACCAACCGATTACGTTCGGTTGTCCAATTGTGGCCGATCGATCACCTTCGGTTGGGGAAATTTTGGACAAACTAGGTTGTGTTGCCGACCGAATTGTTATTTCACTAGAGGACAAAATTTTGGACTGTTTGGGTTTAAAAAAAACTTTTGTTTTTTAAATTTTATTACTTTTATAACATTATAAATACCAACCTCAAACACATTTTTAAACACACAATTTCAAACACAATTCAAACAACTTCTCATAAACACCTTCAAACACATTTTGTTAATTATGTCTTATGAGATATTTTTTAATTCTTCGTCTTCCGACGATAAAGAAGTTATGAGCGAGTTTACGGAGTTTGTGGAGCTTTCGCAGTATGCTTGGGACGCTTACCAAGCGTCACTGCGAAAGGTTCGACGAAACTACACGTCTAGGGATCATGAGGGTGCTCATAATCGTTTAGTTGTCGTTTACTTCTCTGAAGAACCGTTGTATGACGAAAGAACATTCTGTCAGCGGTTTCGAATGAGCCGAGAACTATTCACCCAAATTGTTCGAGATGTAACCAATTGTTCTCCTTATTTTCAACAAACTCCTGATTGCAGGGGCGTACTTGGTATTTCCCCATTGGTCAAGTGTACTGCGGCAATTCGTCAATTGGGATACACGGCCGTTCCTGATTCTCTTGACGCGTATCTGCAATTGGCTGCAACAACAGCACGTGATTGTCTCCATAACTTTTATACGGTTATTATAGAGTTATATAGTGCTGAATATTTGCGAAAGCCCACGTATTCTGACCTTGAAAGAATATATGTTCATCACGAGCAAAAGCATGGGTTTCCTGGGATGATGGGAAGCATTGATTGTACAAGTTGGGAGTGGGAGAATTGCCCAAATAGTTTGAGAGGTCAATTTTCTAGGGGTGATCACAAGCCACATCCATTCATTTTATTGGAAGCGATCACCTCTCAAGATTTATGGATTTGGCATGCGTTCTTTGGTGTCTTCGGGATGAATAACGAAATAAACGGTTTACATCGTTCCTCCGTTTTCAATGATATCGAATCTGGGAGAGCACCGAAACTTGAATTAGAGGCTAACTGTTAGGAATTAGAAATTCCAGGTATTAAAGAGTCGGTCACCTCAAGTATATGTAATCGTTAGAAAGCTCGTAGTCGTAGTTCCTTTATGTTAAGTAGTATTTAGTTAAGTAACACCGTGGAGGACTGACGGGTCTTTACCCACCAGTATGCCCGATCCATGACCCGATGTGTGGCGATTTATGTAAGACTATAAATACTCTACCTCCCAAGGTAGAGTTTGAGCTCATAATAAGAATTTTCTTTCTCTCACTAAAGTTCCCTAAACCTCTAACTTTCTCTCTATAATTCTACTTATACGCCACCTTGTTGTTATGGTTTGATGTGTATGTGAAAACTAATATCTAACAATTGGTATCAAGAGCCATGGTTTGATCATATCTTGCACATCTTTGGATTTCTAGTGGTTTTTAGGTGGTTTTTGAGTTTGAAAAAGTTTAGTGGTTTGTGCATCATTTGGTTGATTTCTTGTGTTAAAGTTTGGATTTTGTTAGTACTTTTATGTTTAGAATCATCACAAGTGTTTAGGTTTTCAGTTGGTAAGCTTGAATCATCTTGGTTGTGTTGTTTTTGGATTGAAAAGTGATGTTTATGTGGTTTTTTCTTGCTAGCGACTTAACACACGGAATTCTTTCTTCGTAGCGACTTGCTTTACAAATTTGTAGCGAGTTACACTTTTAGACCTAGCGACTTAGAACTAGCGACTTAAAGTACAAGTAGTGGACTTTCCACCACAGGTAGCGACTTGGTGGTAGCGACTTGTCTCAGAGCGAGTTGCTCTTTAGCAACTTGTATCTTTAGCGACTTGAGTGGCAATTCTTTGCCAAAATTTTGCTAGCGACTTGAGGCTTAGCGAGTTACTACTTAGCGACTTGCACTTGTCTAGCAACTTGGGACTCTAGCGATTTAGTGGTGTAGCTAATTAGGTGTTAGCGACTTGGTGCATTATCTTCTAGCGACTTGGGTGATTGTTTACGGTTTTCTTGATTTAGTAAAATCCGTGAAGGAATCTATTTCCGGTTTAATCATAGAGTTATAAAATCCGTTTAATCTGTTAACATGTCTACCAACGTTCCTACTATCATCTCCACGTTGTCGAGGATGTTCAAGCGGTGGCTCGGATACTGCCCACCCATGCTTGACAGAATCGACTACGATTCTTGGGCTCAAAGAATCGATTGTCTTGCCTTGGAAAGGAAAATGGTGTCAACATTCTCAAATCAATTGATGAAGGACCATATCGAGTTGAGGCGACTAGAGACATACTTGATACTAATGAAGATGGAACTCATATTTACGGAATGGATGACCTAAAATGCATGATGAGCTTGATGATAAGGAGAAAAGAGATTCGATGCGATACAGGGGCTTCTAACATTGTTCTTCAAGGTCTTCCTAAAGACATATACAAGTCGATCAATCACAACACCGATGCAAAGGCGGTTTGGGATAATGTCAAGATGCTTCTCTCGTGTTCGAATTAACTATGGAAGAGAGAATCACAACTCTATGCCGAATTTGAACACTTCAAGATGAAGCCGGATGAAAGTGTCTATAGTACTATGTGAGATTTCATAAGTTGGTGAATGACATGAGGAACATCGTAATGACTATGCCTAACATTGCCTAAACTCAAAATTTGTGAACAACATGAATCCGAATGGCACAAGTTTGTCATCACTGTGAAGCTCACTAAAGGATTGAAGAATACAAACTATGATCAACTCTATGCCTTCCTCCTTGAGAATGAGAGACATGCTATGTTTGAAAAATTGATTCTCAATCGGTTCAAAACCAACCGTGGAGAGACAAGCTCGTCTAATAACTCAACCGCCTTCTACTCAAACATCGAATCACAACCAAAGCTTCACAAGTCATACCTTGGGTAATGGTAATCACAAACTCATTCCTAATCCTATGTTCAAACAAGTTGATGCCGATGCACACGTGGTAACTTCATTAATCAACTAGCTCTTCCGATTAGTCAAAACATGAATTCTCTCCACAAACCAACAACAACCTCGTAACAAACATCTAACCCACACAATCAAGCTCTTGTTAAAGATGGAAGGATCGTGGTGCAACCAGCTCGGAAAGACAGTATGATCGGGGAAGAGGTGGAGTCGGTAGAGGTTATGTTGGCAACGAGAATCGAGAAGGAATGGTAACCAAGGTCAAGCTAAGCCGATCAAATGTTATAACTATGGTGGTGAGGACACATTGCAAGGACCGCACATCTCCAAAGCGTCCACGAATCGCCGATTACTTGAGATAAGATGCGCTTGTACAAGCTCGGGACAATGGTCTTTGCTTTGGATGAAGAGGAATTCTTGTTTCTAGGCGAGGGCAATGCCAAGACCTATGATGCGAGATGTGGATGAGCAAATTATTCGGGAGATAGGTCACAATCATCGAATGCCTTTCAAGTCGCCGATTGTGATGCATACGACTGATGTGGATGATGGACCTACGGACACACAATTTTTATGGCTAGCATTTCTCCAATGGTTTCTCCCAAGGTCTCTTCTTCACCACAAGCTGGCCTTCCAAAGACAAACTCATCTCGCAGGTACTAAAACTATATCGATGATCTTGATGTGCAAAAGATGCATGACAAAGTACTATCAACTCGAAACTATTGAATCAAATATTGAAAATATGGGTAATAATGACATTGTCCCATATGATCAATATGTGAAACAAAGTAAAGTGAAGTTGTACCAAGTGATGCATCTTCTGCGATCAACAATGACTATGTTTTGATGAATACACCGCATGCGCCCTGATGATTACGTAATTTCAACTAAATGCCTATAAAGAACGTGTTGCTATTTATGAACAATGTGCTAAATTTGAGTTGACCACTCGTGAAAGGTGAAATGGATGACCAAGTGCATGAAATTAGAAAAAGTAATTTTAGAGAAGAAGTATTGAAACAAGAATTAAATTCCTTGCAAGAAAACTTTCTAAAACAAATAAGCAAAAACAAGAACTTCAAGAAAATGTGAAATGCTTAAGCAAGAATTTAATGCAAAGGAATCAAAACTCTTGAGAGACTTTTCTAACTGAAAACTTTGAAAACAAACTTGAAAACAAGTTGTACATACAAGGAAACACCATTCGATCTGCCACATGGTCACCAAACATAGAGTTCTAGCGATAAGCATAGTGTTCCCATTATAGATAAACCCAACCCCGAGTGCGGAAAGATAGCAAAAGCGGATCAAAGTGTGATCTATGATGGCAATGAGATTCTTAAACCTAGACAAAAACCTAGTTGCGTTGAGTGCAGAGGATGATAAGAAACTAAATGAAATCACTAGGAAAAGATGAATAAGAAACTAAATGATCCTAAATGCAAAGAGAAAAAGTAATTATCACTCCTCATGACTACAAGAAGGAAAACTGGATTTTCTTGAACAAGTTTAAGCCTCGAGACATTGTTGACTCCGAACAAGTCTTCGGAAAATGGATTTAGATAAGCGAGCGAAAAATATTGTTGAAACAAACCTCCCTTTGGAAAATGCCTAGAGCGACTGTGTATCCTCCTAATACACCAATGCATCTTGTTCCTAGAACAATTGCCACTAAAAGCAAGACCTTAATTAGCCAATATGTTATATTTCAACTATTTGTTGATTTTGAGAAAACTTGCAAGAAAAGGATCACACCCACGGTATAATCAAGGAGAAAGGGTTTTGAGCAAATGAAAGAATGTTATTTAACTGAGGTTATGCCTTTCTTTAAACTTCTAAAAGATCACTTTGAGAGTCTTAAAAGGGATAGAAACCGATATCAAGGAATGGAAAAGGAATTTGATGCAATGATAGTTGAAGTTAGTGACTATGAGCGCACTAAAATATAATGAGATTGAGAGGAAGAACTTGCATACATTGAATGAGACTCTTATTACTTGAATGTGTTGCTCAAGATATGTTTTTTATTGCTTTAAATTGCTCTATTAATGCTTCCAAATTTCATGAACTATCTGTTGTTCGAAAGTCTCCCATGATCGTGTCATTGAGCTTGAAAAACTAATTCTAAACTAAACGAGAAAATTGAACGGATGATCACGACAATTTGGTTAAACATTTTTCTAAACTAGAAGTTGAGCATTTTAATTTACAACTAAAATATCAACATCTTAAAGAAAATGTCAAAACTTCAAATATCAAGACATCATCGGTTGCTCGAGTTTGATGCGGTTTTTCAAATTAACAAACGTGATGAATGATTCAAGCTCGGTGCAACACGATCGTAAAGTTGAAAGCCCAAATCTCTCAATTAAAGGGTCAAACGAACAATATGACAGGCTCCCAAATGCCTCCTCCTTTAGATTCTCGAAATTCTCAAACGTTTCATCTTCAAAACCTAGTAAATGCTTTACAAAAGGAAAACGAAAGTTTTCTAGAAGAAAATGAAAAGGTTAAACGTCATTTCAATGAGTTATTTGAATCAATTAAGGTCACTCAGTAACAAATATAACGAACAAATAGCTTCATTGCAAAAGGAAACCGAGAATCAAGAGTCGTAAAAGGGAAAATGCCAATGACAAATGGGAGAATGGTGTATCAAAGGTTCACTCTTGTAATAAATATGCTTTGTCTGTGACATATGTCCCTCCTCATCTAAGGAACAACAAACTTGCTATTCAAACATACTTCTCATCTCTTAAGGATTGCTTAAAATGTCTCATGAGATTGTTGAAGAGGATAAGCTAGAGAAACCTCATGATAATGCAATTGGACATGCATGCTTATATGCCAAACGATCTCAAGAAATCTTAGAATGCTTGATCACAATATGCCCAAAGTCATTAGGTGAGAGAGTTAATCCTCGATTCCATGCTCGATGCCTAATGCCAAGTATGATATGCATTCGATTCCCAATATTTTGAATGTGAACCGTGAGTGTGCCTTTAAGTAGTTCGATTCGGATCATCAATGCTAAGAAAGAGAACTCAAGTGTGCCTTCTAGGAGTACAAATCTCGGTACCTCTAGTTTTAAGAAAGTGAACCTTAGTGCACTGCATGTAGTTCGATCCCAAAGCACATCTAAGCAGTGATGCAAAGAGTAGTTAAACCAACTAATGTTCCCATTCCTCTACTGAAGTAATCGGTGACATTAAAGGGAGCAGTCAAAGTCTCAAGACAATACAAGGAATGATAGGACCTCGCAAGCTAAGAATGTGCCTTGAAAAGAGTAGAAGAACAATCTAGGAACTTTAATTTTGAATCGAATAAAACGAATCGTGTTGATTCTAGTATTAGCCATAGGCGTCTCGTAATTAATTCAATTCGATACTATTTGCAAATCTTGTCTCGATGTCTCGCTTGAATTACGCTTTCTAATCATGAATGTGGTGTTAATGTTTTTCTAATGATGATAATGGTCCGATTAATGTTGCTTATGTTCATGCAAAAAGGCAAAAAGGCAAAACGCATGAGTTAGAAAACTGTGGAAACCCACAGGAAGAACATTTAGTAAGATAGGCTTTTATTGGATACACATTGGTCATAAGAATAAGCGACAATGCCCACTAGAAAATGGATGCCTCTTGGTAGAACTATTCCCATAAGAAGTTAGCACACCGTGAACATGGCTAATACGGACACTAATACCGCATCTATTCACAATGAATCCAGTGCCTTAATTTCGATATGAATGTTCCTTTCTCCGATGTGGGTGTTCCAACTGCTGCTTACTAACCAAATGGAACCCATTCTTGCATGGGGATCCCAATTATCCAGCTTATTCATTCTTGTTCAGTGTTCAACCGCAGATCGTTCAAATCGCTCGTGGTACCGGACTCAGTCGCTCCAAGCATATGACCGGAGACCGGTCGCGCTCATGAACTTCGTGAGCAAATTCATCGGACCTGTTAGATTCGGTAATGATCATTTCGGTGCAATCATGGGTTATGGAGATTACGTTGTTGGTGATAGTGTCATCTCTAGAGTATACTATGTGGAAGGTCTCGGTCATAATCATTTCTCTGTTGGTCAATTCGTGATTACGATCTAGAAGTGGCCTTCGAAAACATACCGCTTGTTAGAGATCTTAATGGTAAGGAACCGCTAAAAGGAACTCGTGGCTTAAATCTTTACACCATCTCCATCGATGACATGATGAGGTCATCTCCAATCGCTTGTTATCAAAGGCTTCTAAAACAAAGTCATGGTTATGGCATCGTCGTCTCAATCACCGAACTTCGGCACCATCAATGATCTCTCCGGAAAGGACTTAGTTGTAGGTTTACCTAGACTCAAGTACGAAAAGGATCATCTTTGTTCAAAGATGTCAATTGGGAAAAAGCAAGAAGTATGCCCATAAACCCAAACCTACTAACTCATCACGTAAATTCTTCATATGATTCATATGGATTTATGTGGACCAATGAGGTGCGTAATATCTTTGGGAAGAAATATGTGTTAGTTGTGGTTGATGATTACTCTAGATTCACCTAGGTCAAGTTCTTAAGGACAAATGATGAAACTCGATATCATCATCAAACTCATCAAACAAATGCAGGTTCGGCTTAACAAAACCGTTAGTATTATCGTAATGACAATGGAACCGAGTTTGTCAACAAACAACTTAGTGAATTCTATGAAAGCGTTGGAATCGACCATCAAAGAAGTGTTCCACGAACTCCTCAACGAACGGTGTAGTTGAAAGACAATCGAACTCTTGTTGAACCCGCTAGAACAATGTTGATTTACTCAAAGGTTCCAATGTTTCTCTGGGTCAAGCAATTGCCACCGCATGCTACACACAAAATCGTTCTCGATTCACACTGCTCATGGAAAAACTCCATATGAACTTGTCCGAAAAGAAAACCTAATCTCTTTCCTTCGTATGTTTGGTGCATTGTGTTATCCAACTAATGAGGACAAGACTTAGGCAAACTTAGAGCTAAGCGCACATTGGAGTATTTGTAGGGTATGCTTCAAACAAAAGGGATACCGAATCTACAACAAAAGAACCCGAAATATCATGGAAACAATTCACGTTACGTTTGATGAGTCGACGGTCAAATGGCTCTGGACACTCCACTCAGACCCGCACTTCAAACAGTCCCATTGGTTCATCCTTGTTCCAAACTCTTCTCATAAAACTCCATATGTACCTCCATCCAAGATGATTTAAAGAAATTGTTTGATCCTATGTTTGATGAACTGTATGATTCAATTACTAATGAGGTGTTGATCCCTACAATGAGGATGCTCATATTCACGTGAATGAAGTCAATCCCTCGGCCTCAATATCTTTAAGTCAAGAAGCACCGCTCACGATCCTTGATCTCATCAACAAATCATCATTCTTCAAATGTACATCATGGAAATGTTTCGCATCAATGATGAAGTTAATCCCTTTGCTACTCTCAAGATGCTCCATTTGAAAACATATTTGCTCTCGAATCATCATCGAACCATCTTCTTCAGAGACATCGACTCGCCTACCTCGGTCCCTCAACAACCGCCACATGAACACCTCGGAAAATGGACTCACGATCATCCATTAGACAACATCATTGGAAATCCTCTCGTCTGTATCAACCCGAAACAACTTGCAACCGATGCCTTATGGTGCTTCTTCAACTCGTACTATCTAAGATCGAACTAAAAGATGTTCAAACCGCCATGAATGAAGATAGGCGGTTCAATGCCATGCAAGATGAAATTCATGAGTTTGATCGACTTGATGTATGGGAGTTAGTACCGCTCGAGGCGTGCTATGATTATTGCTCTTAAATGGATCTTCAAAGTGAAACTTGATGAGCATGGTGATGTGTTGAAGAACAAGGCTCGATTAGTTGCTAAAGGATACCGTCAAGAGGAGGGTATTGACTTTGAAGAATCTTTGCTCCAGCTTGCTCGAATCGAGGTAATCGTAATCTTTCTAGATAATCTTGCTAGTAAGAACATGGTAGTCTATCAAATGGATGTGAAGACGGCATTTACGACGGAGATCTTAAAGAAGTCGCTCACGCCGCCCAACCCGAAGGATTTGTGAATCAAGAGCATCCTACTCACGTCTATCGTTTGAAGAAGGCTCTTTACGGTTTAAAGCAAGCTCCAAGGGCATGGTATGATACATCGTCAAAGTTTCTTCTATCTACCGGATTTAGCAAAGGAGCGCTTGATCCTACATCGTTCACCGAAGTCGTGCAAACATTTAATTCATGTTCAAATTTATGTTGATGATATTATTTTTGCCTCGACCGACCCAATGGAATGTGATCGTTTTTCTAATGAAATGAGTTCAAAATTTCAAATGTCAATGATGGGACAAATGTCATTTTTCTTAGGATTACAAATTTCACAAAGTCCCAAGGCATTTTCATAAATCAATCTAAACCGCAATGAGATCTTAAAGAAATTTGGATTTGATTCAAGTGACCTGTTGACACCCCCATGATTGATCGAACCAAACTAGATGAGGACCACTCGGGGATCATGATTGACCAAACGAAATGTCGAGTATGATTGGATCCCGATGTACCTCACCGCTAGTAGACCATACATCTTGTTCATTTTTTGCATGTGTGCTAGATACCGTGCTAAGCCTACTAAAAAGCACCTTGAAGCGATTAAACGGGTCTTTCGGTATCTCCAAGGAACCATCAATATGGGTCTTTGGTACTCGAAGGACACCGGTATGTCACTAACGACCTATGCAGATCTTGATCATGCAGTTGTCAAGATACACGTCGAAGCACGTCGGAGGTGCTCGCTTTTTAGGTGATAAGCTTGTGAGTGCTTCTTCAAAGCAAATGAGTACTTCTATTTCTATAGAGGTTGAATACATAGCCATGTCATCTTGTTGTGCTCAAATCTTATGGATGAGATCTCAATTATCGACTATGGCTTTGAATTCAACAAAATCCCTCTGCATCGTGATAATAAAGTGCTATTGCTCTCTCATGCAACAACGTTCAACACTCAAGAGCAAAGCATATCGACATTCGACATCATTTCATCGGGAACAAGTGGAAAAGGTGTGGTGGAACTCTATTTTGTGAGGTCTCGAATATCGCTTAACGACATCTTCACCAAAGCTCTTCCAAGAGAACGTTTTGAGTTTATTCTTCCACTTCTTGGCTTAAAAGCCTTCAACCAGAAACACTCAAACGTCTTCAGGAGGAAGACGAGGAGTAAAGGTCTATCTTCATCTGTCTCTTGTATATATCTATTCAAAAAATCAAATAGAAAAATATAAAACTTTCAAAATCCATAAAAATTTGAAAAATTCGAAATATCTTCAAAAAATATTGTCATTTTGTCATGTCTCTCTCGATTTGATTATATCTACGGTCTTGTTGTTGTCATTCAAAGAATGACACGGGACTTTAGATATTGTTCGAATTTTATTTAAAAAAAATATATATATATTTTTTGGGAGAAAGAGAAACAATGGTTTATTGTCATTTCGAAGCAAGAACTTTTTTCAAAGAAAGAACAGAGCCATACTTTATCATGTTTTCAAAATTCCATGCTCGATTCTATAAACATTTATCTGTTGAAAACTAATCGCTTTGAAAAATAACGCAGTCTCTATTTTTGATAATCATCTGGACTTACTTGTCAAAATATCAATCTCTCAATCAACAACCTATGTCATTGATTGAGGGGGAGAATGATTTCAATTAAATTAATAAGTTATTTGGCATTCAATTGTTTTCAAAAGATGTACATGCATGTTTTTATCAATGGAGTTTAAAGTCTTAAAATCCGATCCTTATCAGTTCAAACGCTTTCATAATCAAGTCACAATTCTCCTTAAAAGCCTTCAAAATCAATTTAAATGTATAAGAGATCACAAATCTCAAATGATTTGATAATTGTGATCGGGGGAGAATGTGTGATTTAAATTGGATTTAAACTGATAATTCGGTAAAAGGTTTTATAAGGATGTACATGCCGTCCTTCCCACATGTGACAAACGATTTCAAATTTTCAATGCACATGTTGAGGGGAGCATCTATCTTAAACCTATGATTTGAAACGTGATCATTTATCTCAATGTGCAGGTTCCTCTAGTATGTGCAAAACTCTCTTCTAATCTCGAGGCACATATTGAGGGGAGCAAACCTATGAAAACCTCATCCTTCCCTAAATGCTTTATCTTCTTGATTTGATCGTGAAGTGATGTTGATATCTTTTAGAAAATGGTAATCAAAGAAGTAAATTCTTCCTCTTGCCTCCGTGTGCAAAACGATTCCAAACATTTGATGCACATGTTGAGGGAGCACTGTTCTAAAACTATCAAAAACAATTCAGCACAAAATGTTTTGATAATATATCACAAGTATCCGGATTGATTTTCAAATGGTTTTCAATTGGTTCCTATGGCGTATGAACAATACCAAATCGACCGACCAACTTTACTTTATGTACGGTGATATAAGGATGATAAGGTTAGGTATGTGTTCCCTTGATCCGCTGTAACTGGAGGGATCTACCCAGGACAATTCACTAGTTAGTGTAGAAGTCCTTAGGTATGATGATAAAAGGAGAAAAGTGAGATATGGGAAGAGTGCGGATGAAATAGAGCAAGTCTTCGGAACAAACCCAACAAGGTTCTTGCTATGAAGTCTCGGTAAGCAACGAAGGGTTGAAGAATTAAAAGGAATTGAATGAGAAAGGGTGAAACAAATAGCCCTCCATTTATTCAAACCTTAGGGGCGTAAACCGGGTTCACTTCATATGCTACCGATGGTAACATCGGTATTGAAGACAAGACGTCATGGACCCAAAGGACGACCGCACTTCATCTTTCCAAACCACTCAAGTTCCTCTTAAAAGGACTTGTTTCATTCTCACGGGAACCGACATTATCTATTGACTTTCTTAGAGATTGTTGATATTGAAGAAGGAGACCCTCTCCTAGTCTCCCAAGACAGGATCCAAATATGCACAAATTGAGTCTAGAGCCACGAGATCATCAATAAATCTCATTAGGACACTTTCAATGAAGACTCTCATTTCACACAATGTGGAAAGAGAGATTATATCTTGAGTCCCACGCATTATCCTTGTGGTATTGCCGAACATCCGAGTGATGTGTTTACATATTCACAATGAAGATGGAAAGCCTTCGAGCCAACATCAAACAAGCTCTGGTAGGTGGCATGTGAGATCTATTATATAGATCAACCATGTGACAACCGAATGAAACAATGGGGCGATTCAATCTCTTGAATCAATCTCGTTCGTGTTATGGATTGACGGATACCTTTGAAAATCGGTCTTTGTGCTTAACAACTCTTTTCTTTAGCACATCGACCGTGTACTCATTTTTCAAACCAAAAGGTGTTTTATGATTGATAATTGATTTTCAATAAAACCTTCGTTGTATTGCAAAACAATTTCTATTGAGCAATACACGATTGTTTTTCAAATCTCTTTTCATCAATCGCTGGACTTAAAATTGTTGATTCACTCACTCCGTGTTATCTTCTTTGAGATGTTCGGTTTGAGAACATCTAGAGCATTGCGAAACCCCGTCAAGGAAATTCTTCGGTATTATACCGATCACAGCAAGATTGTCTTGATCAACGGGAACCGTGGTCGCGGTATTCAATTCAACGAAGTGATCAAAGACACTTTCGTGCGATTTATTGCTAATCACAGTATGCGTGTACGCCCGGCGTTTGCGGTGATCGTAATGAAGCGGTCAATCCATAGCCGCATGCTCACTTAACACATTCAACTCAAAAGAAATCATGATTAGTGCATCAATGACTCGATATTTTCACTCCAAGCTTCGCTACGCTGCGCCAATATCATGATTCAACAAATGCTTCCGCTACTCGATGAGAAGATATCATGATCCGTAATGTGAGCATGTCGGTCGTAAAGTCACAACATCACATAATACCAACACCACAAAGGATGTGTCGAGATTTTTTTGATAGTCGATGATCTCAAATGATGGCTCAAAATTTATTATCACGTGGATCAAGAAAGACTCCACTTGGAGTAACCAAACATGCAATGTGAAGAATCAATGACTACGAGCTTAGAAGCAAAGGACTATATCAAGAATGCAAGAACAATTTTAATGTAATATCTATTTGTATTCAATGTAATTTTGGTACATGATTGAGGTGACCTCCTTAGGGAGATTGTTAGGAATTAGAAATTTCGTATTAAAGAGTCGGTCACCTCAAGTATATGTAATCGTTAGAAAGCTCGTGAGTCGTAGTTCCTTTATGTTAAGTAGTATTTAGTTAAGTAACACCGTGGAGGACTTGACGGGTCTTTACCCACCGTATGCCCGATCCACACTGATGTGGCGATTTATGTAAGACTATAAATACTCTCTACCTCCCAAGGTAGAGAGTTGGAGCTCATAATAAGAATTTTCTTTCTCTCACTAAAGTTCCTAAACCTCTAACTTTCTCTCTATAATTCTACTTATACGCCACCTTGTTGTTATGGTTTGATGTGTATGTGAAAACTAATATCTAACACTAACATTATTGCTTACCAAAGGGGATATTATCTTACTGACTGGATATATCCGAAATGGTTTGTTCTTATTAAGTCCATTTCAAATCCTCGTGCGGGTGATGAAAAAAGAATATTGTACAAGAGGAAGCATGAAGCAGCAAGGAAAGATCTGGAAGGAGCTTTCGGTGTGTTGAAGAAGAAGTGAAAAATGCTTAAAGTTCTGGCTCGAGGGCTATACCAACGTGATCTCCAAAATATCGTGTACACATGTATTATATTATATAATATGATCATCCGACACAAGCAGCGGGCGATATGTCCAACATGGTTTGCACAAGAGGGCCACCGTGATCATGATCTGTTAAGATCTCATGCAGAATCCTTAGTAGTTACTCAGAGATAATGGACCGATTAACTCATCTAAACTTAAAATTTGATTTGGTCGAACACGTTTGGAGAAACCGTGGAAATGAAGGCAATCAAGAGATTGAAGACGAAGACGAAGACGAAAGTGACGAAGACGCAACTGACGATGAAGATTTTTTGTGATGTTTTTAGTTTTTAATATCTATTGTAATGTTTACGTTTTATAAGTTTAAGTTTTTAATTATTGTTTTAATGTTTAAGTATTTTTATTAATAAAGTTTAATTTTGATTTTAAAAATATTTGAATTAAAAAATAAATAAAAAAAATAAAAAAATAATAAAAATTAACTTGGTCATCAATGTGGCAACTAGGTCGTCGTCATGTCGTCGAAGAGAAAAAGCTGACGTGACACAAGTAACCCATGTTACCACTGTGCACATCCTTAAATGTATATATTGCTTAAGATGTGGTTTTCTTGAAAAAGGCTCGCATCGAATCCAAAACAAACTTAGATTATAGTTTCCTATCAAAACAACCTTTTGCAAGATCTATGTTCAACTATATGAAATGAATCAGACTATAACCAATGTGATTCTTAACATGTACTAAAGTGACACATTTTATACAGACTAACGTTGAGTTTAGGGGGTGTAAACGAGACAACTTGAGCCAAATAGTATCAAGATCGAGTTTATTAGATGATTAATAAATAGGCCCAAGCCCGGTGTGTGGATGTTATATTTTATTGATGAACTATTTATAATGCAAATACATGATAATCTAAAACCCTAAAACCACAAACGGGTTTAGGCCAACTTTTCTATCCTCTAATAGAGCTCGAATCGAGAACTAAAATCTAGCTCCTAGCTTCATAAGATTACTTGACGAAGTTTAACCAGACGTAAATAAATATTGAATAGCGACAAATATCTTAGACACAAAAATTGGAACACAAAATGAAAGTGTTAATGTATTATATGTAAAGAACAATGAAAATGTATGAGAACATCTATATGGTACTTATTAATAGACGAAATAAAACTTCTTTGTACATAACGTTTGTTGTATACTTTGTGTATTCACCGTCTTTGTCACAACAAAGAACCTTCAAACCGTGTACACAACATTTTTAGTGCTTATGTACTTGCCTTGGCTTCATTCACCTTTCTTTTCCAGCTTAGATAATCTTGCCTTTTTGAATGTCTTCAACATCATCAAGGAAACAAATAAGTCCAATATTAATTAAGCACATGCAAATTTGAATATGTTTTGTTTCAAGAGTATCGGCTCTAATATGCATAGGTACACCTTCCAGGGTAAAAAAGACTTAATTAGTTTAGACTTATGTTATACCTTTCTCGACTTTTTGTCTAAAACTAAAACATGGTACACAGAAGTACTTGTTTATTGCTGAAAGTGGAAACTGGAAACATAGACCAATATTACACATAGAGGTACACAGTCGATGACACAAAACTAAATAGTAATAATAGCCAAACTAATATTACACATAATTATAAATGGTACCAGTGGTCTTGTTGGTTGGGTGTGTACGTAAACGGTCTACGTTCAGTACAGAAGTGCATAATAAACATTCAAATGTCAAATTATGTGGTCTCCAATAAGTTGAGAAGAATTATTATTAGAGAAAAATTCATGTTCAGGTATAACCATATAGAGAGCATTCATATGATCATATCTAAGAAAGGCATGGACAGTTGTACAATATGCGACTTTGTATCTTTGAAATGACATTTTTTTTATATGAAAATTAAAGAGTAAGACAACATGCATGATGATAAACTATTAGCATTGTTATTTGAGATCGTTTTAATTTTCTTGGTGGAATCCGCCACTCTTATGTACACATACCCATTCATTACATTGTTGTTACACGAGGATACACTTTTTCTTCATTTTTTATATAACTTCTTTAAGAATGGCCCATTCATTAAAAAAATTTGTTTCTAAAATTAAGTAATGTATACTACTAAAGAACTTGTCACTTCTAAAATTACCTAAACAAAAAGAGACTTCCATTCAATCTTGCCATTTACTTCACCGAAACTCTTTTTTTTTCAACATCATTGAATTTCTAGTTAACTAAAAGAAGCACTCATTTTGTTTCAAGAAAAATTTGCAAAAACAGTTTCTTTATTAGAGTTTGCAAGGTTGATGATAAGTATTGTTATCACGACCAAGAATCAACTGCGCATTATTTCATCAACACATCTCTATGATATTCAAAGCTTGATGACCCTCCAAGTCTTTTAAGACTTTTAAATATCCCAACACTATGTTTAGTCTATAGTCGAAACTCAAAAGAAACACTAACCTGGTAGCACCAAGGCCAACATTGTGAGGGAAAACAATAGGCTCGCTGACATTTTTATTGCTATGAACAACGTCACTGCTATAGAACGTTGGAATGCCAAGCCTGCCTTTTTGGTATATCTCAAGCATCTCTGCCCAATTGGTTGACGTGGCTTTGAGAAACAACATGCTTCCACCACCGCTCATAAAGTATCCTGCCAACATATCCACAAAGATTTAAATAACTTAAACTAAATAAGTCATGACTTGAACAATAATATGTTATCAAGAGTTTTTGAATCTTCAATGACTGGAGTATTTTTGAGGTCCTCAAACATGAGTATATGAATATTCAGTAAAATAATAGCCAAAGCATAGTTGGAAGGTGAGACTGAGTAACAACAAACATCTCTTTCATAGTTTATCAAATGTATAATTCGTTACAAACCTTGGAATATGTCGTTAAAAAGAATGTATAAGTTCTATCCATGTTATTGGCCCGAGAATTTTTTATTTTTATTATTTTTAATTTTAATCATTAATAGTTGAAAGATGGTCAATAGTATTGACTCCAGTTAAAGAAGAGTTTTAAATCTGCGTTTGACAGACATGCAAACATTCCAGGTGCGGTTCGGATCGTGTTTGCCTTTTCCAAGTGGAGGTTGACCGCAGACTATGCAAGAGCAATCCGGACGGTGTCGTAGGAGTTTGGTGGTGGGGGCAATTGATGGGTCAGTTTGATTGGGGCCACTTGATTCGTGTTCTTGGTGTGGCCTATGGGTCATGGTGTTCCTCCACTTGTGGAATTCTAGATTATGTATAAGAAAGAAACATAAGAAGCACTAAAAACGTAAGGTAAATGAAGCACTCACTCTGGAAAAGTAAGGTAAATGAAGCTAAGGCAAGTATAGAAGCACTAAAAACGTTGTATACAAGAAAAATACATTTCCGATCAAGCAATGCTCTTGACTGTTTGGTTGATGTTTATGTTCTTCATAAATCCTGAGCAGAGCCTGTAGAAGTTTAGTTTAGTAAGCATTTTATTACTTTGCTTTTTGTTGCCGTAAATAAGTATGTCTCGTTTGACAGATCTAACCTTAAGTCTGGCGCTCTTAGAGAAATAATATGCAAAACTGGCATTGGTTGTCAAGTGTCAACCCATGAACTGCCTGTTTAACATCATGAGGCTGAATACAATGAACTCGTGAAAATCCTTGAGTCCTGGACGATAACTTTCTCTTTGCATCTGCGCTTCTTCATGTAACATGCCTGCAAGTCGTTGAACTGAATCAATAGAGAATGTATGAGTAATCGTATACCACTTGCATACAAAATTGGTTCCCAGAAAACATAAAAAATAATTAACTGAATTACCTTGGGCCATTGAATGCTTGCATCTATCATTTTCATGTAGACCACTACAGGTTCCCGCTACGCGTTCATTTGCACCTTCAATTAGACGGATAACATTATAACGTCAGTATGCGGGTCAATAACCATATTACAGATAGAGCCGCTTGCAACACAACTTTTTTGCAAATTCCTTTGTCCAAAAGGATTATGTCTGTTGAGTTTCGCGAAACACATATACCACAACTCACCATGAATTGTCGCAACACCTCACCGCCATCTGCATTTATCCTGCACTACTTCCACCCTCTCGAGTATTCTAGAACCACAACTAAGAGGCCAACTAATTTGATTGCTTTTCCCAAACTAAATATCCTGAAATAAAACCTTTGCACTTTTCAAATACCAAAACTGAGATAGTATCAGATTTTGAATCAGTTGTTATTTACTTTGTTATTATTTTAGAGCAGAGCATGTAAAGCAATGACAAAATTTTAGATGATGGTGACTAAAACTTACCGCCCGAAACTTTTACGTGCGCTTCTTTGTCATCTAGCGGTAACGTGAGGTCTTCGATACCAATGTGTTGTTTATTTTTACCTTCAAGGTTACCTGAAGAAACAAAGCACAACAACACATGTTTGCAGTTTAAAACTATAAAAAAGAATGACAACGAATTTTTCCACTTTATAGCTCTAAAAAATGCACATTCTCTTGCTCATTTTAGTGGGAAAATGCAAGTTAACTTTACTACAAGATGAAACAAACACCATTACACCAAGTAATTACATTATTTTTAAAAGTATGCAATTTTCCAAAAGGATGTATTAACAACTTACATGAATAAGGAGATGATAATTTTAGTCATAATTATCAACAATAATTTATCACAACATAGTATTTTACATATGATATTACCTCTTCCAAGGAAAGACCAAGGTCATGTATGATACCGGTTTTAGCGGAGATGAAAACCAAACCGCATACACCATCGAAATTCAACCTATTTTAATATATATTCAATTGTAAGATTGTTGTTCCTAAGAGAATGTGACTTGTACCATACAAAACAAAATGCCGACAAACAAAATCATCTTGTACAACAAACAAATTCAAGATATAAACAAATAAATTAACACAAAATAGAAAAAAAAATAATACTTCGGTTGTAGCGATGCTTTGGATCAATGCAACCATTAAACTAAAAGAAAACCTAATAATCGAAACACTCATGAATTCCAAAATAGAAACAACTGCAGAATACAGAATTACTCACGAATTGACAAATGAGATCTTACCCGACTGCTAGTGAAATCGATTATGTTGGATCATGGATTTAGGGGTTTTTTGTTAATATGATTATGATTGTGAAATTCAAATACTCCGTGATTTTCTGTCATGATTTTGAAAATCATATAATCAAACCCCCGGATTATCCTCAGTTAAATTGATTTGATGATTCTTCTGTTTTGAAAAAAATTTGGAATGTGCGAATGAAATGGGGAGGTTATGAAGAAGTGTTGACTGGCATTGAATTTTTAAAGAAAAAGCTGCATATATGAGTAGAAGGTGAAGTATATTAGTTTGGAAGTAGAAGATGATAAACAAATATGTGTATTGCCTCAGTGGTTGTGGCGTGAGTTGTGAAAGTTGAGACCCATGTTCGAATCTTGGCTGTGGCAAAAAAAAATTTATAATGTATACGGGACAAATGCCATGGTGGCATTTCCACCTCATCATAGAGGCGCCATGTCATCATTAAAATGCCTAGTAAGCATTATACATGTGTCATGTTTAGTCCCATATATATGTATAGATTTCAAGCTCGAACTGGATAAAAAATATGCATACCAAACTCGTTTCAATTCGATTTTATAAAAATTACGGTTTGTAGATGTATATACGAGTGTAAAGTGTAATTCAATCAAAGCTCAATAAGGCTTAAGAGATTCACGAGCTTCATGATTCGAATAGTTTAAAGCTCGAACTTGACTCGAAAATGTACTCGAGTAGCTCAAGATCAAAATCGACTTGTTAATATCAAGTCAATTTCATGTAGTTTACAAGTCTATTTCGACCATTTCGTGAGTTGTCAGTGTCACGTCTCGTTGACTCACCAGCTTGAGCTTTAGTTACACCCTCTCGCATGACAGGTGATTATTATTTTCGGAATATTATCTTAGTTACTCGCAGAAAGTATATACTATACCTTGTACAGATTTCATATCATTATCATTGTAACTTCATTTTCAATATTGTTTTTTTCATTTCCTAAGAGACCCGGGTATAATGGCTGTTGGCTTGAGTCATAGCCTTCGTTACGAGCCTTTGACGCGACAACCCACACCGGGCCGAAATGGTAGAAACTTTGGCGTGGCCACCTCTCACCGAGCAAGTTTTTTTTTTGTTTGTTTGTTTTGGTGGGTTTAATTTTTTTATGTTTGTGTTTGTGATATTTTGTGTTTGTGTGATAGTGTGATTTTTTTTCTTTTTCATTTTTTGTATGTGTTTTGCAGGTAACTAAATGAAGAAGACGACCAATATACTATTACTTGGGATAAGAATCTTTGAATTTGCATGTGAAAAGCAAAAGGTCATATTTGATATATGTGGTAAATGTAAGGGCCACGTATAGATGACCAGTTCAATTTTCCAATTTATGTATTTTATTATATCATAACTAATCTCATTTGTGCTATAACCAAATTCATATAATAACAACATAAAATGCCATTGTCCTAACTTTTTGAACGTGCCATTGTCCTAACTTAACAAAAACATTTTCAATCCTGATCAAAATTTCCGTATCTACGTGCTGAATATCCATAAGTTTAAGGGTTCTTGGCCTTAAATTATATACGAAGTATTTGTTTGGGCTACTATTTGTAATATCTGAATTTTTTGAGCTAGTTGATATTTAGGCCGAATTTTTTGATAAATGATATAAGTATCTTAGTATCGGGATTTGACATTGTAATATTTTGGTAGTCAACTGCTATCACGTGCACACCTTAATCATTCAAATATGTTTAGACACTAAAACACGTTTTTAATCATAACATATGTCGCAATCTCTTCGAACGCTAAACCAAAGTTATACAATAAATATGGCGTCTACTTAAGTTAAAAAAGTGGTCAAGTCTAGGATACATTTGACAACATTTAACCTTAGAAAGATATTGTAGGGGATATAGGGTAATAACGAACACCAGTGGATATACTTAATCTCTGAAAGGCGTGTAATCACTTTCAGATCAAATCGGTTAGCGGTTCTATCAAATTATTCAATCGGATACAATTAGAGAATGAGAATTTTCACGATGTGTGTATTCGAGATATAATGAACCGTTAGTTAATAATAACGACCAAATAACCATATATAATGAAGATACGGGATAACCGCCAAATGCGGTTTAGGGTTTCAAGTTGTCAATTTGTGTCCCTCAATTTCCGAAACTTAATTCGAGGAACAACACTTGAAATAGAATCAATGGCTTCGAAGAATCCATTGTATTTCGTGAAACACAACTTCATAGAATCTATTGTATTTCGTGAGAAATAAAAATTGACATGAATTCTTACATAGCAACTCATTTCGACCCGGCCAGGGCTCGCCCTTGGACCTGCCAGCTGCCGCCCTTGACCACTGCTACCGGGCGCCCGGACCCCGTCCTTAGGGGCCGCCCTAAGATCATAATAAATTCAAGTAGGTGTGCACTCAGCACCACCAAACCTAAATGATGTATTATTATGATGAAATTTGTCAAAACAAGTTAATCCAATTACACTAAAATATCCAACAGATATTACATTTTGAATCTAAGGCCAAATGAAGTTATTAACTACTATTAGTTAATTAGATTTAGATGATGACATTTTCATTAAATTAAGCAATAAACGTCTTAGGTAATGTGAAAACTGGCCGTAATATTATTGTTGGATTTTGACTCCAAAATATTTGGTGAGAAATTGTCAAGAAGTAGTTTCCAGGGTGTTCCAAACCTATTTCTTGTTACGATTATCTTGTTTATGGCCTGGGTACGCAGCTTTTTTTAGAGGTTATTACAAAAATAATCTTTTAAAGAAAAAATAGTTTTATTTTGATGCATCAACTTTAAACTTTTATCTTTAAAAAAATTATCTTAAAATAAAAGGCTCATTCATGAAGCTTTTAAAATATTTCGGAGTTGTTAAAAGGTTAAATTACTGTTAACGGCTTATAATTATAATTCTTATTGAAAAAAAGAATGATACATCTTGTAACTCATGTTAACAGTTTTGCAGTTTACAGCTTACAGCTAGTTTTGCCAAACATAACCTTAGTTATTTATAAGGGTTAATAATTTACTCGTATTATTTTCTTGTAATTAATTAGAACTAAAGTTCCTGTAATGGTCTTTTAGAATAATGATAAATGCTTTACTTATTTATCTTTTATAAGCAAATATTTTTAAAAAAAGCAACATATTATAGAGAGTCTCGAAAAAAACTAAAAATTCAATACAAGGCTTTAAAAAGACGATTACAAATTCTAATTTATTTTTCCAGTTATATGTTTCCTTTTAGAAAACTTAATTTCCTGTATCAAATAAAAGATCCAAGTGTGATACAATATTATAAGTGACAATAATTAAACTACAACAATAATAATAGGGAGATTAAAAGAAAACATATAAACACAATGCAAGTATAAACACAAGACAATAAGTAAAAGATTAATTAAACCGGAAACGATGATTTATACTGATTCGACACGAAGCTCCTTTTCGCACTACTTCACTCCCTGAGTTTCCTACTCAAGAGTTCCTTCACTAATGCAACAAGCTCCCTTTATAACCCTTTTGTTTTAAGGCCTAAACACAAAACTATCTAACATCTAATTTGGAATATGGTTGGTGATACATGGTGTTATATGATAGTGATACAAGATATTGTATAATGATAATTCAAGATATGGTTGTCTAATAGGTATGTATAATAATCTAGACAACAAGAACTCTAAGTTTAATATGATTAACCGACGCTTGATAAGAAGCTTTTAATAGATGAAGATGACAAGAGCTCTAATTTTGTTGTAGTGGATATCCATAAGCTAGTGTGCTTTAATTGGATAAGGTTGACAAGAACTTGAAGCTTGTTTTGATGGATCTTCATGTGATAATGTGCTTTCAACAAATAAGAGTTAGAAGCTTTATAATTAAGGGTTAGTAAGGATTTTGAAGACTTGAGAATGTCTATGGTTACATTGAGTAATCTCGATTTAAATTGTGGCCAAAAGAGTTGTTAAATATGTAAAACCCTAAAATCTGAAATATATGTTTATTTGCTCATTTTAATTATAACCTAAGTTAATTAAATAAGTAAGTGATATTAAAACTTTATGATATGTAAATACACATTATCAATATTAATACTAAATTATAAGTTATAAAATAAAAATACAGGAAAAACAAATCCTATCCTAATCCTACTACAAAAATAACAACACACACTTACTCCCCCCTACACATTTGTTTTGAGATTTGGATTAGAAGACAAGCCTAATTTGTTTCACTAATTAGAAGATATCATGTTCCCTTTTGCCCAAAAATAAAAGACACGGTTTTCCCTTCTTATCTCCACACACGTTTTCCCTCTCCTAAAAATTGTATAACCGGCTCTCTTTCTCCCCTCATTATATCAAACCTAATCAAACTAAACAAGACCTAAATTCATTGTTTATCCTCTCCAAGATTGAGAAGAAGAAGATTTGTAGCATCCTTGGTGGTTGATGAGTGTCTAAATACTCATCATTTTTGTACAATATAAACTGCAAAATCATCTGAAAACACTCAGAAACACATCAAAATGATCAAAATATCATAAATCAGTGTTTTATGTGTTTTAAATGCAAAAATATCAAAATCAGATGAAAAACATATCAAATTTGCAAAAAATTGCAGTTTTAGTCCCCCAAGTTTCTAAAATTGTCAAAACTAGTCCCTGAGCCATAATTTCAAAAGTAAAGTCACCAAAGGTCCTTTTAAAATCAAAACTTGTCAAATTTAGTCCTTTGGTGAAAAATGTGAAAAGTTTGAGAAAATTACAAAAGTGGTCCTCCAACTTTGAAAATTGGCAAAATTGGTCCCTGAAAAATCTGAGAATGACAACTTTGGTCCTTGTAATATCAACTCTTGTCAATTTCAGTCCATAAAACACCTTTGCAAAATTACAGGTTTGGTCCCTTGGTTTTGTGGAAATTGCATATATGGTCCTTGTGTTTTAAGCTTACCAAATGGACCCTTTATTACCTTTGGCCCAAACTTATTACCCAATCCAATCCCCAGCCCAACCATTACCCGGTTTATACCCGAATCCAACCCACCCTTTGTTATTAAAACCCGGTCAAACCCATTTGACCCGCCCATTTTCCCTCTCTCCCTCACGGGTGTTAACCAAACCCATCATCACCATTCCTGCAACCTTCTGCTAACACTCCATCTCACCATTATCATCCCTACCCCCCTCCAAACAGAAGAAGCCAAAGAAACATTTAATGCACCTCCAATCTCTCACTCAATCTCACTAACAGTTAAAAAGGTTTTGGCGCCAAAAAGGTTTAAATGGCTAGGATCACTTTGAGACATCCTATGGTCAATATTCATGCTGGGAACTATTCAGAAGGAGGAGAGAGACAGTTTGGGTGTATAAAGAGGCCAAGAGAAGCATCAAAGAAGGAGTTAGTTTTAGTTTTTCAACAATGTATGTCGTTTGACTTAGTATCATGTCTTAGCTAGTTTGTAATTGCATTTTCAAGTTTATTTTGTATCAAATAACAGTTTCTAAGTGTATATCAACTTTCTTTAAGTATCAAATTTAGTTCAATTCAATTTCCATATGAATTGTCCACTGTTGAAATTTTTAGTTTTAAATTCAGTTGTTAAAACCTTTAGCAGCTCAATCTTAATTTCAAACAAGCTCATAAAAGCTTAAAATAGCTTTCTGTAAGCTTGTTATCTAAGTACAAGCAGCTTTAGAACCTTGGTCAACAAAAGTCAACACGGTGAAAATTGAAGCGAGAAGGAGATGGGTTGATGCAGGCATTGAATTGGGTTGAATAATAGTGATTTGGGTTGGTATTGATAGGTTAGGGGTTGTTAGGCTAGTGGTTACTTGTTTCATCAAAATGCAAGCCATAGTGGCTATGGAATTTTGTAAGTACCAAATCTGTTATTGATCATTATATCTGTGATTGTATCTGTTTAATAGTGATGTTTGGTTGTGTTTGATCTGTGGTTGATGATTATTTAGAGTAATCTAGTCATAATCTGCTTGTTAGTTCTTTCATTAGTAGCTTAAGTAGTGTTTGGCATAGCTGATTTATCTGAGATATAGAGTAGTTAGACAGTAAGTAGTAGTGGATAATTGTTTAGGTAGTTAATTGGAAGTCATTTGAGGTCTTTGTCACTGCAGTTTCACTATTAAAGTCAAAATCACAATAGAATCAATCTAGCTTCTGAATCTGTTGGAATCAGTTGGTGATATAATCTGCAAATTGGTTTAAAATTGGTAGATCTAGCTTAGATTTATCATAATTAGTGTTAAATCATCATAATCATTTCATCATTTTGGATCAAAACTCAGTTTGGTCAAAGTTTAGTCCTAATCTTCAAAAGTCAAAAATCTGTCAATACTGTTTTTCACAAAACTTTGTGAGTAGATTTCTGATTCATCTCTGAGAATCAGTGTTTGAAACTTTGGATATTAAATCTTCAACCGGTCTAGTCTTGATAATCACTTTTTGCTTCAACTGGTTCACCATTTTGAGCTTCTAATTAGCTTATCAAACTAGCACTATCTGCTCTGTTCACACTCAGTATTAACTGAGTGTGAAACATGCTATCTTGAATCTGTTGCATTAGCTTCAATTCAGTGAGTTAGGACTTGAGATTTGGCACAATCATAGTTGGCCAGGTGCTTATTAGGACTGCATAAGTGGTTTTCTGGTTAGCTTATTAGTTGAGCTTGTGCATAAGCTCAAACCTAGGGGGTGTACCACTTGTTTGGATAGTTTTATCAGTTGGATTAATTCAAGGATCTGAGTTTAGGCTTGTTAGGAGTAGTTAGATTCAGTTGCAATTAGCTTATTCTAGTGTACTTGAGCTTCTGTCACTGTTTGGTTGCCTTATTAGCTTATTTGCTTTTCTTTAGTAGCTTATTCCAATAGCAGTTGCACTACATCTTCCATATTTCACACATAACCTGCTTGTTTTTCATTTTTCATAGATTTTATTATCATTTTAGATTTTTCCTGAAAATTTCATAATTTTGGTCTTTATTTACTATTTTCTCATTTTAAAAATAGATTTTAATCACTTTTAATTAGCTTTTAATATAAAAATTCGTAAAAGGTTCAAAAAATAATTTTTCAATTTTCCAAGGTTTAGATAAATATAAAAAGTGAAAAAGTAATTTTCCAGATTTTTCATAGTTTATTTGGTAATTTTAGTAATTTAATTAGTTTTTAATAGTTTAAAATTCATAAAAATAGAAAATAATCGTAAAATACAAAATAGTTTTGAAAATTCTAGTTTGATATTTTAGACTTTTCCATTTCATAATTTTATTTTTCTAGCTTTGTTTCCCCATTTCTTGTATTTTTAGTTAATTATTAAATAGTTAAAAATAGTTTTTAATTAATAATAATTAGATAATTAGTGATTAAAATAGTTTTCTTTTTCTAAAAAGTTTCTTTTATCATTAGGTTCATAAAAATATCATTTTCATATTTTTAGGGTTAATATTGCTTTAGTTTCACTTTTTAATTTGTACGTCGCGTAGATTCTAATTTCAGTTTTATAAAAACATAAAAACAAAAACATCATTGTAAAAATAGTGATAGCGTTTATTTAATAGATTTTATCTTTTTAACTTTCTTTAATTTGCATTTAAGCCGTTTTAATTTGTTGGCTTTTTCAGTAGTTATAATCATAATCTAAATCCTTTATCGTTCAAATTCCTCGATCACTAAACGTTTGATAATTCATCGCATAGCTCGCTGGGACATAACGACCCGGGGAGACCCTATACTCCTCAGATCTTCATTGAGTTCGTGTTCAAAATGTTTTAAGGTTCTTACGGTCCGCCATTCACAAGTGGCGGGCTTGTGTGAGAAACCTTGACGGTTTTGCATGCATCAAATTTTTGGCGCCACGCTTGGGAGTCAGGCCGATCTATCTTCCGTAGCAGTTAGTTGTTTGAATCCTCACTATTTGTTTATATCATCCATCTCTATATATATATATCCATATTTTCTTCTAAAAATCCAAAACCCAAAAACATCCAAAACGATAAAACACAAAAATATTTTCCTTTTGTTTCTATATATGTATCAAATAATAAAAATACAAAAGATTCGCTGTTTTCTTAATAATAACAACAAAAGATTACCACCGAAAACCAAGGCGTTGCACTACCTAACGTGGTGCGACCATAATAAGTTCCCGAACTAAAGATTTAAAACTTGCCTTTGTGTCCTTGTGATTGGTGTACCTTTTTCAAAGAAGCCATTCATCTTGTGATTATTGGTTAAGTTAAACGTTGTTTTGCCTCGATTTTGTGTTAATTGATTTGTTGTGATATCGACGCCTCGTAACCGTAAAACCCATAAAGATTCTTCTCACCGATTTTTATAAAACGTCTTCATAATTCTCATTCTCATCCGAAAGATTTTCATAATTCCATTTCTCTCCTTAACTCGAGTTTACTTAGAGTTGACTCTAGTGTATGCGCATCGCTCTTCTAGATCTGTAAGCCCATTTCGTGAGCTTGTCAAGATTCCAAGAAGGCGTGTTCGCAGACTTTCTGCTCCATCACCGGATCGAGATCCGGATCGCTCACACTACTCCGCTATCATGGCGGATGAAATCTATGTGAGCTTCTCCAGCACCCATCGACGGGTATGGAGATGTTATCGTTATACCGACCATCGTGGTGAAAATTTTGAACTCAAGACCGGTTCTCAATCTTGTAACTTCAAATCGGTTCTACGGTTTTGAGCGGATGATCCTCATGCTCATATAAGATGGTTTAACAAGATTGCATCTACCATCAAGTATAAGAATGTCCCTAATGATGTTTGTTAAGCTTCTTCCTTCCCATTTTCTCTTGAGGGCAAGCCCGGATTTGGCTTGAAAACAACCCCCGCCTATTGAGACATGGGAAGATCCGTGAAGAAATTTGTGAATGAATTCTATCCACCTTCCAAGACCACGAGTCTTAAAATGAAATCATCAAATTCACTCGAAGTTTGATGAATCCTTCATGAATCGTGGGATCGTTTCAAGAATTGCTTCAAATGTCCTCACCACGGTTTCTCCGAGTTAATGCAACTCGATACTTTCTACAATGGAGTGAGTCAATCGATCAAGATTCTCTCAAATCCTCAGCGGAGGAAATTTCCTAAGCAAAGCTGTCAAAGAAGCTTTAGCGATAATCGAAAACAAGTCTAAAGTCCGCCTGCGCAAAGCAAGCCGGTTGTTTCCCAAGTCGGTGTTGGTCCTTCTTCTTCTTCATCGCCCGTGAGTCGGTCTAGCACCGATGCTAAGATTGATAAACTCACGGAAGCTATTCAAGCTTTGGTTCTTTCCAACCGAAGAAAGTTTCTTTTCCACAAACTTCACCTCCTGAAAGTTAAGAAAGTGGAAGTCTGTATTACCCGTGGTGGCCCCATGCTTACTATAATCTGTATGGCCACCGATGGTAACCCTTTGAAGCCAATGTTGTGGGCGGGATGTCTAATCAAGGAGGCAATCAATATCGTGCTCCTATAGACCCGAACCACCGTCCTAACCACTACTCGACCTCCGGTTTCAATCAAAACCGTAATCGAATCAAAGCAGACCAAACCAAGGTTTCCAAAACCAAGGTAATTTCACCAAACAACGGTTTTCGAATCGAATCAAAATTTCCAACATCAAGGAAATTTCAATCGAAACCAGTGTCGTGGAAATTTCAACCTGGGTATTTTCATGGAAATAACCAAGGAAATTTTCGTAATCAAGGCCCTATTCCTAACAATAGAGGCCGAATTTTCCTGTAAACTCAAGCCATTGTTCCAACTGGACCATCATCTGATGAGTTGTTGAAACAATTCATGAAATCCCAAGAGGAAATATATCGGTTGTTGGTCAGCCAGATTTCTGACATCAAGAAGTCTTTAAATGATCGACCCTCGGGCTCAGGTACTTTACCTAGCAACACGATCGCTAATCCGAGGGGCGATGCAAAAGCGATCACAACCCGTAGTGGTGCTTCTTATGCTGGACCCGCTGTTCCTACTACCTCTTCTTCTTCCCTCCCGAAGGTAGTGGAAAGCGAGCCTGAGGCGACAAAGGACAAGGAACTCTGATCTGTGCTAAACAGTCAAGTCAAATCACACAAGCTAGCCACTTGTGAATGGCTAACCGTAACATACTTAAAACTGCCTAAAACACAAATACAATGAAGATCAGAGGAATATAGGGAATTCCTGGGTCGTTAAGTCCCACGGAGGATGAATTGGTGTAAAAACACTTGATCAGATGGTAGAATGATTACTAAGGATAGTGATCGATAAGGTTTTCGATGGATAATTACCTAAAGAAAAGATTAACAAATAAAAGCGACTTAAATGCAAATTAAAAGAAATAAAAGATAAAAGATATTAAATAAACGCTATCACTATTTTTAAAGTCGATGAACGTTTAAAACCTACAACTTAAAACTTACGTTAAAAATAAAATTACGTCTACGTACAAAATAAAATGTGAGTTTTAAGAAATAAAAGGTCTATAAATATGAAAATTATATTTTTACAATCCTAATAATAAAAGAAAATTTTTAGAAAAAGAAAATTATTTTTTTAAAACTATTTATTTAATTATTATTAATTAAAAACTATTTATTAAGTATTTAAAATGCACTAAAATACAAGAAAATACAAGATTAACCTAGAAAAATGAAATTATAACTTAGAAAAGTCTAAAATATGATAAAACTTATTTTAAAACTGAAAATATATTTTTAGACTTTTATGTATTTATTATTAATTTAAAACTATTTAAAACTAATAAAATGCTAAAAATACTTTTTAAACTAAGAAAATTATGGAAAATACTTTTTATTACTTTTATATTTATCTTAACCTAAGAAAATTGAAAAATCATTTTTTGAACTTTTATAATTTATTTGTATTAAAAGCTATTTAAAATGCCTAAAAACTGCTTTTAATTAAGAAAAATAGCAAACAGTTATGAAAAATTATGAAAATTTCAGGAAAAGTCTATTTTAATATCCTGAATCTAGGAAAAATAGAAAAACATGGGCTTGTTTGGAGAAATATGCAACTGCAGTTGCAACTGCTTATTAAAAAGCACTTGAAATAAGCTAGAAGGACACAACAAGCACCAAACTGATATACAAGCTAAAATAAGCTATAAGAACTCTTATTCAACTAAAAACAACAAACCAAAACCTCTGGATTACAATTTAGCACAGATCTGAGGTTTGAGGTAAATGAGCAAAACAGATTTTTGTAAGCTACTTTGAGCTTATGCACAGAACACCAATTAAGCTAAAACTGAAAAGCAAAGAATGGAACTTGTATAAGATCTGGTTGACTACCTAGAAACAAGAGATGAGATCAAGATAAGTTAAAATGAGCTTGTGAGAAGCTTTTTCAAAACCTGACAAAACACTGAGTTGAGACTCAGTTAATGCTGAGTGAGTTGGGACAAAATGATAAGCACATGCAGCCCTATCTAATAAGCTAGAAAATGGAAAAATGAACTTGGGACATCAAGGTGGCTTGGTTAGCTTCTCAAAAAGCCAATAATCACAAGCTATGACCAAATAACAAGCTCTGTGTGAGCTTGTGAAAGAGCTAGTAAAACTGGTGCACATGGCTCTTTTTGAAACAAGTGCTTGAAATAAGCTAAAAGTTAAGCTATTTAAAAAGCTATCTGGAAAATAAGAAAAATACTATGATAAAGTTAAGCAACTGAATATTGAAATACCAAAAGCTCAGGTCTTGAATACTAATATTAAGCCCTATATAACTTAATCTCTTTTATTCAAAACTGCTAATACTGAAATATTTGACTTTTTAATTATACTAAAGGGTTGACTAAAGTGAACTTTAAATTGATCCTAAGCACTGATATTGATGTATTAGGGTGTATTGAGACTAAATTGAGCAAATATAACAACTTCTTAACACAAAATCATGATTATAAGATTTAGAAATCCAACAGTGAACAATCTATGTGATATTAAGAGTGATTTTGACTTTTCACCAAATAAGGTCTTGTTTTTATTGTTTGTTTGAGTTCTTGAATACTAGTGTGACAGGAAACAAGTTCAAGCAATAACACAAACAACCATTAACACAGTAAACACAACAAATCCAAACAATACTTTCAGAAACCGATTTGATGTTTTTCAAAGGATAACACAGATTCAGACCATGAGCATAATTTCAAACCTGATATTATCACTAAATAGGACTAAATTAGCTTTAAACAACAACAATAGCAACATAAGACAGTGAAATTCCAAGATTGATAAAAATGCTTACAAATTGGTTTCCAATGTAAAACTGAGAACCAAGGCATAAAAACACATCCTAAAGCTTCCCATGAAGCACTAATCCCAAGGCCATCCACTATATACCCTGCTCCAGCCTTCTAGAACCTTGCACCATGGATTTTTTATTTTCACTGATTTATTTGGTATTTTTATGAATTTTTGATTTTGGCTAATAAACTGCTTTTAAGAGTATCTAAAAGCTTTAATAAGCTTTATAAGGAGCTTATATGTTCTTCTGAGTCCAAACTAACAACTGATTAACTACATTCACCAAATTGAGATTTTTGGATAATGAAAAATTTGCATAACTTGATATAAGACCTCAAAAGTGAAATTGATGATATCAAAAGTTTTAGGTTACACTGGAAACATAAAATACAAGATTCAAAAGCTTTAAAATACACTTGAATTAGAAAATTAACTCAAACGACATAAATTAAGCTAAATTACACTAGATAGATTACAATACTGCTTCTTTCTCTTTCTTTATAGACTTGAAACATCCCATGTCGACCTCTGAGCTAATCCCATCACATCTAGACCATTGATTTGAGCCAGATAATCAGATTTTCCAAATGGCGAATTTGGCGCCAATATTTCAAAGAGTTGGTTTTCTGAATTAATGGGTTTTTGTTTGATGTGGAGGTGGAATTGGAGTGGTTAACAGGTGTAAAGGTGGAAGGGTTGAGGTGGAAAGGTGAAAACCAGTGGTTAAAACCACTGGTTTTGGCTAAACAGCTTTGGGAGAGACGAAGCTACAGTGTAGTGGTTTTATTTGAATTTAAATATTGGGCCGGGTCATGTTAATGGATTGGATTTGGGCTTGTTTATTATAACGGATCCGTTTGGTTTATTTTAACAACAAGGACCAATTATGCAATTTAGCCAAAGTTGAAGGTTTGATCTTGAACATTTTATAAAGCTCTCACAAGGGTCAAACCTGCCAAGTAAGAATAGTACAAGGACCTATATTGATAATTTCCATTTTTGAAATGTCCAAGGACTAAAACTGCCAATTTAGAAACTTGAGGGACCAATATTGTAATTTCTCAAAAAGTTTATCATAAGGACCATTTTTGTCATTTATAAATAGAACAAGGTTAAAACTTGATAATTTTCACTTTTTAAATTAACCAAGGACTATTTTTGACATTTTTCCAAAGTTCAGGGACTAAAGTTGTCAATTTGTGATTTTTAAACTTGGAAGGGTTTGTTTTGACAACTTTTGAATCTCATGGACCTTAAATGATATTTTACAAGTTTTTGAATTACCAGGGACTGATTTTGACAACTTTTTGTAACTTGGGGGACTAAAGCGCCAATTATGCAAACTTGATACGTTTTTCATCGATTTTGATGTTTTGCATTTAAAACATATAAAACACTTGTTTGTGATATTTTTATCATTTTGATGTGTTTCGAGTGTTTTCGGATGTTTTGGCATTCTAATAGTATAAAAATGATGAGTATTTAGACACTCATCAAACTCCTACTAATAACGGAGTAACAACAATGTCCATCCTCGGGTTGTCCCAAAACCCAAACCCAAACACAGAGTTGTTTTTGAACCTCCGCTTGTTGACCCTAAATCCAAAACTTCTATTCCTTACCCTCACGCTTACATGAGCAAAGCTCATGAGAAAGCTAGTCATCGATGGAAAAATTCTTTCAAATTTTCCAAGAGCTTCACTTTGACATAAGCTTCATGGATGCCATCATGTTAATGCCCAAGTTTGCATCTACTCAAACATATGTTGAGCAACAAGAAAAAGTCGTTTGAAATGGCTAAAACTCCTTTGAATGAGAATTGCTCAAGAAGATTGTTAAAGAAGCTTCCCGAGAAGCTTGGAGATCCCGGAAAATTTCTTCTTCCTTGTGTTTTTCCCGGGATGATTGAATGCTTTGCTCTTGCCGATCTTGGTGCAAGCATCAATCGATGCCGTATTCGATGTGGAAGAAACTGCTCTTCCGAACTTATTCCCACCGCATGACTCTTGAGCTTGCGGATCGTTCTATCTCGCGTCCTCTTGGCATCGCCGAGGATGTATTTGTCAAAGTAGGAAAGTTCCATTTTCCACCGACTTTGTGGTCGTTGATTTCGATCGGATCCTCGAGTTCCCTCATTGTTGGGCGGGATTCCCGAGGACGGGCCGTGCTCTTATAGATGTATTTGAGCAAGAAATCACTTTATGTGGGTAATGAAGTCATACCTTTAACCTCGATCAAACTTGAGGTACTCCTCAAATTATGACATCAATCAATTAATCGAGTCGATTTAATTGACATTGCTTCGAGGAGTACTCTCAAGAGTTTCTTGGTTATCTTCATAATTCGTGAGTGGAAATTCCAATTCCACCACATCCTCTCAACCTATCATTGCCGACTCTTCCCCTCTCACCCGCTTGAGGAGGTGACTTCCTTCCGGAAGAGATCGATGAATTTCGGCTACGGATGAATCAATTCCGCTGGAATTGATGGTGTTTATGATTCGAGGGGATATTCTTTATCTTGAGCAATTGCTTAATGAAGATCCATTACCTTCACTCCTCCGAAGAAATCACGATTAAGGAAATCAAATCGGCAAACATCTCATCAAGAATTTCCCGAGGTTGAACTTAAGGACCTACCTCCTCATCTAGAGTATGCATTCTTGGAGGGTGATGATAAATTACCCGTCATAATTGCTAAAGACTTGACCGAGGAGGAGAAAACCGCCTCATAAAGGTCTTGAAGTCACACAAACAAGCAATTGCTTGAAACTCTCCGATATTAAGGTATCAACCACGAGTTTTGTACCCACAAAATCTTAATGGAGGATGACTTCAAACCAAGATTCAAAGTCGAGAAGAGTGAATCCTAAGATTCATGAGGTTATCAAACAAGAGGTTCTCAAACTTCTTGATGCCGGTCGATTTACCCGATCTCGATAGTCCTTGGGTTAGCCCAATTCATTGCGTTCCAAAAAGGGTGGCATTATCGTTGTCACAATGAAGAAAACGAGTTAATTCCAACTCGATTGGTTACGGGATGGCGTGTGTATTGACTATCGTAAGTTAAACGAAGCCACCCGTAAAGACCATTTTCCTCTACCCTTCATGGACCGATGCTTGAGAGATTAGCGTGGAACGAATACTATTGTTTCCTTGATGGTTTCTCGGGTTACTTTCAGATCCCCATTGATCCGCCGGATCAAGAGAAAACCACATTCACCGCCCATACGGGACATTTGCCTACGCACGTATGCCTTTTGGCTTGTGTAATGCTCCCGCACGCTCCAAAGATGTATGATGGCAATTTTCCACGACATGATCGGGAAACTATGGAGGTGTTTATGGATGACTTCTCGGTCATTGGGGACTCTTTTCGACATGTCTCTCCACTTAGACAAAATGTTAAAAGGTGTGAAGACACCAATCTCTGTCTAAACCGGGAGAAGAGCCACTTTATGGTCAAAGAAGGCATAGTCCTTGGCCATAAGATTTAAGAATGGGATTGAGGTAGATAGAGCAAAAGTTGATGTTATTGCTAAACTACCTCACCCTACTACCGCTCAAAGGTATTAGGAGTTTTCTAGGTCATGCCGGGTTTTATCGTAGATTCATTCAAGATTTCTAAAATCGCCGCCAATGACCCATCTTCTCGAAAAAGATGCTCCTTTTATCTTTTCTCCGAGTGCATCAAGCTTTTGAAACACTTAAGAAAAAGCTTACGGAAGCACCCATTCTAGTTGCCCCGATCGATTTACCCTTCGAGCTTATGCGATGCAAGTGATTTTGCTATCGGCGCGGTCTTGGGCAACGCAAAACCAAACATTTTCACCAATCCACTACGCCAAAAAACTATGATCAAGTTCGCACCCATTACACCACTACGGAAAAAGAATTATTAGTCAGGTGTATGCGTTTGAGAAGTTTCGCCATACCTTATCTTGACCAAATGCGTGGTGTATACGGATCACTCAAGACTCAAATATCTCTTTGCAAAACAAGATGCAAAGCCGAGATTGCTCCGCTGGGTTCTCCTCCTACAAGAATTTGATATCATCATTCGTGATAAAAAGGAGCCGAGAACTCGGTCACGATCATCTATCCCGATTAGAGAACCTCACCAGATGTGTTTGAGAAAAAGGAAATCAATGAAACATTTCCTCTCGAAACACTCAATGTGGTTTCTTTTCGTGGAGATTCTTCACCCCATGGTTTGCCGACTTTGCAAATTACCATGCGGGTAACTTTGTGGTGAAAGGGATGTCGTCCCAACGTAAAACAAATTCTTTAAAGATGTGAAACATTATTTCGGGACGACCCTACTTGTTTAAAATTTGTGCGGATCAAGTCATCCGGCGGTGTGTACATGGTCGAAGCTATTGACATTCTCAAAGCTTGCCATTCGACCTACTTGGGGACATCATAGCCCCAACTACACCGCCAAGAAGGTGTTTGATTCGGATTCTATTGGCCCACAATCTACAAAGATGCCCATGAATTCGTTAAAACCGCGACGCTTGTCAACGTCACGGAATATCTCATTAAAGGAATGAAATGCCGCAAAACGCCATTCAAGTGTGTGAGATTTTTGACATATGGGGCATTGACTTTATGGGCCATTTCCTTCTTCTCACGGAATAAATACATACTCGTGGCGTTGACTACTTGTCAAAATGGGTTGAAGCTAAGGCTTTACCCACCAACGATGCCCGAGTTGTGGTGAAATTCTTGAAATCTCTGTTTGCTAGGTTTGGAACTCCACGAGCCATAATCGGTGATCGTGGTGCGATTTACGCAATGACCAATTTGAAAGAGTCATGCGTAAGTATGGTGTAAATCACCGCTCATCATCGCGCACCACCCCAAACAAGTGGGCAAGTGGAAGTTTCTAACCGAGGGATAAAGAATTCTAGAGAGGACGGTTGGTGAAAACCGTGCCTCTTGGTCGGATAAGCTAGATGACGACTGGGCCTTCCGTGACATTTTACAAAACACCCATCGGTTGCACTCCATACAAGCCGGTGTACGGAAGGCGTGTCATCTCACGGTTGAACTCGAGCACAAGGCATACCGGGCCTTGAAGCATGCTAACTTTGATATTCAGACGGTGGTGATCATCGGAAAGTTCAAATGAATGAATTAAATGAACTCCGTGATCAAGCTTACGAGAACTCTTTGATCTATAAACAAAAGACAAAGAAGATTCATGACTCAAAAATCAAGAACCGCGTTTTTAACGTTGGTGATCGAGTCCTTCTTTTCAATTCAAGATTGAAGATTTTCTCGGGAAAGCTCAAGTCCCGTTGGTCTGGACCATTTACCATCGCTAAGGTTTATCCTTATGGTACCATTGAGTTATCTCAACCCGATGGTCCTAATTTTAAAGTGAATGGTCATCGAGTGAAGCATTACTTTGGAGAGGACATTCCATCCATGGTTGTCCCGGATCTTCAAACTTTCCCCATGAACCAATGAATGCGGGGATCGAGTCAAGCTAGCGACTCGGTAATCAAAAACAAGAGCATGCTATATGGGTTTTCACCCATATTTACCTTCTTACCTCTTTCTACCACCCTAGTGTGGGGGTTGCCCACATGTTTCAAAAAAAAAAAAAAAAAAAAAAAAAAAAAAATCTTCTTTCTAAATAATGGCCGTAGTATTTCCCTTTTCGTTCTGTTTCGCATAACCGCAGGTATTTTGAATATTGAGGGCAATATTCATTTCTAAGTGTGGGGAATTCTCACGAATTTTATCATGTAATTATACCGCCTAATTCCCGCTTTTGGCCAAATTTTTTGGAGTAAGTGTTTTACACTTTCTCATTAGGTTATCGATCCGCTGTGTCGTAAGACAAAAGGATTGGCTAATCCAGAGCAAACGGCTCTTGGTAAAGATATCTCAAATCCGTTGACGGCTTGCAATTTGCCCAAAATTGTATGGTATTCACCACCATATCCTTAAAAGAAAAGAGTTGGCTAGCCCGCAAGTTTATGGCTTGTGGTAAAGGCGATGGAAAACCATAATTGGTAATCACCACCAAAGATGATATTGATAATTTATCTAAGAGTTGGCTAGTCCGTATGGGTACGGCACGTAAAGACAAATCAAATCCGTTGAAGTCGGTGGTTTGCTCAAAATCACATGGTTATCGGTGATACCATGGTTCTTACTGAATAAACATTTGGCTACTCCGTAAGTAATGGCTTTTGGTAAAGAGATAAAATCCATTATGTTTTCTCAAATCATTGCTAGGGACTAGCAATATATCGATGTGGGGATTGATGAGTGTCTAAATACTCATCATTTTTGTACAATATAAACGCAAAATCATCTCAAAACACTCGAAACACATCAAAATGATCAAAATATCACAAATCGGTGTTTTAGGTGTTTTAAATGCAAAATATCAAAATCGATGAAAACATATCAAATTTGCAAAAATTGCGCTTTAGTCCCCAAGTTTCTAAAATTGTCAAAACTAGTCCCCGAGCCATAATTTCAAAAGTAAAGTCACCAAAGGTCCTTTTAAAATCAAAACTTGTCAAATTTAGTCCTTTGGTGAAAATGTGAAAAGTTTGAGAAAATTACAAAAGTGGTCCTCCAACTTTGAAAATTGGCAAAATTGGTCCGTGAAAAAACTGAGAATGACAACTTTGGTCCTTGTAATATCAACTCTTGTCAATTTCAGTCCATAAAACACCTTTGCAAAATTACAGGTTTGGTCCCTTGGTTTTGTGGAAATTGCATATATGGTCCTTGTGTTTTAAGCTTACCAAATGGACCCTTTATTACCTTTGGCCCAAACTTATTACCCAATCCAATCCCCAGCCCAACCATTACCCGGTTTATACCCGAATCCAACCCACCCTTTGTTATTAAAACCCGGTCAAACCCATTTGACCCGCCCATTTTCCCTCTCTCCCTCACGGGTGTTAACCAAACCCATCATCACCATTCCTGCAACCTTCTGCTAACACTCCATCTCACCATTATCATCCCTACCCCTCCAAATGTAGAAGCCAAAGAAACATTTAATGCACCTCCAATCTCTCACTCAATCTCACTAACAGTTAAAAAGGTTTTGGCGCCAAAAAGGTTTAAATGGCTAGGATCACTTTGAGACATCCTATGGTCAATATTCATGCTGGGAACTATTCAGAAGGAGGAGAGAGACAGTTTGGGTGTATAAAGAGGCCAAGAGAAGCATCAAAGAAGGAGTTAGTTTTAGTTTTTCAACAATGTATGTCGTTTGACTTAGTATCATGTCTTAGCTAGTTTGTAATTGCATTTTCAAGTTTATTTTGTATCAAATAACAGTTTCTAAATGTATGTCAACTTTCTTTAAGTATCAAATTTAGTTCAATTCAATTTCCATATGAATTGTCCACTGTTGAAATTTTTAGTTTTAAATTCAGTTGTTAAAACCTTTAGCAATTAATCTTAATTTCAAACAAGCTCATAAAAGCTTAAAATAGCTTTCAGAAGCTTGTTATCTAAGTACAAGCAGCTTTAGAACCTTGGTCAACAAAAGTCAACACGGTGAAAATTGAAGCGTAGGAGATGGGTTTATGCAGCATTGAATTGGGTTGAATAATAGTGATTGGGTTGGTATTGATAGGTTGGGGTTGTTAGGCTAGTGGTTACTTGTTTCATCAAAATGCAAGCCATAGTGGCTATGGAATTTTGTAAGTACCAAATCATATTGATCATTATATCCGTGATTGTATCCGCTTAATAGTGATGTTTGGTTGTGTTTGATCCGTGGTTGATGATTATTTGAGTAATCTAGTCATAATCGCTTGTTAGTTCTTTCATTAGAGCTTAAGTAGTGTTTGGCATAGCTGATTTATCCGAGATATAGAGTAGTTAGACAAGAAGTAGTAGTGGATAATTGTTTAGGTAGTTAATTGGAAGTCATTTGAGGTCTTTGTCACTGCAGCTTCACTATTAAAGTCAAAATCACAATAGAATCAATCTAGCTTCAATCTGGGAATCGGTTGGTGATATAATCTGCAAATTGGTTTAAAATTGGTAGATCTAGCTTAGATTTATCATAATTAGTGTTAAATCATCATAACCATTTCATCATTTTGGATCAAAACTCGCTTTGGTCAAAGTTTAGTCCTAATCTTCAAAAGTCAAAAATCATTAACATGCTTTTCACAAAACTTTGTGAGTAGATTTCGATTCATCTCGAGAATCGTGTTTGAAACTTTGGATATTAAATCTTCAACCGGTCTAGTATCGATAATCACTTTTTGCTTCAACTGTTCACCATTTTGAGCTTCTAATTAGCTTATCAAACTAGCACTATCTATCTGCTCACACTCAAGATTAATCGAGCGTGAAATGTGCTATCTTGAACTGCTGCATTAGCTTCAATTCAAAGTGAGTTAGGACTTGAGATTTGGCTCAATCAGTAGTTGGCTGTGTGCTTATTAGGACCGCATAAGTGGTTTTCGGTTAGCTTATTAGTTGAGCTTGTGCATAAGCTCAAACCTGTGGGGTGTACCATTGTTCGATAGTTTTATCGCTTGGATTAATTCAAGGATCTGAGTTTAGGCTTGTTAGGAGTAGTTAGATTCAGTTGCAATTAGCTTATTCTAGTGTACTTGAGCTTCTGTCACTGTTTGGTTGCCTTATTAGCTTATTTGCTTTTCTTTAGTAGCTTATTCCAATAGCAGTTGCACTACATCTTCCATATTTCACACATAACCTGCTTGTTTTTCATTTTTCATAAACTTTTATTATCATTTTAGATTTTTCCTGAAAATTTCATAATTTTTGGTCTTTATTTACTATTTTTCTCATTTTAAAAATAGATTTTAATCACTTTTAATTAGCTTTTAATATAAAAAATTCAGAAAAGGTTCAAAAAAATAATTTTTCAATTTTCCTAGGTTTAGATAAATATAAAAAGTGAAAAAAGTAATTTTCCAGATTTTTCATAGTTTATTTGGTAATTTTTAGTAATTTAATTAGTTTTTAATAGTTTAAAATTCATAAAAATAGAAAATAATCGTAAAAATACAAAATAGTTTTGAAAATTCTAGTTTGATATTTTAGACTTTTCCATTTCATAATTTTATTTTTCTAGCTTTGTTTCCATTTCTTGTATTTTAGTTAATTATTAAATAGTTAAAAATAGTTTTTAATTAATAATAATTAGATAATTAGTGATTAAAATAGTTTTCTTTTTCTAAAAAGTTTCTTTTATCATTAGGTTCATAAAATATCATTTTCATATTTTTAGGGTTAATATTGCTTTAGTTTCACTTTTTAATTAGACGTCAGTAGATTCTAATTTCGCTTTATAAAACATAAAACAAAAACATCATTGTAAAAATAGTGATAGCGTTTATTTAATAGATTTTATCTTTTAACTTTCTTTAATTTGCATTTAAGCCGCTTTTAATTTGTTGGCTTTTTCAAGAGTTATAATCATAATCTAAATCCTTTATCGCTCAAATTCCTCGATCACTAAACGCTTGATAATTCATCGCATATCTCACCGACATAACGACCGGGAGACCCTATACTCCTCGGATCTTCATTGAGTTCGTGTTCAAACTGTTTTGTTCTTACGGTCCGCCATTCACAAGTGGCGGGCATGCGGAAACCTCGACGGCTTTGCATGCATCGCTGGTCGTGGTGGCGTGATCTTCTTGTTCCTTTGATTCTTTTTTATCAGGCCTTAAGGTAACCCTAATATGAATTATTAAATGTGCATTAATATGTCTAATGAATTTTGAAAACCCTTAGGTGTTGTTTGGTGCGAGAATTTAGAATCCTAGAATTTCAAATTCCAGAAATTTGCAATTCCCAAGAAATTTAAAATCTAGCATTTAGAATACTTTTATGTGTTTGGTTGGCAACAACTGAAAAAATGAAATTAGCTCCAATTCTTTAACATGACGAAATTACCCTTTCATCACCCTTTTGCAATTGCCTTGGATGTTAATTAATGTTGACCTGCTTACATCAAATACTGCTTCTGAAAATTGGAATCTACTTTGTTACTCATTAGTTTATATCTAAACCTATATTACATTAATCTTCCAAGCACTAGTCTACTAGTAAAATTTTAAAAACAACAAAAAGGGGGAATAAGTAAACTATTAACAGATAAAGAACCAAAGATTAAGAAAATGGTATATCAACAAGCTTAAATCGAACGAGAGATTAAGAAATATTAACAAGAACTTGCCCAAAGATCACACAAGAACCCCTTAAAGATTCGGACAGAGAGGAGCTTAGATGAGAGAAGAAATCGGATTAAATAATTGGAAAAATGTTGGAAGCAGATCTAACAATCTAAGGGTCCGTTTGGTTTATAAGTGGGTTGGATTCGGATTTAGATTTGGTATGGGATTTGGATTTGAGGTAGGATTAGGAGAGAGAAATTATATTTATTTAAGTATATTTTATAATAAAATAAAAATAAAAAAATATTATTATGTAATTAAAAAAAAAAAAAAACGTGTGGACAGTATAAAGAAAAGGACCAAAGCATAGTAGAAATGTCAGAAAAACAAGCAATTCCCACTCAAATCCCACTACCTCATGCGGGGTTAACTGTTTTGGCTCCACACCCTTGTGTCAGACTAAAGAAGCAATACCAAACAATTAATTTGGGTGGCATTCAGCCCAAACCCCCCTCAAGGGGATACCAAACGGACCTAAATGAAAAGAGAGATTGATGGGTTAGGTTGAAGAAAGTGAAAATGTCAAGGCATATGTGAAATAAGAAAATGAGGAATATGATGATATAGTGTGGTCATTTTTGTCTTTTTGTAGCAAATAAAACTAGTGGGTCATGTAGAATTATAAATTCCCCACTTACGGGAAGAAATATAAAACGCTCCATTCTTATATTTTGAATTACTTGTCCCCACATCTTATTTTGATCCAAACATAGAAATTCAAGCAAATTTAAATCTAAATCCTACCAAATTCCTTGAAATTTCCCCAACCAAACAACGCACCTAAGAATTAGTTATGAATCGAATTGGTTTTAAAAGGGTTTAGGATTTTGTGTGATTTTATGTGAACAAGTTGTCCATAATTTAGGCCGGATTCAAAGGGGTCTAAACTAATGATGATAACGTATTTTTGTGTGATTCTTGACTCTAAATTCAAGTTCAGGTTATCTACTTTCCAAATATGTAAATTTCTAGGCAATTGGAGGTCTGGAGGGTAGTCTTTTGATTTTTGGGAGATTAAGTGTCAAATCTGAGAAATCGATTTTGAAAATTAGTTGAAGTTTTTTATTTTTAATTTGCAAACCATAAAGAGTTAAGAGCTCTCCTTTTACAGGGGTGATATTTAAGTTATGTATGTCTTTCTGGAATTTTTGTGGATTTTTCTGAAGTGTCTAAATAGGTTAACTAAAGGCAAACTTTTTGGTTATACCTGCAGTGCACTTTCTGGACAGGATTGAAAAACGATTTTTGGAATGGTACTTGAACTTAAAAATAAAATATGTAAACATTTGGGAAGGTGCTTAACTCATGTGGGAATCACAGATAAAATTGGAGAACTCTAATCATATTAATGAACCACTATAAGTATTTATGAATCAGTTATGATAATTAATAGATTTATAAAATGGACTCTTAAGTATTGAATGACCCTGATCCATATAGATTCGTTGTAGAAGGCGTTACGCTGTTTTCTTTTGTTCACTTTCTCGTTGTTTTCTTTTCATTTGTTAAGGTACAAATATTCTGCCCTTTATCAGTAAGGGTTTCTTATGACTCTTGATCATTGATTTTGTTTCATTTGTTATGATACTCGTTTGTGATCCCATTTGATATGATTCCTTTGTTACAATATTCGTCTGATTATGCTATTTGATGTTTATTCAGTTCATTCCATTTTCATATTATCTTTGAAGAACAACCTTTGATCGTTACCCTATGTTTATTTATATTTTTGACTAAATCCGTTGCTCAAGGTACTAACTAGCCATGGAGGTACCATGGCCATGTCATTGAGGGACCAATGGCATAATGATATCTGTGGAGGTATGTTTTTGTCCACAACGTTCTCTTTTGTGCTAGCATTTGATTATGACTATAATTCCATACGTAAGTATATTTGCCAAAAACAGGTGTACGGTTATGTATGATGTTTATTTTGCAGGGAGCGTATGGATGCATGCTAGGTACTGAATTTAGATATATGTGTGTGCCATACACTTCTGGGAGTTGATCACTCCATTTGCTATGATTTGTTATGCTATAATATGATATGCTATGCTATGATGTGAAATGTTTGTTTTAATTATTTTGGTCTATTCATGTATCATGTTTAGGCACTTGGGCAATTCCTTAACTGTTCCGTTATTATTTCTTCATAACCCTTTGATTATTCCTTAATATCATATTCAATCCTTATTTTATTTAACATCTTGTTCAGCAGGTTTCCGTTGGATTCGTTTCGCTTATTCATTTTAACTTATCGCTTTTCATTATTCATATCTATTCACTGAGCGTTAGCTCAGCCACATTTTCTTTTCTCTGCGGCATGTATTAAGCTGGATGCTAGGATTTGAGTGATGAGAGTATGAGCTTTTAGTGGACCAACCCAACCTTAGCTTTCCTTGTCATCTGGAATTAGTTTGAGATTTATATTTTGGTTATTTCTTTTCGTTTAAGAATTTGAGCAGTTTTGTATTCCTTAGAAGTTATTTGTTTCATGACTTGTATTTTATTTATTTAAGACTTTCACTTGCGTTCATTATGTTCTGATTGACACCATAATATGACATTTTGACCTCTTATTGGGTTGGGGTATTACAAAATAGGCAAGCAAAACTCATCTATAGGGCCACACGGATCCACGGATCCGTGCATGGATCCTTCCTTTGTTTCGGATCTGTGGGTCATCAGATTTGAAGAAGTTTTCAATCCGTTTTGAATTTAGTTTAGTCACATGTTTATTCTGTCAACAAATATTCACTTGTTTAATACTCCATCCGTCCTATATTAAATGTCCAGGTTTAACTTTTTAAGTCTTTCTTTTACAACTTTGACCTTAAATGTTTTTGCTTGTGTTATATAGTATTAAATAAAAATAATAAGTAGTGGAAATACATTTAAAACTCAATTTATTCATATATTTTGCTTCAAATATTATATAACACAACCAAAAAAATATATATTCAAAATTAAGAAAGAAAGATTTAGAAAATTCAAACCGTACATTTAATATGGGACGAAAGGAGTAGGTTCTTAAAATGTGTTTTTGACTAGCATTTAATGTTAGAACTTATAAGTGTCTATGGATGTTTGCTTAATCAAAACAAAACATACTTTCTCTTAATAGGAGTTTTATGTAAACTTAGTGAACTCAAATTTGAATTTAATCAACAAATAGATCAAACATTTTTAGCCTTTATTAATTTTATAAAGTGTGTTTAACTAACAAACTTAATTGGACATTTATAAGATGTGCTATGAGAAATAAGCTTAGATAGACGAATTAATGACTCTAAACTAAAATTTAAGTATTGTCACTGGTTTGATCATAATGTATCTTAACAAATATATCCGAATCTGTGGTGAAGCACGAGAAGACTCGAGACGTCAAAGACGAGAAGTGTTGAATAATATATGTTTTGCCGATTTATGTTTACGAATAACTTAAACATTATATATGTTATCATTAAAATATAAAAAATCGTTTAGTTTAAATATATTGATATTGGCATTAACATTTATAAACAAGTTGTGGGGTTTTCTGGATATATATGCGTCACTATCTCACTTGGACATACCTGAATTCTCTTCCAAGAAGCTGACCTACATGAAAATATTTTAAAATTTGGTAAAATTATTGTATGTCTATATATATGGGAAGTTCATAATTTCTAAGGAAACTTGCTTTTATTTCTCTTTCAATGTCTAGGGTTCATCCTCACACAACTGGTCATTCTTCTTCATCTTACACAACAACTTCGAGTCCCGAATCTTTCACAATATGGATGAAATCTTTAGTATTTAACACTCATGGATGCACCGTCTACAATTCTAAAGGAGAAATCGTTTATAGAGTTGATAATTACGACAACAAATGTTGTGAAGAAGTTTACTTGATGGATATTCGAGGCAAAGTTCTATTTTCCTTGCAACAAAAGGTACGTACATGCAATAAAATGATATTGCTTACATGCAATATATGGCTTTAATATTATTAATCATAAGTTGATAAAGTTTGTGGTACGTAGCTAACTTTCTATATATGGTTGTTGCAGAAGTTACGGTTATTTGGATCTTGGAATGGATATAAATGGGACGATTGTAGTTTGGACAAACAACTATGCTTTCGTGCAAGAAAACATCGTAGTGTTTGTGTGACTTCGTATGATCATAATGAAACAGGGTGTGTATACAAGATTGTTAAAATTGATGGAAAATCAGGGTTCAAGATTGTAAATAAAGATCGAGAAGATGAAATAGTCGCAGAGATTAAACAAAAGCAAACAACGACAGGGATTAATCTAGGAAATGATGTATTTACGTTAACAATACAACCCCATATCGACCATTCATTAATCATGGCAATTGTTATGGTCTAGTGGTGCAATTATACTCAAAATCAAAAGAATTCATTAAATAAAAACTTTAAAAGATTCGTGATATTCGCCTCCTTTTGAAATGATGACGCCCATTTGTGTTTAAACAAGATAACTTATAATGCTTTTTCTCGAACATTGATTATTTTTAAAGAAAACTTACATTTTATTTTTAAATATAAACGGTGCTACATGCTCACTTAATTTATTTCATCATTTTGGGCCTTTTTAAAAGTCGATTCAGATAACACGAAGTCTGTTTACCACTCCTGCTTGGTTTACTGCTGTCGTACTATAAATTGCTTTACCAGAAATTGCTTGACCAGAAATGCGTCTTACCGCCCGCCTTTGCCACCTCTATTATGGTCCATGGGTTGATAAATAAACAAATCTGAAAGAACATATGTAAATCATCGACCAAATTTTTCCGAGTTGTAATTTTTTGTAAATTTCATTTTATAGTTTATTCAATTGATGAATAGTTTTCTTTTTTATACATTAGTATGTATATAGAAATTTGAGTGCCCACCTGCTACGCTCAAAGGGAGACCAACGTCACTAGCAGTGGATACCAACATCATCATCACATCACCATAGAATTTAATGATCATTAACGGTCATGTTGTTTATTATTAACTAATAACTTTCAAATAAAATAACTAAGAATGCTAGCCTAGATATATTGTTAATAACATACTATGTGGAAACCATATCGACATGTACCAATTAAAGTTTAGTTTTGAATTTAAAGACATACAAATACTCGACTTGTATAGATATATAAAATGCAAAATATGTATACTAGAGAGTGGTAATGTGTAATAAGCGCGAGAACTTCACAAAACATTAGATAATGTTATTGTAGCTAGCCGATGAGCATATTATATACCGTCGACCTAAACACCTCCACAAAATACTGTTTGCCCGTGGTTGTCCAAACTCCGACTTGGGTTCTTCGAAGACTTAAGAACCCAATTTGTTTCACCTTAAAACCTGGCTGAAAAGACACTCTTTTGAAAAATATCAAGGTTTTCTCACATTAATTGTAAATGGGCATTAATACTTACACCACCACAATTAATGTATACATCACAATTATGCATATACCATATTGTACTATATGTATTATTAGTAGTGTAATATTGTGGTGTATACATCAATTGTGATGATGTAAATATCAATGCCCATTGTAAATAGGAATAGTTCTCTGAAACCCTAGTGGTTTGAAGGTACTTTGTTGTGAAAAGGATGAAGAATCCACCAACAACTGCACATCAAACGTCAGCATAAAAGAAGTTTCATTTCGCTTATGAATATCCATCATGTAATTGATTTGTTTTAATACTTATGATTGTTATTTTACATACAATACTGAGCATTATATTTTTGTTTCAACTTTTTTAAACATACTTTACGTCCATATATTTTGTCAAACAATATTATGAGTTTAACTTACCCATCGGGCAAGCATGTTTAACAGACTATATGTATTATTAGTAGTGTAATATCATACAGATACATCAATTGTGATGATGTAAATATCAATGCCCATTATAAATAGGAATAGTTCTCTGAAACCCTAGTGGTTCCATTGGATTATTAGTATCCAAAACTTTCATGTAATATCTTTTTGCACTCCTGTTTCTTTCTAACTTCTAGCTAGTTTAATGAAAATATTGCAAAAAAGGCATATTATCTATATCTATACTACTTTATAACGATTTGTGCCTTCTAAAATTGGGCGCTTAAAATTCGCGCTTTTTACTCTTATTTTGGAAAGAGTTTTTCTAACTAAAATTAAAATAAAGAAGCCCAATCACGAGATTTACATACGTCACTTCTTAACAAACCCAAGCCTCAACTTCTAACAAACTCCAAACCTAACTCCTAACCACTAAAAATTAAGATAAAAGCCCAATTATAAAACGACATGTATTATTTCTCAATTAAAAATTCATCTTTATTTTTAAATTAAAATGTCTTTTTATCTACTTATTTTTTTATTATCTAATTTCACAATATTTTTAAAATTTTACGCTTTAATTCAACATCCATTTTGATATATTGTTGATACCACACACACAATGCATGTATAAATATAGTTATATAATAAATATAGTAAATGAATTGCTAACCCAACTCTCAATTCCTTACCCGCTAATAATTCATTTCACAACACCCAAATGATATGTGTTAGTTGTATGTGTTTGTTGGGTTTTCAGATCTTTCCGTGACATCATTATTCCCAAGATATAAAAGACCTTCACAATCTCTTACCCATCAAACACTTTCTCAAAAGTAATCGATTTTGATAAATAAAGTTTGTATTGATCAAATAAAGCGTTAAAGTTATAAAATTTGAATCAAAATAAAATAAACCTACTAAAACGTAAAACTAAAACTCATAAAATATATCAAAATGGATGTTGATTAAAGAGACAAAATTTTAAAAATATTGTGAAATTAGATCATAAAAAATTAAACGAATTAAAAGATATTTAAATTTAAAATAAAGCCATTAATTAGCTAAGGTTTATACGTATTATCCCATTATCGAGCTCCTTATTTTAATTGTTGTAGCCCTCCTTTTTATTATTTTTAGTTGTAGGTTGACATACGCCACCTAAACGATCAGTTTCATTATCTTAATTTTTCATGAAAGACACAACTTAAATGCTTATATAAGAAGATGATTTTATGAGTTTTAGTTTTTATATTTTTAATGGGTTTATTTTATTTTAATTCAAATTTTTACAACTTTAACCTTTATTTCATTTATTTCAATCAATATAATCACGATTCGTCAAAATCATATACTTTTGGGGTAGTGTTTGACGCGTAAAGATCATGGCGATTTCTATACGCGAATAATGATGTCATGAAAAGTTACTTGAAAGCTTACTTAACCCAAACAAACACTTACAACTAACACATATACATTCAAGTCATGAAACTAATTCACTAAACGGCAGTTAAACACATATAACTATACTTATCGCCACTGCTCAGAAGCTACTCGGCTAGTATCTTAATACATGTATTCAATAAAACATAACCAAACTAGGCTAAGAATGTTTGCGTTTTTGGTTAAACCACACCATTCGCAATGAGTTTCCCTTTTAATCCAACATATAAGGAAATTTAACTGTATGTAGTTAAAACTTTAGTAATGAGTTTTTGGTTAAACCACACGTTTCGCAAGTAACTAGTAAAGAACCTACAATATACTATTTCGCAAAATATATATCATATAGTCATATAATTTGATTAATCTTGACTATGATCTTATATCATCCTTAGTAATAGGGTACGTTCCTGTTTTAACTTATCACGCGTTTGATTCTTTGCAGTGAACTATTTTAAAAGAGTTATGATAAAATTTATTATTGCAATATGGGAAATATGATTATAGTTTAGAAACCAAACTGATAACTATAAATACGTAAGAACGCACAGGCATATTATTAGTGAGCATAGCATAATAAATATTAAAAAAATTGTCATAAAGAAATAAAAGCACACCGAATATGTCACATGTAAGTCCAGTAATCGATAGCCCACCACAACCCTTCAATGAGTCTAGGATTCATATTCGTGTCCACAAAAATTGTAATCAACTAACCATATCGATAGATACGTATCATTCATATATATGTTCGTTTATAATGATTATATTTCTGAAAAGTATGTTACATAACCGAAATATTTAAAATATCATATCAGGAAAATCTCCAACCATCAAATTGTATATGTAGCATTGCATTTATATTGACGGATACACTTCAACTCTTACTTAATTGGGGCCTAACCCCACATATATAAATATTTGGCCATGATATTCATATATGTATCTAGTAGCTAGACAAAAGCAATAATGAAGATCAAGGTGACAGAAATCAAGATAATCATGTTGAGTTTATGATATATAAAATACAATAAAACATAAAGACATCAAGAGTATACAGCGGAAGACTTAAGATCATAACAAATAAATTAATTAATCGAAAGATGCAGAACGCACTCTCGCGAATATCAAATCCTCGAGCAAAGTAAAACCACCCTCGAGCAAAGAAACCAAAGAAGACTTATCGCTGTAAGAATAATGCCTTACAACCACGCTCAGACACACGCATTATTAGCGATTCGACGCGAATGCTAGTTCTTGATCACAATAGAATAACCAAACACCTTAGTTATGCTATGTCACCAGAAATCCCTTTACAACGGGATTCACTGTCGACCAAGAATAAGAGGGAAGAAAAGAAGAAGTTTGGCGCCTTCTAACGAAATCAAGTGTACCAAAGGATGAATACATGGGATGTATTTATAGCCTTATGGTAGATGTCATGTTTACTATGGTTTCCGATGTGGATTCCATAGTTTCGGAAAAAAACAAGCCCAAAAGAAGGTTCCTAAACCGCCTCTTGGCTTGTTTACTTTTCTTCATATCCCGTTGACATTTAATCGACCAATAGTCACTTTCGATAAGTGCTTATCGCCGCTTAGTCGCTTATTGTGAATTTAATAATTAAACATAATATTTTATATTAATTATTTAAACATCGAGTCTCATACGTAAAGTGTGCAATCCCGTGGTCACGTAGTTCGAATCCCACATTTACGTATTTGTAAATATATACATTTTCCAACAGCCCCACTTGGATATGTTTACAAAACGTGAAATGACATTGGTTAGCATCTAGCAACACGCCAATGCCCCTGATAACTCGTGTATGGTTTTCTCGAGAAAACCAAGTTTGATGATTCATCATCATATTCATCCTTTGTTTCTAATACCATGTTAATAAGAATATGGATCTTACTCATTTCTTAATTAACTATTCCGCTTCTCGCTTTATGTGATTGATTAAGATTACCAATTCTTCCGAACATATTCCGAAGACTGGGCATGGCCACGCAAACATCTTAACAACCCCACGAGGGCCCAAGAGATTGTACTTCAAAATAAATTTGAAGGAAACAAATCCCATTTTGACTACAAGCGGATTCATAAATTTCGCAACACTTCGAAAACAACCCTTATAACTACCAGCCACGATATAAGTTAAATTGCTTCACAAAATGCACTACATCCATGACATATCTCTTGTATCTCAAGTCGAGGATAAATATCCATGATATACTTAATGACAAAGATCCATAAAGTATCATCATGCGAGTGGATAAGTCCTATACTCAATTCATCAATATCATCTCGAATTAGTCATGCTACGCATCAATATACTTTCAAGTATATTCTAACTAATACTTAGATTTGTCTTAATTCAATATCATTCCCATGTTATTGATTGACAACGACTATTTAGAATAACTTAAGTTATTCATGGATTTAAACATGCAAACATAGGACACAATATTATAAATGAAATTAAACGATACCGTACTTTAATTCATTATAAATAATAATTGTTTAACATCCTTTATCCAAATACTAAATAGATCAATGCATGATAATACTAGTTAATGAATTTTGCCACAAGTCATGAGAATCATACTTGTTGACAAGGCATAATTTCAATTAACTTTGATCTATAGGAATTTTGAGAATACTTATTTCAAAAATTCAATAAGTGAATTTCTTGTATATGTTTACATATCTTGATATTGTCATATCATTCCATAAGGTGCGTGATAACCCGAACCACCCTTTTATGACAATCATCTTTCAAAACTTTAAAGTTTTAAAGTATTCTTTTTCATTAATGTATAATGCAACTATGCTCCTAGTTGAGCATAACTAGTCAACATGGTCATCATCAAGGATACCATGACTAGAATCGAGTGTCATCTCAATTATACCAAAGATCATTGTGTACAACAATATGCTCTTTAAACGTCCGTAAACTTCGAATATTTATAGTGTAATGTTGGTGCCACCAAACTCAAGTTTGTTGGCAATGACAATTATGAAATAATTGCCATATTTCCATCCATAGAATCTAGGAGCATCTCCGCATCGTGGAATGCATTCTAAATCCAAACATAATATTACAATGTTGTTAAATCATCTTGTAATCAAGCATGATACAACAACCTTATACACAACATGATGTTCATGATGAATCTTCAAGTTAGACTTTAAGATCTCATTCATATACTATCTTGTCAAAGATATGTACTCATCATGTTCTATTTGACTCATTTATTTACCGTGATATGTTTATAATAATAAACATATATATATTCCAAGGTTATATATTTTATTTTCCAAATCTTACAAACGAAGTTTCATTCTCAACTAAAACTTAATTTAGGTGGAATGTAGTTGCCCATACAACATATAAGATTTAAAAATAATACTCCCACTAGCTTTCAGTGAACACTTACGAGCTATCTTATTTTAATTATTAAATCAAACATGGATTTAATTTTAAACATAAGAATCATCTCCTAGATGCATGCATATATCCATTCATGGATTCTTGCAGCTTGTACATATTCAAAGATTATTTGAATTCATAAAACTCCTTTGCATTACTTATCGCCCTCTCAAAAGTAATTCCAAAACAAAGAGTTTTGATATTCATTGTCAAAATTTCACATCAATGAAACTAAGTATGACAATTATAATCTTTATACTTCTATTTAATGTATCTAGTAAAGAATATTCAATCATAGTTAATTGCTTAAATATGATTAATATTATTATCACTAGACATGCATTAAATACGTGCACAATATTTTCCATATGATTCCTACACAAAGATTTAAACCACTAGGGTTTTCATTCTTTGAAGAAACTCATTAAGATAAACCAAATATCTAAAGTTGATTATCTCTATGGACAAAGATCTCTACATTCATAGTATGGTTGATTTACCACAATACAACATTTGGTAAATTTATCATTATGATTAACAAAGCTTACCATGATCCTCAGAACTCATATTCCTCAAAGATATTAAATATCCGAGATATCCTCATGGATCTATGAATGACAATTCCATCATATTAAGGTCTATCATTTTCATGTTTAGCCTCATCATGATATTTGCTAGTGCATTTTAGAAGATTATGCATTTTGTAATTCAATCTTTCAAGATCTAAACAAAACTCCCACTTGCCTTTAACAATTTAAAGATTACCTTTAAATAGTTTAGCAAGTAGAGTAACAATACATTGTTCTCTTTGGGATATTACAAAATACATTGATAGTTCCCGACATCGCTTGTTACAACTCACTATACAAGTAGTTTAACAAATTCGTAACTTCATTTATAAGACTTAATGTGATTCATCACATTCCATAAACAAATGGTGTCTTATCAATCTTCTAGGTTGGAGTCTTATTGAGTATATTCAATCTATACTCAATCTACTAACCTTGATAACTTTTGGAAGAAACTATAGTTATCTTGAATCAAACATGCCAATAGATTTTGATTCTTCTAATCGAACATACCATAAAACTATGGTATTTCATTAGAATTAATATTTTAAGATAATCTAACAATATTTAAGATAACCATCTACTCTTTGGCTCATCTATTTACCAACAAAGTAAAACTTAATGGTACAATAGAATTACCAAGTCAATTGCATGTATTATAACACAAGTATTTTCACCAAGTCAAAAGACATATCGCTTATAATCCCACTATACGTTATAAGTCATTGATCACCTCATTGACTTCATGCATATGTCTTAAAACATAGCAAGTTAACGCCTTACTTTATATTGTAAGTCTTGTATTAAAGACTTCATGTTTGTGATTTTACAAAATCATAAACATTTATAATAAAAGTAATTATGAACACCACCTCGTGTTTCAATTAATATTTCAAGTTAATATTGACTACATATATTTAAGTCATTCAACTAATACTTAAATTCAAAGTAGTATTAGATTACTTCATTTAATTATGTTATTCCATGAAATGTTCAACGAAGAAACCGCAAAATCATCCATGCTCGCTCACGACACGTGGATATTTTACCTGGGCTACAATCTAGTTCACGCTCTCGCAACATAAATTGTAACTACAAGTGTTCCTTAAATATTGAAGAACATAAATATTTAAAATAAAGTAGTCTTTGTTATCATCTTGACACATGTTCTTAATACGGCAATCATACATATTTAAATGTATAATTCCTATTGAACGTTACTCTCTTACCTTGCGGTCAAGAGAATCATATTTATATGTGTTGTACCTTGCACACAATAAAGATTTCTCCCACTTGTGCATGGAACAACATCATGTAGCGTATAAACAACACGATACACGCTCGCTTATTTGATTAATATGATTTGTGTCATAGATATAACAAGTAGATGTAGGACTATATTGATTAGTAAGGAAACGCACATGACAATCCTTGAAAACCATAAGTGCCTACAATTGGAAAGTAATTATCTTTGAAGATAATATGGGTTACTACACAGAAATAAGGCTTGTAGCTCCCAATCGAATTAGAAATCATTAAAACAACTTCTTATTCAAGAATGCAACACAAATGCTCCCACCGAATCGACAACATTGTAAGTGTTGCATAACCAAAGGAAAACAACTTGCTTGCTTTTTACTTTCCTACACCTTTGAAGAACCATACGTAATCATTACTAAGGTACTAAAAGGTGTATTCTACTCTATGAATGATGTGTTATCCATCAATGTTATTAACTTGAAAATTGGGTATGCAATTTCTTCCTTAATAGGTCTACCATCCCCATACCGATATGTAGCACCTTTAAAGGCTAAAGCAAAACAACTAGATAAAATATGCTAGTTTGCCTTTTACCAATTTTTTTTCATGTAAATAGTCTAACTTCTAATTTAGTAACTCATATACATGTTTTCCGCTAACCAACATTCATGTTTGTTACAAAAGGATTCATTCACCAATCAAGGTAATGAAATCTTTATGGAAAATAAGATGTGCAATTCATTGCTATGAGTTACATTAGAATTTAGACAATTCAAATGTTCCTATTATTCCTTTCTCATTCATGAAAAGGAATAGGATTGAGTCTCATGCTTCTCCCATGGAAAGAGATTTCGCTTGTCTTTTCGGTAATTATTCTCGATCAAACATTTGTTTGAAAGCGTAATGGATCAATTTACGATCAAAGACTAAACCTCGCTTACTGGTTAAATGTTGCATTTATACATTCAAAAGAATTACAAAATTCAATTTTAGTATTTTCGATAATTTTCCTTTTCAATAAACAATTAAATACCCAAGGTTCATATTCATATAACCAATTAATTATTATTGAAAACTAGGATCCAAATTGTCATAATTTCATCACGCCGCTTGATCCGCTAGTAATGAACCTTATACAAAATGGTAGAGCTTTTGCTCAATTGCCAATATCAATTGCAATTCCTAGATTTATGGGATTTACATATAGCCAATTTCAATTGCCATGTAAACATGTTTTATCCCATCTTATGCCTCGAGTTGCCGCTCACCGCTTAACTCAATTAAGTTGTCCAACTTAAGAAACCGCAAAATCGTCCATGCCCGCTCTCACGACACGTGACATTTTACCCTTTGATTACGATCTAAGTCACGGTCTCACGCAAATAAAAAATAATCTTAGGTGTTTCCGCTTTCGTTGGATGGCATATAACTTAAATTAAAGGGTAATGATTTTGATGTTAAATCAAATATGTACAAAGATGTCATGCATTCATCTTCGTAATATAGGTTTTATTAAAACATTTATATCTTGTTTTAATGTTTAAGTTTTTCATCATCAAACTTTAATTGAGGTATTGGTTTCACCAATCAAGGAATTTAGTGTTAATTATCATCCATTATACCGCACTTTTGCATAAGTGTAAACACTTAGTGTTTCGGATAATTACCACCTAAGTGGCGCATGGAATCAACACTAATTCGCCTTAAGATGAGCTTGCACATTTAATGACTTACTAAGTAGCTCCACCGAACTTACATAGGCAGAGGACTGTGCACGCTTAAAGCACAACCTTAGACATCCATTCAAAGTGATCATCGCACTTCTTTAAACCCCTTTATTAGTTCATTCTCATGGGTGAGCTGCTCACTATTTGTACCAAAGTCATCATCAATTAAACGATTATGATTACTATTCTTAAAATACATGTTTCACCATTGTTTAGGTCGGTTTATTTTTCTTGTAAAATACCCTTGTTACAAAACACAAACAAGCAAGTATTTATAAAATAAACAAATAAACAATGAATGCATAACAAATAAAAGTCATGCATATCAAATAGCCACATGCAAACGGTTTTGATAAATCTTATTAATAACCAATTCTAGATCTGTCAATATGCATATATTTAATTAAGACTTCCACCTGCTTTCATCTATGTACAAGGTGAACCACATGCATCGATCCATCGATTATGTAAGTCAAAACTAAATATATACCACATAGCACATAATTGATTAAATAATAATTATTGAGGTTTTCCCAATTTTAGATCTATCGAATTTAGTGTATATCACTTAAACATGAAAGACATACAATAAAAGCGATCCATGATAAAACATGCGATAATTATCATGGACATAAAATTACACTTAACAATTAATGCAATTAAACAGAGTTACGCATATACACATAAAGTTGCATGCATCTTAGGTTTCTAATCCAATTAAAACAATAGTTTACAAACCCTAATTAGGCACCAAATAAAACGCCTCAAAATTAGGGTTTAGGTTTTGCAAACCCTAGATCTAAGCATACAAAAATAACACATTCATGTTTATTTTAATTATGTGTTTCAAGAATTAATTACTTGTTATACAAGGCTCGTTGAGAATTGCATCCATAGAATGGCTCGAAACCATTATTGTTTTTTTTTAAACATTTGGTGGCCTTCAAACATCGCGTGTATAACATTATAATTGAATGACGAATTGCATCCATAGAATTGCGCTAAACCATTATTGTTTTATAAAAAAAACATTTATAGGCCTTCAAACCTCTCATGATCAACATGAAAGAGATAAATTGCGTGTATAACATTATAATTGAATGACATTGAAAAACATATTCTCTCACTATTAAGCTACCATAACCAAAACACTTGAAACCAGTATTGAACATAAACCATGTTCATGTTATATTAAATGGGTGAGGGTGGGGTTTATGTTTAGCTAAGGTTCATAATCATTCTCACTCACATAGTCACATGCATGTTTTCTTAACTACCCACCCAACTATCCAAGTTGCTACGTTAATTTTAATTGGGCACACAAATAAACAAATGTATATATCTTTTTAAGTGGATATATTGGGCATAGTAGGTCGATGTTTAATTTTATGATAACTTATTTATTTTTCGCTACCGACATGTGGTTTGAGACCATCAAAAAGTTGACATGAATTTAGGTCATCTGAAAATTGGAAATGAGGATTTTGTAGTACCGCAACATGTTGTGCCTACTGTTGTAGAAATCTAAAAGCAACCATGGTTACTCACACGTTTGCCTAAGAATCTAAAAGTTTTACATAACTAATAATGATAATAAGTATATTTAGTCGTATATGTTTGGTTTCTTGAGACGATTTCTAGCTCGATGATTGAGGCCGGTGCAGAGTACATATACTTCTCTAATGAATCGTGTATTTTTATGCTGACAATAGATGCATGGGAGTTCAACACTTGATGTTAGTTTGAGTTTTAAATCTGATCAATAAATCATGTATTTTTGTGTTAGTATGTTGGCACCAATTGCATTACCAAATCAACTGTTGGAAAATTTAGGGGGCGTTTGGTTCAAAATGGGGAATGGGAAAGGGAAAGGCAATGGGAATGCAAAGGAATAGAATGGTGATTACCATTATCTTTGATAGTGCTTGGCATGAGAAAAATACATTAACCTCCAAAGTGGTGGTGGTGGTGGTGGTGGCTGATAGTGGTGGTGGTGGTGGTGGTTAGTGGTGGGGGTGGTGGTTGCTTTTGGTGGTGATGGTGGTGGTAGATGGTGGTGGTGGTCAGTGCGGTGGTGGTGGTGGGTGCGCGATGGTGGTGGTGGTGGTGGGCGGCCGCGGGGTGATGGTGGTGGTGTTGGTGGTCTTGGTGATGGTGGTGGTGCGAATGGTGGTGGCGGTGGTGGTGGTGCGGGTGGTGGTGGTGGCGGCCGCGCGGTGGTGGCCGGTGGTGGTGATCACGCGGTGGTGGTGGTGGTGGTGGTGGCGGTGGTGGTGGCGGGCGGTCACGCGGTGGTGGTGCGGTGGTGGTGGTGGTGGTGGTGGTGATGGTGACGCGCGGTGGTGGTGGTGCTAATGGTGGTGGTGGTGGTGGCGATCACGGTGGTGCGGTGGCGAATGGGCGCGCGGTGGTGGCGGCGGTGGTGGTGGCGGTGGTGGTGGTGGTGGTGGTAGTGGTGGTGGCGGTGGTGGGTGGGTGGTGGTGGTGGTGGTGGGTGGGTGGTGGTGGTGGTGGTGGCTGGTGGTGGTAGTGGTGGCTGCTAATGGTGGTGGCTGGTGGTGGTGATGGCTGGTGGTGGTGATGGCTGGTGGTGGTGGCTACTGCTTGTTGTGGCTGCTTCTGGTGGTGGTGGGTAATCATTACCATACCTCCCAATTTACTGGGTAATGCCCCATTACCCAATACTAAACAATGATTGCATTCACTAGTTCTAACCAAGCATGTTTAATCATTACCTTTGCCATTCCCCACCCCCCATTACCCCCAACCAAGCACCCCTTAGTAAACTTGTGGGATTAGTTCACACTTTGTAATGGGTTAGGAGGTACGGAGTGTACACCCATAAGGTCCCTGAACACCCCGACTCTAATAGTGGTTTATATTGGTAGTGCTAGTGAAAGTATCGCTTAGTAGAAAGTATCGCGATGGAAAATATCGCTTGTGGTTTCCATCGAAGCGAGTTTCCATCGGGCAAAGGTATCCACCGTTAGCGCTATGAAAGCTTCGATGAAAGTACCGCTTGTAACCGGCTTTGACCTATTCGCCGGCGATTATAACCGCATAATGACCACGCTTAATTGGTCATGTAACCACTAATGACTATAATGGGGATAATTATGAGGAGATTAATGGGTCGATTAATTCTCATAATTCCGCTTCTAGCTCGAGTAACCTCCTATAAATAGGAGATCCGATTATGCATGAAACACACGTAAAATGATTAACACTTATAAGCGCAAGGGTTATTGAATCGCGCCTAATTCCATAACTACATTTGGTCTTATCCCAAGTAGATATTCGTAACCCGCATTAGGGTTGAATAGTTTACTTTGGAAAGTGATCACACGATTCCAAGTGATATCCGGTAACTACCTAGTGGTATTTGTTTCACGACTTGTTGTTTGTTTCTCACGACATTGATTATCTAACCCTGCTCGGGAGCTAGACCCCAACAATCAAAGTAAACTATTTTGTGATAATCAATGGTCACGCAATGAAACACATGGCTTCAAACTTTGCCAAGCTTGATAAGTTTGAAGGGTGGACTTTAGAGGTGGCGGAAGAAGATGCACTTCTGTCGTCAAGCATGAATGTGGTGTATGCGCTAACTACACCTATTCCTCGATGATGGGGATGATGCTACCGTGGAGCGGATCGGGAGGAGGAGCAAATGGAGAATGATGACTACATTTGCAGAGGTCTAATTCTCAATGGTATGTCCGATTCTCTGTTTGATATTTATCGAACTTTGAATCTTCCAAAGAACCTGGATTCCTTGGATGCCAAATATATGGTCGAGGATGCATCAAGTAAGAAGTTTCTTGTAAGTAATTTCACAATTACAAAATGACCGATTCAAGACCACCATGGAACAATACAATGAACTTCTTGAATACTGGAAGGTTTACACAACACAATATGCACATGGATGAGGCTATTCAAGTCTCTTGTGTTATTGATAAACTTCCTCCTTCTTGGAAAGATTTCAAGCATACCTTGAAACATAAGAAAGAGGAACTAACTCGTTGAGTTGAGGCGGTCATCTGCGCATCGAGGAATCTCTCAAGGTACAGGATAATGATAAGCCAAAGAGTAGCAATGTCTTTGGTGTATTTGTTGTCAATATGGTGGAGCATAACAACCCACCGGTACAATGACAACAAAGGCAAACGCAAATATCATGACAACACAAGGCAAATCCTAACAAGAAGGCAACACCTACTTGTTGAAAATGTGGCAAAATGGTCACATTAAAAGGGATTGCAAGGGTGTTAAAGTTGGTGGTAAAGCCAATAGATCGGTACTAATGGTTCGTGGAGTGGTGGTTCTTCCAACTCACCGAAAGGTCGAATATTGTTAATAAGTCTTTTCGATTTATTATGTTACATATGTATCTCAATCTCATTATGTGCGTAATGATGATGTTGCGTGGTGGGTTGACTCGAGCAACAGTTCATGTGCAAAGATAGAAGCTGGTTCAAGACTTATGAGTCACCGAATGATGGTTCTATTCTTCACATGGAAATGAGTCAACAACCTTGGTGCATGGTCGTGGTTGTGTAGACCTTAGGTTTAGTTCGGAAAGATTGTAACTTTGTTTAATGTTATTCATGTTCTCGATATAAGGAAAAACTTGGTTTCAAGTAGTGTTTTGAATAATCATGGATATAAACAAGTTATTGAATCGATAAATTTGTGCTTTCTAAGCATGGTGTTTTATTGGTTTTGGTTATTTATGTAATCAAATGTTCATGCTTAATATTTCTACCGACAAAGTTAATTCAAAGATTTATGATCACCATTGGCGCTTAACTCTACGCTATGGCATGCAAGACTTGGCCATGTACATTATAAAAGAATGCAAGATATGTCTAGGGATGGTTTAATCCCAAAGATTTGACATGGACACCGAAAAGTGTAAAACTTGCATGTTGACCAAGATAACCAAGAAACCTTTTCGGGTGTTAGTCGTGAGACTAAGGTCTTGAGCTTATACACGATGACCGTGTGATTTGCATGCCACTCCTTCTTTGGGGAATAAGAAGTACTTTGACATTTATTGATGATGCTTCTAGATTTTGTTATGTCTATCTTTTACATACCAAGGATGAAGCATTAGATAAATTCAAAGTGTTTAAAACAGTTGAATTACAACTGGGTCCCCGATCAAAAGATTAAGGATCGATAGGGAGGTGAGTACATGGATACTCTGTATTTTCATCGTTGGAATTATCCATGAAACGATCGCCCTTATACTCCTCAAAGAAATGGTATTTACGAAAGGAAGAACAGGGTGGTGAAGGAGATGGTTAATTCTATGTTGTTCTATTCGGATCGAGTCAAGGGTTCGGGTGAAGCTATGTTAACAACTTGCTATTTATTAAATAGGTTCCCAACAAAAGGAACAAGGTTACCCTTATGAACTCGGACTAAAAGGAAACCCAACTGAACTATCTCAAGGTTTGGGGTTGTAGGGTCGTAAGACTCACAGATCCAAAGATGAAAACTTTGGGTGAAAGAGGCATCGATCGCATCTTTGTTGGATATGCCGAGCATTCCAAGGCTTTTAGGTTCTATGTTATTGAACCTAATGAATATATTTCAATTAACTCAATAATTGAATCAAGGGATGCGACTTTGATGAGAATAGATTCTCATCGGTCCCTGACCAAGTCGAGGATTCCTAATGGAACTCATGACACCGGTGTATCGAGGTCCTCGATGAGGTTGTGGTACAACAACTCGAACCCGTGCTCGTGAAGAGGAAAAGGGTCAGACTCAAAGTCATTTGACCTGAGTTTCAACTATACTTAGTTGAAAGATCCAAGGATGAGGTCTCGCATCAATACTCCTATTGCTTCATTGTTGATGATGATCCCAAGACATTTGAAGAAGCAATGAAGTCCCGGATATTGCTTCGGAAAAAGCAATCAATGATGAGATGGATTCCATCATGGGCAACAACACTTTGGTGTTGGTTGATCTACCACCGTGTTGCAAACTTTTGGGTTACAAATGGATTTTCAAAAGGAAAATGAAGGTAGATGGAACTATTGAAAGTTCAAGGCTAGACTAGTCATTCGTGGCTTTAAACAAAAGTCGTGATAGACTATTTTGATACTTATGCCCCGTGGCTCGTGTCGCATTCCATAAGACTGCCGATTGCTTTGGCATCTATTCATAATCCGTTATTCATCGATGGATGTGAAGACAACTTTCTTGAATGGGGAATTTGATGAGAGGTTTACATGAACCAACCTCGGGGTTTCATCATGTCCGCAATGAAAACAAGGTGTAAACCGATTAAGTCTCTATGGACTTAAGCAGCACCTAAGCAATGGCATCAAAAATTTGATGAAGTGGTTTTGCCTAGTGGTTATGTTCTTAACCAAGTCGACAAATGTGTATATAGCAAATTTGATGAATCGGTAAAGGAGTCATCATTTGTCTATATGTTGATGACATGTTGATCTTTGGCACCGACCAAAATCAGTTGACCGACAAAGGAATTTTGTCATCGAGGTTCTCCATGAAAGACATGGGGAGGCGATGTTATCCTTGGTATAAGAATTAAACATGAAAGTAAAGAATTTCTATCTCTCGGTCTCATTATATTGAGAAGGTAATCGAGGAAATTCAATTACTTTGATTGTACTCTAGTGAGTACACCTATGGATACTTGTGAGAAGTCGATGCCTAATCATGGCAAGGTCAGATCTCAACTTGAGTATTCTAGGTAATTGGTCGCTGATGTATGCCATGACTTGTACAAGACCCGATATTGGTTTTGCAAAGGGAAAATTGAGCGGTATACTAGTAATCCTAGTGCTCATCATCGCAAGCGCTTCGAGGGTATCAAGTATTCAAGAGAACTATCGATTATAGTCTCTCATATCTCGTTACCCATCGTGTTGGAAGGTTACACCGATGCAAGTCGATCAAGAATAATCAAGACAATCCGCCTACCGGTGGTGGGTATTCCTACTTGGTGGAGGTGCAATTTCTTGGGCATCCAAGAAGCAAACTTGTATCACCAGCTCAACAATGGAATATGAATTTGTGGCTTTAGTCATTGGTAAAAAAGTCGAATGGTTGAAAACTTGCTTCTTGAGATTCCATTGTGGCTCAAACCTATAGCACATATTTCTATCTCGGTGTGATAGTGCAAACATTGGCTAACGCTTATAGCCGATGTATAATGGTAAGTCTAGACACTTAGGTGTCGGACATAGCATGATTCGTGAGCTTATCATGAATGGGGTGGTATCTATAGAGTTTGTTAGATCTCAATGTAACTTAGCCGATCACTGACGAAGGGTCCGCTAGAGACTTGGTTATAAAGTCTCGCTAAAGGGATGGGTTTAAGTCCAACTTAGTCACAAATGCTAGGACACCCAACTCCTCCTAAGGAAACTTGGGAGCCGAGTTTAATGTGGAAAGTCGAACATTCAGCTGGATGGAGCACATGTTTTATTTACATCCCAAGGTTGTGCTTCGTAACTCACCGAAAGGAGGATGAAGTCTTTACTTAATGCTTATTTTTCTTTGAAAAGTGCTTGGCGAGCATGAATAAAGAGGAACCACCTATGTAAATGTTGAAGTTTTGCCGCTTGGGGAGCTTTTGGACTTTTAGCTTTACAACATTTATGAATTTGGATATGGACACATGGCTTGTATAGTGTCGAGTCGATAAGTGTTTGAAAACTTGTGTGTATTTTATCTTCGGTATTTAAAGGGTTGAAGGGTTCAATTTTAGAACACCTCGATTCTCGAATATTTGAACGTGTAATTTACTAAGATGGAAATTCAATCCTCGTGACATTTTCGTTTATGCACATGTTTTGTTTAATGGTTGTTTTCATGCAAAGGAAGTGAACTAAATTGGGAGGATTGTTGGAAAATTTAGTGCACTTCATGAGATTAGTTCACACCTTGAATGAGTTAGGAGGTACGGTGTACACCCATAAGGTCCCCAACACCACGACTCTAATAGTGGTTTGTATTGGTAGTCTAGTGGAAAGCATCGCTTAGTAGAAATCTGCGATGGAAAGTACCGCTTGTGGTTTCCATCAAGCGATATTTCCTCGAAGCGATGTTTCGATCAAGCGATGTTTCCATCGTCGTGTATCCACCGTTAGCGCATGAAATCTTGATGAAAGTATTGCTTGTAACGGCTTTGACTTATTCAAGTGGCGCTATAACCGCATAATGACCACGCTTAATTGGTCATGTAACCACTAACAATTTATAATGGGGATAATTATGAGGGAGATTAATGGGCGATTAATTCTCATAATTCCATTGACTAGCTTAGAGTAACCTCCTATAAATAGGAGATCCGATTATGCATGAAACACACACGAAAACGATTAACACTTATAAGCGCAAGGGTTATTGAATTGTGCCTAATTCTATAACTACATTTGGTCTTATCCCAAGTAGATATTCGTAACCCGCGTTAGGGTTGAATAGTTTACTTTGGAAAGTGATCACACGATTCCAAGTGATATCCGGAACCACCTAGTGGTATTTGTTTCACGACTATTGTTTGTTTCACGACATCGATTATCTAACCCCGTTTTGAGCTGAACCCCAACATCAACTATGCCGATTAAATGTTGTTTTTATGCTAAGTTAAGAATTAACTTAATTATTCTTCTCTTTCAACAAGTGGAAGCCCGTATAGTGAACTTTCAATCTTCTTCTACCCGTGATCAATAATATGAGAAAGAATCAACGATTCACACGATGTGGCACCGTGTTATACCTGTAACCTGTTAAAGGTACACTTGCGAAGCGCCATATATGAAAATATAACTAAAAGACAGAAACACACTAACTTCCCCGTTCACGACTTAACACATTGAAGACAAAAATGTGGAATAATTTTAATCTAATTTACTCATTAAAAGTTTAATAGCTGGTTTAGGCCAGCTAAGAGTCACAATCTAATATTACAGAATCAAAGGGTTTGAGAGTAAACCAAACAAAACAAACAAAGTGAACTTATTTAAACAATAATATTTGAATTCAATATTGGAGCCAATTGGAAACAATGTGCTATTCAGCAAGTAGTATAAGCACAATTTGGAATGCTAAATCATCATTTAGTGAGATAATGAATCATTATGCAATTACTGATGTAAAAGGGTTAAAAGTAATCTAGTGATTAGGAAAAGATAATGGAATGTAAAGAAAGTGAAACAACATTAATCAAGATTAATTAAAGTGTCATTGTTCTTATCTAAATGTGCGTCACAGTGTAAAGTTACTGTCAATTTCATTATAAAGAATTCATATACTATATAGATTATTAAATTACATGTTTTGTAACTAGTCACTTGTTTATGGTAAAACTCTAACAACATTCATTATTTAATTAGAAACCGATACTATATTGGGAAAAAAGGGTTAATAATTTACATGTTGTTCAATTTCCTTCTTGATTGACATGTATATTGAAGAGAAAACTATCTCAGCTAAAGCCCTTTTCCATTTATATATCAAGCACTTTTCCAAAGATTTGAACCAATGTAAAGTAAATTTGTTTTAACCGAATCAACATATTTCCTTTTTAGTTCAATTTTTTCTGGTGTTTATAAATTATGTGATGTTTTTTCTGGACTTCATATTGTACAATAATAATAAACTTGAACCTTATTAGTTACAACTCGATATCCATACTGCTAGCATTATCTCTATTAGTTTACATCATCAAAAATCTGGCACTCTTTTTAGTATGCAGCTACTTGATCACTCTTGTGACATGCGGCGTCATCCTAACCCTGCATAACCAAAGTAGATGATCGAGCTATCCCTTGCTATGCTAGTGCATCAGCCGGCATGTTTTTCTCTCCTCGGTCATCTGAAACAACTACTTAAATTGTCATTTAGAAACATGTTTCGGGTGAGTTCATTTGAGATCATAAAAACTTGAGACTCAACGAACCAATTTATGCCCTTATCTATACTTTTATGCGGTATTATAAAACATTTATCTTTGTGTGGTCTATCAAGATAAAGATAAGTAGTGGGATCATTTGATAGTTCAATTCTTAAGATAAATTATTCCAACATCACCATAACTATCACAACAAATACATATAACCATATTCTTTTCATCGACTCACACATCGCCCTCTCTGTCTTGTTTTACACTGCTATAAATCCTTGTAAATACCTGTTATTCCCATCATAAATTGTTGACTAGCTTCGAAAACCACAAAAAAAGTAACCAAAAAGTTGCCAGAAACTATATGTAGTCAGCACTTTGTGCAACAGTAAATGGATGGTGTACGTATACTAATTATAATCATTTGAAAACCTTGAAACACTGTATGCAGAGGAAATGTCACTAATTTTGATCACATGTGATTAAAAGCCTAATTGTGTTATTTAAATGATCTCAATCTTTTTAGTTATTGTATCAAATATTACACAGAAATTCTAGTTATGTACATTAGACATGTATTACATAAACCACCTAATGCTAATGGGTTCGGTCTATGTGGTTGTTTAGATATAAGTTTCCTGCTTATGGAACTTTGAGACCATACAAGGCTCGCCTAGCTGCTAATGATCGTAGTAAGAAACTTGGTATTGATTATGATGAGACTTTTAGCTCGGTTGTGCAACTTGCTTCTCTTCGCACTGCTATTTGTGTCTTGGAGGTGGATATTTATCACCTAGATGTTAAGAATGACTTTCTTAACAGTCATTTGTCTGAGAGAGTTTATATGCATTAACTACCTGGTTTCTACGATTATTGTTTGTCTATTGCACCCGTCTTTATATGGTCTTAAACAAACACATAAAGTATGGTTTCGGCGAGTTGCTAGCTATGCCATTTGTGTTAGTTTGCTACACGTTGTTCTACTTCTAGATATTGTGTGTTCCTCGTAAGTATGCAAAGATCTTTATAAAGGGCCTTCCTTCACCATTGTTCTCAAAGTTTCTCTCCAATTTGAGTGTCCGTCCACATCCTGCTCAAACGGTGTATATTATATGTGTATTATATGTTGGAAAATTTAGTGCACTTGTGGGATGGTTCACACCTTGTAATGGGTTAGGAGGTACGGAGTGTACACCATAAGGTCCATGAACACCTCGACTTAATAGTGGTATGTATTGGTAGTGCTTGGTGAAAGTCTCGTTGTGGTTAACATCGATTATCGGTGTTTCCAATCAAGCGATTTCAACAGATCGATGTTTCCACCGGGCGGTATCTCATTGAAGTTGTGTTTACATCAAGCGATGGCGTTTCCATCAAGGAGTGTAACCACCGAAAGCACTATGAAAGTCCGATATAAGTCTTCGATAAATGACAATTATAATCGCATCATTATGACCACGCTTAATTGGTCATGTAACCACTAACGGCTATAATGGGGATGATTATGAGGCTATTAATGGGCCGATTAATACTCATAATTCCATTGAACGGTCAAGAGTAACCTCCTATAAATAGGAGATCCGAACATGCATGAAAGATACACGAAAACACATAACACTTATAAGCGCAAGGGTTAAAGAATTGTGCCTAATTCTCTAACCGCATTTGGTCTTATCCCAAGTAGATATTCGTGATACCCGGCATTGTGGTCGAATAGTTTACTTTGGAAAGTGATCACACGATTCCGTGATATCCGTAACCACCGGTGGTATACGCATCGCCGACAGTTTGTTGTTTCACTGTTGACGCTTATTGATTATCTTCACCGCTTTGGGACGAATAACCACCAACAATCAAAGTAAACTATTTAGTGATAATCAATGGCAATTGCTGCAATGAAACACATGGCTTCAAACTTTGCTAAATTGGACAAGTTTGAAGGGTGGACTTTAGGAGGTGGCGAAGAAGATGCACTTCTGGCGCTGCGAGCATGAGTGTGGTCTATGTGCCGACTACTCCAATTCACGATGATGGTGATGATGCTACCGTGGATCGGATCGGGAGGAGGAGCAAGTGGAGAATGATGACTACATATGCAGAGGTCTTATTCAGAATGGTATGTCTCGATTCTTTGTTTGATATTTATCGAACTTTGAATCTTCCAAAGAACGTGGATTCCTTGGATGCCAAATATATGGCCGAGGATGCATCAAGTAAGAAGTTCCTTGTTAGTAATTTCACAAATTACAAAATGACCGATTCAAGACCGGTTATGGAACAATACAATGAACTTCTTGGAATACTTGGAAGGTTTACACAACACCAAATGAACATGGATGAGGCTATCAAAGTCTCTTGTGTCATTGATAAACTCCTCCTTCATGGAAAGATTTCAAGCATACCTTGAAACATATGAAGGAGGAGTTAACTCTTGTTGAGTTGGGCGATTATCTGCATATTGAGGAATCTCTCAAAGTGCGGGATAATGACAAGCCAAAGAGTAGCAATCTTTGTTGGACCATCTGTTGTCAATATGGTAGAGCATAACAACTCTACCGTGTACAATGACAACAAAGGCAAACGCAAATTTCATGATAACACAAGGCGATCCTAACAAGAAGGCAACACCTACTTGTTGGAAATGTGGCAAGACCGGTCACATTAAAAGGGACCGCAAGGGTGTTAAAGTTGGTGGTAAAGCCAATGGATCGTGCACTAATGGTTCGTGGAGGGTGGTTCACCAACTCACCGAAAGGTCGAAATATGTTTAATAAGTCTTTTCGTATTTATTATGTTACATATGTATCTCAATCTTTTATGTGCGAGGATGATGATGTTGCGTGGTGGGTTGACTCGGTGCAACAGTTCATGTGCAAAGATAGAAGCGGTTCAAGACTTATGAGTCACCGAATGATGGTTCTATTCTTCACATGGGAAATGAGTCAATGACCTTGGTGCATGGTCGTGGTTGTGTAGATCTTAGGTTTAGTTCGGAAAGATTGTAACTTTGTTTAATGTTATTCATGTCCCCGATATCGGGAAGAACTTGGTTTCAAGTAGTGTTTTGAATAATCATGGATATAAACAAGTTATTGAATCGATAAATTTGTTCTTTCTAAATGTGGTGTTTTTATTGGTTTTGGTTATTTATGTAATCAAATGTTCGAAGCTTAATATTACCACCGATGTGTTATTTCAAAGATTTGTGACCACATATGATCGGACCGATTCTACCCTTTGGCATGCTAGACTTGGTCATGTTCACTATAAAAGAATGCAAGATATGTCTAGGATGGTTTAATCCTGCTTTTGACATGGACAACGAAAAGTGTAAAACTTGCATGTTGACCAAGATAACCAAGAAACCCTTTCGTGGTGTTAGTCGTGAGACTAAGATCTTGAGCTATTCACAATGACCGCATGTGATTTGCATGCCACTCCTTCTTTGGGAATAAGAAGTACTTTGTGACATTTATTGATGATGCTTCTAGATTTTGTTATGTCTATTTATTACATACCAAGGATGAAGCATTAGATAAATTCAAAGTGTTTAAAACTCAAGTTGAATTACAACTGGTCTTTAATCAAAAGATTAAGGATCGATAGGGAGGTGAGTACATGGATACTCAAGACTTTCATCTGTTGGAATAATCCATGAAACGATCGCTTCTTATACTCCTCAAAGAAATGGTATTTCGAAAGGAAAAACAGGTCTTTGAAGGAGATGGTTAATTCCATGTTGTCCTATTCAGGATCGAGTCAAGGTTCGGGGTGAAGCTATGTTAACGACTTGCTATTTGCTAAATAGAGTTCCCAACAAAAGGAACAAGGTTACCCCTTATGAACTCGACTAAAAGAAACCCAACTGAATTATCTCAAGGTTTGGGGTTGTGAAATTTGTAAGACTCACGATCCAAAGCAAAGACTTTGGGTGAAAGAGGCATCGATCGCATCTTTGTTGGATATCTTGAGCATTCCAAGGCTTTTAGGTTCTATGTTATTGAACCTAATGAACATGTTTCGATTAACACAATAATTGAATCAAGGGATGCGGTTTTGATGAGAATAGATTCTCATCGGTCCCAGACCAAGTCGAGGATTCCTAATGGAACTCATGACACCGGTGTATCGAGGTCCTCGATGATGAACCATCGATAGTCCCCGATGAGGTTGTGGTTCAAGAACTTTGAACCCGTGCTCGTGAAAGCAAAAGGGTCGGGACTCCAAAGTCATTTGGACCTCGAGTTTCAACTATACTTAGTTGAAGGAACAAGGGATGAGGTTTCGCACCAATACTCCTATTGCTTCATTGTTGAGGATGATCCTAAGACATTTGAAGAAGCAATGAAGTCCCGTGATATTGCTTTCGGAAAGAAGCAATCAATGATGAGATGGATTCCATCATGGGCAACAACACTGGTGTTGGTTGATCTACCTCACGGTTGCAAACCTCCGGGTTGCAAATGGATTTTCAAAAGAAAATGAAGGTAGATGGAACTATCGAAAAGTTCAAGGCTAGACTAGTCATTCGGGGCTTTAAACAAAAGTCGTGAATAGACTATTTTGATACTTATGCCCCGCGGCTCGTGACGATTACTATAAGACTAGCGATTGCTATGGCATCTATTCACAACTGGTTATTCATCGATGGATGTGAAAATTTTTCTTGAATGGTGAATTGGAAGAGGAGGTTTATATGAACCAACCTCGGGGCTTCATCATGCTCGGAAATGAAAACAAGGTGTGTAAACCGATTAAGTCTCTTTATGGACTTAAGCGGGCACCTAAGCAATGGCATCAAAAGTTTGATGAAGTGGTTTTGTCTAGTGGTTATGTTCTTAACCAAGTCGACAAATGTGTATATAGCAAATTTGATGAATCGGTAAAGGAGTCATCATTTGTCTATATGTTGATGACATGTTGATCTTTGGCACCGACCAAAATCAGTTGACCGACAAAGGAATTTTGTCATCAAGGTTCTCCATGAAAGACATGGGGAGGTCGATGTTATCCTTGGTATAAGGATTAAACATGAAAGTAATAGAATTTCTATCTCTCGGTCTCATTATATTGAGAAGGTCTTGAGGAAATTCAATTACTTTGATTGTACTCAGTGAGTACACCTATGGATACCGTGAGAAGTCGATGCCTAATCATGGCAAGGTCAGTATCTCAACTTGAGTATTCTAGGTAATTGGTGCTGATGTATGCCATGACTTGTACAAGACCCGATATTGGTTTTGCGGTGGGAAAATTGAGCAGTATACTAGTAATCCTAGTGCTCATCAGCGGCAAGCGAGTTCAGAGGGTATCAAGTATTTGAAGAGAACTATGGATTATAGTCTCTCATATCTCGTTACCCATCGTTGTTGGAAGGTTACATCGATGCAAGTTGGATCAAGAACACTTGAAGACAATTCGCTCACCGGTGGTCGGGTATTCCTACTTGGTGGAGGTGCAATTTCTTGGGCATCCAAGAAGCAAACTTGCATCACCGCTTCAACAATGGAATCGAATTTGTGGCTCTAGCAATGCGGTAAAGAAGTCGAATGGTTGAAAACTTGCTTCTCGAGATTCCATTGTGGCCTAAACCTATAGCACCTATTTCTATCCGGTGTGATAGTGCGGCTACATTGGCTAAGGCTTATAGCCGATGTACAATGGTAAGTCTAGACACTTAGGTGTCGGATATAGCATGATTCGTGAGCTTATCATGAATGGGGTGGTATCTATAGAGTTTGTGAGATCTCAACGAACTTAGGCGATCACTTGACGAAGGGTCTCGGCTAGAGACTTGGTTATAAAGTCTGCTAAAGGGACGGGTCTAAGTCCAACTTAGTCATCGAATGCTAGGACACCCAACTCCCTCCCGAGGAAACTTAGGAGCCGAGTTCAATGTGGAAAGTCGAACATTCGGTGGATGGAGCACATGGTTTATTTACATCCCAAGGTTGTGCTCGGAACTCCTTGAAAGGAGGATGAAGTATTTACTTAATGGTTATATTTTCTTTGAAAAGTGCTTGGCGGAGCATGACTAAAGAGGAACCACCTATGTAAATGTTTAAGTTTTGCCGCTTGAAAGCTTTTGGACTTTTAGCTTTTACAACATTTATGAATTTGGATATGGACACATGGCTTGTATAGTGTCGGGAGCTTTTAAGTGTTTGAAAACTTGTGTGTAGTTATCTTCATGTATTCAAATGGGTCAAAGGTTCAATTCTTAGAACACCGATTCTCGAATATTTGAACGTGTAATTACTAAGATGGAAATTCAATCCTCGGGACATTTTCGCTTATGCACATGTTTTGCTTGATGTTTATTTTACATGCAAAGGGAGTGAACTAAATTTGGGGAGGATTGTTGGAAAATTTAGTGCACTTGTGGGATGGTTCACACCTTGTAATGGGTTAGAGGTGCGGAGTGTACACCCATAAGGTCCATGAACACCCGACTCTAATAGTGGTATGTATTGGTAGTGCTTGGTGAAAGTATTGTTGTAGTTAACATCGATTATCGGTGTTTCCATCGAAGCGATGCCAACAGATCGATGTTTCCACCGGTGGTATCTCACCGAAGTTGTGTTTACATCAGCAGCGGTGGCGTTTCACCGAAGGAGTGTAACCACCGAAAGCACTATGAAAGCATCTTGATATAAGTCTCGATAAATGACGATTATAACCGCATCATTATGACCACGTTTAATTGGTCATGTAACCACTAACGGCTATAATGGGATGATTATGAGGCTATTAATGGGCGATTAATACTCATAATTCCATTGAACGGTCAAGAGTAACCTCCTATAAATAGGAGATCCGAATATGCATGAAAGATACACGAAAACACATAACACTTATAAGCGCAAGGTTAAAGAATTGTGCCTAATTCTCTAATCGCATTTGGTCTTATCCCAAGTAGATATTCGTGATACCCGGGCATTAGGGTCGAATAGTTTACTTTGGAAAGTGATCACACGATTCAAGTGATATCCGGTAACCATCAAGTAGTATACGTTCTATCACGACAGCTTGTTGTTTCTGTTTGAGCAGCTTATTGATTATCTTCACCCTGCTTTGGGACGAATAACCACCAACATTATAACCCAATAGTATTTTGTTAACGGCTTAGCCCATATGTATATTTTTTTGAACGACATAATATATTTAGAGTCTAGAGTCACAAGGGCATTATCTGATATCGAGAATTTTGAGGAAAAAATGATTGATTCTGTTGTTGATAGTACGAAAGGCCCTCACTGAAGACCAGTTATTAAACTTTTTTTGTTTTTTTTTGTTTTTTTTGTTAAGTACGTAGTATTTTCTATTGATATGAATGGTATGTATATTTATTCTTTACTATCTGCTAAAACTTAAGTCGCTTTATTGGCTTCGAATAAAGAGGGGTTCGTGTAGAGAAGCATCAAGAAATGTGATCATGGCTTAGCGGAATTTCTTTCTCCCTTTTAGACCACTTGTATGGAGTCCTTGCTCTAGTTGACTTTCAGATATCATAATAATGTATTACATGAAACATAAAGATAGTATTTTTATTCGATATAAACAAGATTTAACATGAGAAACACCCTTTAAAATTATGATCTTGGCTGATGCAATGTTCTATTCCCACCCATTGTAATCTGTAACTGCCATACAAATCCAAATAAGACAGATACAAAATAAAAAAGAAAGCTGCAAATCTGCAATCTTTTTATACAAGCAAGGTATTTGTTAACTCCTAGGACTACTTTGACAGACAAAAAAGCTTGATCCTATAAGAGTACCACCTTTTATATATAAAGTACAACATAATAATGCACAAAAGGGGACCAAGATATAGACATCCTGACCTTTGAACAACTTATAACATTCTGTCAATCTTGAGTTACTATGTTAAATCAAGAATCCAATTTCAGTCAAAACATGAAACCAAGAACCACTTTTCATGCATAAGAAAGGGGACCAATTCTGATTAAGAACGTCAAAAGGTAAATCCAAATTTTGGCACCAACTAATAAACAACAAAGTTTATTATACCAAACTAGCTAAATTAAGTCTGTTGGATTGGCAATTTCCATGCATTATTCAATAAAGCGATTACAATATATAAGTTACATAAGAATGATCTAGAAGTAACATAAACGGCCCAAAGTCTTATAACTAATCATAATGAGCCGAAACATATTAACTAACACTGCCCATAGTTTGAACGGGAGGCAATCGAACACTTAAACTAGTGTGAAATTGTTCAAATAACGCCGAAGGAAGACCTTTGGTAAAGATGTCCGCATATATAGAGGAGCTACACGGATAATCCTCTTGAGAGGAGCTAATTGAGGCTCCCGAGAATCATGCATATATAGATAAATCTACTGTAGAACATAATACAAATCTACTGCAAGACTCTGATACAAAGTAGAATCAGAAATGGGAGTACCCTCAGGACCATGCTTGGACTCAGTATCAACGGAAATACGTAGTGGGATTGCAATTGAGCATATGTGCTCGCTCAAGTAACTCTATAACATATTTCTTCTGTGAGAGAAATATCCTTGTAGTGTCATATGTAACAGAGATCCCCAAGAAATAATTAAGGGCACCAAGATCTGTCATTTCAAACTCCATGTGTAAAGATAGAATAATCTTCTGAAGCAAAGCTGTAAAAGAAGTTGTGAGAACAATATCATCCACATAAATCAATAAATATGACGTGTCTGTAACTATAAATAAATAAAGAGGAATCACATATCCAACTCGGGTAGCATAAGCGGCAAATCGATGAAACCAAGCACGAGGGGCCTGTTTCAACCAATATAAAGACCTCTGAAGGTGACATACATGATGACGATACCGAGGATTTACAAAACCTGGAGGCTGATGCATATACACTGTCTCTGACAAATCACCATTAAGAAAAGCGTTCTTGACGTCTAGCTGATTAACAGGTCAATGTCTAAGATAAAGAACAATATGAATAGTACCGGCTTGACAACCGAGCTGAAAGTCTCATAACAGTCAATGGCAAGTTGTTGACTACTACCGTTGGCGACCAATCGGGCTTTATACCGACTCAATGAACAAGGGTGAGCATCGGGTCAAACTGACCCAAATCAACAAAAACGCCCGACCCGAACCGAAAATGGAAAAAGAAAAAACTCAAACCGAGAACCGAACCGAGAAATAGATATCAAAAACGAAATTAAATCAAATAACTCGGTTCGGGTAGGTTTTCGGGTTTCGAAACGAAAAAGCCGATAAAAACCGAATCGAACCGAAACCGACAAAAACCGAAATAACTATACAAAACCAAAACCGAACCAAAAAAAAGTCGGTTCGGTCCGGTTTCGATCGGTTTGTCGGTTCGGGTCGGTTTTCGGGTGGATTTGCTTAGCCCTACAATGAACCATCAACGTGAAATTTATGCCGAAATAACCATAAACATTGCGCACTATTGGCACTAGGAGGTCTTGGAACTAGAACCCAAGTACCATTTTTAACACCGCACAATGTTAGTTGATATGTTTCGCCCCATTATGATTAGTTATAAGGCTTTGGCCCGTTTATGTTACTTCTAGACCATTCTTATGTACCTTATATATTGTAATCGCTCTACTGAATAATACAGGGAAATTACCATCCAGCAAAGTCACAGAGAAATTAAATTATACTAACAAAAACAAGGATTCCTTCACGACAAGTTACGCTATGCTACAATGTAATTTCATACGTATATAATATATTCCATGACATGGACATGTAATAATTTAAAGATGATCGAATGTTGCAAAGAAAAGAATGAAAGACATGTATTACCGACTTTATACATCACAGCACTTAACTATAACTAGCATTTCTTCGCGTTTCTGAGGTTTCTTAGAGTCATCACAAGTTGTTGCCTTTCACCCTCTACTTCAGCGAATTTCAGACTAATTTGCGAATATCTTTCTTGCATTTCCATCAGTTCTACTTCCATGGATTTGTTTAACTTCGTTAATAACGCCATTTCATCAGCTGTAGATGCCTGTGACGGAATATAAATTATTGTTCATGTCATTATACAAATACGGGGACTTAAAAAGTAAAAACTGTGATCTTTAATGTTTTAGCTACCTGTGAAACGGCGGTGCTTTCATCAAGAACCATTAATCTTCTTTCCAAATCTTCGATTTTGTGATTAAGATCGTTTTCCTTCTCCAAAAACATATTTTCGGAGCTCTTCAAAGCGGTTTCCTTAAGCTTGATTTGCCCCTGACATACAAGCACAATAGTTATTAGTTAAGAAGCTAATTTGTATTATAATTAAGCAACAGTTTTTTCAATAAAGAAATACGTACCTCAAGTAGTTCTATTTTATTCTTCAGATTTGTAACTTCTTTCGAGCTGTGCGGATTGTTTCTTGTAACAGTTTTACTACTATCTTTAACCTTCTTTTCCATGATACTTAATGCATTTTCCCTCTTTTTGAGTTCTGTTTTTAGTTGAGATATTTGCTTCTTAAGCTTCTCTTTTTCATTTTCATCCTCGATTAAAGACAGCTTCATGTCATTGCATCGAGACTGCAATACTTCATAGTCACCATCCTTTTTCTTAATAGAATTTTCAAGATTCTTCCTTTCATCTTCAAGATTTTGCTTCTCTGATTTTAGTCTTCTGATCTCATCTTGATAGCTCAATTTCTGGAATTCAAGTTTGTGTGATATGTCTTCAATTTGTTTTGACTTTTGAGTTATGTGACTCAAGAGGTCAACCATATTTTTTTCAAAACAAACGGCCAGACCATCCAAATCTTGTTCAAATTTCTTAAGCATCTCTTCAAGATACCTTTTTTCTGCACGAAGTTTATTAGCTTCGTCCATTGCTTTAATTGCTACCTTCTCATTTGCTTCAAAACTAGATGTCATTTGTGTAGAAAGCCTTTTAAATTCCTCTTGAAGCCTCTCAGCTGTATTAGCATTTTGCATTTTAGTCTTTCTTAAAGTTTCCTCTGCACGAATGGCTCTTTGCTCCTGCTCGACTTTAGCATTCATTAGATCTTCGATATCTGCTTCAAACCCGCATGCCTGATCCTCTAAATCTTTTTCCATGTTCCTGACATAAGTTTCAAGCTCTTTAATAATATGAACCGATTCTGATAGTTTTTCAGATTTCATTTCGAGCTCTTTGTTTAAGCTCTCTATCTGCGTTTCAAGTTCATTGACCACAGAATAAGATGTACATTCGTATTGCATCTTTAGTTGCTCTTGAAGTTGACTTTGCTCAAGCTTATAGCACATGTCACTATTTCCCTGCTTTAGAATCTCGTAATCAAGGGCAATTTGGTCCATTTGCATTTCGAGCTCGTTTTTATCTTTTTTATATAACTCTATCTCGCCATAAAGCTCTGTTATCTTTTGCTCTAGTAAATACGTCTCCTGCATACCGCTGTGTTCTCTAACAATCTCTTCCAATGCCTTTTGATCTTCATCATCATCTGTCCCGGATTTGATGTCTTCAGATTCACGAGATATACATGATCTTGACTGAGACTTTGACTTTGACATTTCGGAATCCTTCTGTTCCAGCATTGAGTCAAGGTCCTGCACCGCAAGGATCAACTCGGCGTTTGATTCCTGAGTTTTTTGGAGTTGTATCCGGAGATTGGAATTCAGGTCCTTTTCGTAGTTAAGTTCTTCTCTTAGTTCATCGACAAGATCCCGCAGATCGCCTCCCCTGGTTACCAACTTATTGTTGACTTTGACTTTAGTTTCTTCGCAACTCTTTTTATCTGCCTTCAGCTTTTCACACTCCTCCTTGAAGGTGTTTCTTTCTTCTTGAAGTTCAGCTACATCCCTAGAAAGATCCTGACCCCTTTTTCTTTCCTTCACGATTTGCTTACGAAGAGTCTGCAATTCTAACTCAGAAACATCAGCTTGTCTAGCCAAAACCTCGAGTTCCGTTTTGAGCTTTTTAATTACAGCTTCGGGTGAAACATCTTCAGGTAGTTCGTCTAAGAGGGGTTCACCAGGGCTTGGTGAAGAATCATCTGTGCTTGTTTCGGGAGGCGAACCATTTAACCAATCCCATTGTGACACACGTTCTTCATAGATTGTCATAGCCAATGGTTCATGAATTGACTTTGTCTTCCTAGCTTCAGGTTCTAGTAGGGTATCAAGACCTGAGCTGCTATCAGAACCTGACAATGTGATATCAGATCCATTGGATCCACGGCGATCTCTGTTCACATTAGCACATAAAGCCCCATGATCCTGTAAAAGTCCATGGCATTCTTTCATTTTTGTCATAGTCAATAGTTCTGGTCGATAGTCAAACATTAATTCAGTTTTGAGATAGTCTATTAACATGTGGAATGAGAACTTACATCACTAGGATTGCTTTTAATGGTTTCTTCAATATCACCATTGCTCAACTGAGCCCTCAAACTCCTATCATGGTGGTTGGTATTTTCACTTTCATCAACCTCCCTGTAATTTTCACAAGTGTTAAAATAACATTCTGAATTTTCTTTTTTGAGCGCTTAACTTTTCAAAATATACATTTACCTTATATCTAAGGACTCTAGCACCCTTTGAACGGATACCTAGCTCAAAGATATGCAAAACCATTAAACTTGAACTGAAGGATCCAGTTAGATAAAGAAATGAATTAATCACTAAAAAGATAAAAGAGACTAACATGCAAAAGAGCAGAACAATTTGCATTTCTAAGAGGAAGAGCTAGAGAGGAAATCTTTGTAGCTTCAGCATAACTTGCAAAATCAATCGAAACTTCGCCAATACTACTAGATTTCGAAGATCCCTACAAAATGCAAAACAGAAAGAAGATGAATTTCTATTTGACAGTACCTGAACTTGCAAGTAAGCATAAATGTGAAACGATTGGTACCGTTGCCAGAACAAAATTATAGATTTTCTCATGAAACTTTCCATTCTTCGGATCTTGAACAAACTTCACAGTTTCATAATGTGGTTTCTCCCAACAACAACTTCCATCTTTAACTTTGGCTTTCTCTAGTTTCGTTGTCGATTTCCCAATATCAGCTGGAATGACAGATATGATCAAAGTATCCCCTGCTACCTGATTTAACTGCGTATGCCAGAACCGATCACCCAAGTAAGCATAAGCCGAATGAATTTGCAATAAATAAATTTTAACAGAATGCAAAGAAACAAAAATACCCAATATAAAATGTGAAACTTTTATTTAACTGAATCCACATTTTCATAGTCAAGAATCTCGAAAGTACAATATGAACCAAGCTCAGTTCACAAACATACTCACAAATCACAATACACCAAGATACAGAATCTTAAAAATCCAACTGGACCCAAAAGATGCAAGAAATAAACACATATAAATGTTCTTGATTTTTAATGATCAGGACTATAAAATAAGTCTATTTACCTATATATAGTTCCCTACCTTCTGGTTTAGAGTATCAGCCACCTAACTCATATAGTGACTTGAAGATTCTTTCACCAAGTGATCTATACTAAAAATGGGTATGCTTCCAAAAGAATTATATCTAAATTATACAATTGCATAATACTTTCAAAAAACATAATGCCCATAAAAGCTTAAACAATGAATTATACTTTAGTCATATCATTAAACACAAACTATACAATAATGCAATCAATCATTTGAATGTCAGATTAGCATCCAAAAAATAACTAAATTTTTGCTACAAAAAAAAGTACAAAAAATGATATGATCACCTGAGTTGCATGAAACTGCAATTTGAACACAGCTTTGATCTTATTCTTGTCACTCCTCCATCTAGTTGACTTAAACATTGTAAAACTCAGTTATAATGCAACTTATTTCCACATTGTCAAACTCAAAATTCAGTGATCCTCATAAGAGCTCCGGCAAAGCTGCCGGAAAAATATATGTTTCTTACTATAAAACACTCATTTTCCTTAAACAAAAAACCATTGATATTGAAAACTAGAAATGAAAATATCCCAGATCAATCTTGGAATATAATGGTGAAAATGTGAGTGAATGTGGTGAGTGTTTGATCCTTAAAGAGCTTGTGAATGCATTTAAGAAAAGGGTGTTAGGAACAAATTATAAAAGTGTTTGGGAAGCTTCTCTAAGATTTTGTATATAATTGAGAATTTGAGAGTGAAACAAAATAAGAAATGCTTTATGAGAATTTTCATTCTCACCCCTTCAATATTTTTTGAGAGTCTCCAAATTTTTGTGTAAAAAAACAGGTTGTTTCATATTTTAATCAGTGAGTATATACTTGACATGATGCTTCTTATAAGTAAAAGTAAACTAGTGTTATATCTCGGCATTGTCCGAATAGACTACTTTTTTAAGTAACAATGCACCTTAGCTTTTTCTATAATGGGAATAAGTTGAATAATTATAAACAAACAATTTTAATAAAGAGAATTAAAAAAGCAAAATAATTATAACAACCATAAACATCGTATTCAACAACAATATTTGAATAACAAACTGAACATAGTGAGTGTATAGAGAACACTAAGGGCCCGTTTGGTATATAGGTGGGTTTAGGATTTGGATTTGGATTTAAATTTGGATTTGGATTTGAATTTGGATTTGATGTAAGAGAAAAAAAAAATGATGTAAGAGAAAATAATATATTTAAATTAAAAAAGAATATTTTAGTAATTAATAAAATTATTTAAAGCTGATTTTATTATTTAATAATATATAAGAAAGAGTGATACAACTAAAGTAGGCCCACATGTCATGAAAGGTGGCCTTACATGTCATAAAAGGAACCTATATGCCCGACCTTTTACACAGTGCTACTTTTTTAAAATTTAAATCAAAGCGTACAGTGATTCTGGCAACCAAACAGCGGATTTAATTTTTGAAACTTAAAAACCAATCCAAACCACCCAACCAAACGGGCCCTAATAGAAGCTAAGTCATTACAAAGAGAAAAGACAACTAACACAAAATAAAAAGAATGCAAAGATTACCATATGATACACATGAACAAACATATATACATACCATGGGTCTTCACTATCCTTTTCCAAGAGTTTAAGGGTATATGTTGTTGAAGTTTTCTTGCTTCGGAGCTTTTGGACTTTTAGCTTTTACAACATTTATGAATTTGGATATGGACGCATGGCTTGTATAGTGTCGAGTGATAAGTGTTTGGAAATTTGTGTATTTTATCTTGAGTATTCAAATGGGTTGAAGGGTTCAATTCTTAGAACATCACGATTCTCAAATATTTGAGCGTGTAATTTACTAAGATGGAAATTCAATCCTCGGGACATTTTCGTTTATGAACATGTTTTGTTTAATGGTTGTTTTCATGCAAAGGAAGTGAACTAAATTTGGGGAGGATTGTTGGAAAATTTAGTGCACTTGTGGGATTAGTTCACACCTTGTAATGGGTTAGGAGGTGCAGTGTACACCCATAAGGTCCATGAACATCCCGACTCTAATAGTGGTTTGTATTGGTAGTCTAGTAGAAATCTGGCTGTGGTGGAAAAATCGCTTGTGGTTTCCATCGATAAGCGAGCGATGTTTCCAATCGAAGCGATGTTTCCAGCGAGCGGTGTTTTCATCAAGTAGTGTATCCATTGATTGTGCTATGAAATCTTGCTTGTAGCGGGCTTTGACCTATTCAAGTGGCGATTACAAGCGCATAATGACCACGTTTAATTGGTCATGTAACCACTAACAGACTATAATGGGGATAATTATGAGAGATTAATGGGCGATTAATTCTCATAGTTCCATTTGACTAGCTCGAGTAACCTCCTATAAATAGGAGATCGATTATGCATGAAACACACACGAAAACGATAAACACTTATAAGCGCAAGGTTATTGATTTGTGCCTAATTCAATAACAAACATTTGGTCTTATCCCAGTAGATATTCGTGTAACCCGGGCATTAGGGTCGAATAGTTTACTTTGGAAAGGATCATCGATTCAAGTGATATCCGGTAACCACTAGTGGTATTTGTTTCTGGCGACTTGATACTTGTTTCTGTGACATTGATTATCTTACCTGCTTGCAGGGTTACACACCAACAATCAAAGTAAACTATTTTGTGATAATCAATGGTCGCTCATGATGAAACACATGGCTTCAAACTTTGCCAAGCTTGATAAGTTTGAATGGGTGGACTTCGGAGATGGCGGAAGAAGATGCACTTCTTCTTTGTCGAGCATGAGTGTGGTGTATGTGCTAACTACACCTATTCGTGATGATGGGGATGATGCTCTTGTTGAGCGGATCGGGAGGAGGAGCAAATGGGAGAATGATGACTACATATGCAGAGGTCTTATTCTCAATGGTATGTCGATGCTCTGTTTGATATTTATCGAACTTTGAATCTTCCAAAGAACGTGGGATTCTTGGATGCCAAATATATGGTGAGGATGCATCAAGTAAGTTTCTTGTAAGTAATTTCACAAATTACAAAATGGTGATTCAAGACCGGTCATGGAACAATACAATGAACTTCTTGGAATACTTGGAAGGTTTACACAACACAATATGCACATGGATGAGGCTATTCAAGTCTCTTGTGTTATTGATAAACTTCCTCCTTCTTGGAAAGATTTCAAGCATACCTTGAAACATAAGAAAGAGGAACTAACTCTGGTTGAGTTGGGCAGTCATCTGCGCATTGAGGAATCTCTCAAGGTACAGGATAATGATAAGCCAAAGAGTAGCAATGCTGCTGGTGTATTTGTTGTCAATATGGTGGAGCATAACAACTCCACCAGGTACAATGACAACAAAGGCAAACGCAAATATCATGACAACACAAGGGCAAATCCTAACAAGAAGGCAACACCTACTTGTTGAAAATGTGGCAAAAATGGTCACATTAAAAGGGATTGCAAGGGTGTTAAAGTTGGTGGTAAAGCCAATAGATCAGGTACTAATGGTTCAGGGAGTGGTGGTTCTTCCAACTCACTGAAAGGTCAGAATATTGTTAATAAGTCTTTTCAGATTTATTATGTTACATATGTATGAATCTCATTATGTGCGAAATGATGATGTTGCGTGGTGGGTTGACTCGAGCAACAGTTCATGTGTGCAAAGATAGAAGTCGGTTCAAGACTTATGAGTCACCGAATGATGGTTCTATTCTTCACATGGGAAATGAGTCAACAACCTTGGTGCATGGTCGTGGTTGTGTAGACCTTAGGTTTAGTTCTGGAAAGATTGTAACTTTGTTTAATGTTATTCATGTTCCTGATATAAGGAAAAACTTGGTTTCAAGTAGTGTTTTGAATAATCATGGATATAAACAAGTTATTGAATCTGATAAATTTGTGCTTTCTAAGCATGGTGTTTTTATTGGTTTTGGTTATTTATGTAATCAAATGTTCATGCTTAATATTTCTACTGACAGTGTTAATTCAGCATTTGTGACCACCACTGGCGCTAACTCTACGCTATGGCATGCAAGACTTGGCCATGTACATTATAAAAGAATGCAAGATATGTCTAGGGATGGTTTAATCCCAGCATTTGACATGGACACTGAAAAGTGTAAAACTTGCATGTTGACCAAGATAACCAAGAAACCTTTTCGTGGTGTTAGTCGTGAGACTAAGATCTTGGAGCTTATACAGATGACTGTGTGATTTGCATGTCACTCCTTCTTTGGGGAATAAGAATTACTGTGACATTTATTGATGATGCTTCTAGATTTTGTTATGTCTATACATTACATACCAAGGATGAAGCATTAGATAAATTCAAAGTGTTTAAAATCGAAGTTGAATTACAACTTGGGTCTCGATCAAAAGATTAAGGGCGATAGGGGAGGTGAGTACATGGATACTCTGTATTTTCGATCATTGGTATAATCCATAAAACAATCGCCCTTATACTCCTCAAAAAATGGTATTTCGAAAGGAAAAACAGTCTTGAAGGAGATGGTTAATTCCATGTTGTCCTATTATGGATGAGTCAAGGGTTACGGGGTGAAGCTATGTTAACGACTTGTTATTTATTAAATAGGGTTCCCAACAAAGGAACAAGGTTACCCTTATGAACTCGGACTAAAGGAAACCCAACTGAACTATCTCGGGGTGCAGGGGTTGTAGGGTCATTGTAAGACTCACGATCCAAAGATGAAAACTTTGGGTGAAAGAGGCATTGATTGCATTTTGTTGGATATCTTGAGCATTCCAAGGCTTTTAGGTTCTATGTTATCGAACCTAATGAATATGTTTCGATTAATTCAATAATTGAATCAAGGGATGCGAGACTTTGATGAGAATAGATTCTCATCGGTCCCTAGACCAAGTCGGAGGATTCCTTATGGAACTCATGACACCGGTGTATCGAGAGGTCCCTCGATGATGAACCATCGGTGGTCCCCGATGAGGTTGTGGTGCAACAACTCGAACTCGTGCTCGGGAAGAGCAAAGGGTCGAACTCCAAAGTCATTTGGACTTGAGTTTCAACTATACTTAGTTGAAGGAACAAGGGATGAGGTCTCGAGACCAATACTCCTATTGCTTCATTGTTGAGGATGATCCCAAGACATTTGAAGAAGCAATGAAGTCCCGAGATATTGCTTTATGGAAAGAAGCAATCAATGATGAGATGGATTCCATCATGGGAACAACACTTGGGTGTTGGTTGATCTACACCGTTGCAAACCTTTGGGTTGCAAATGGATTTTCAAAAGGAAAATGAAGGTAGATGGAACTATTGAAAAGTTCAAGGCTAGACTAGTCATTCGGGCTTTAAACAAAAGCCGTGGATAGACTATTTTGATACTTATGCCCACGTGGCTCGTATCGACACCATAAGATTCCGATTGCTTTGGCATCTATTCATAATCGATTATTCATCGGATGGATGTGAAAACGACTTTCTTGAATGGTGAATTGGAAGAGGAGGTTTATATGAACCAACCTCGGGGCTTCATCATGCACGGAAATAAAAACAAGGTGTAAACCGATTAAGTCTCTATATGGATGAAAGCAGCACCTAAGCAATGGCATCAAAAATTTGATGAAGTGGTTTTGTCTAGTGGTTATGTTCTTAACCAAGTCGACAAATGTGTATATAGCAAATTTGATGAATCGATAAAGGAGTCATCATTTGTCTATATGTTGATGACATGTTGATCTTTGGCACTAACCAAAATCGAGTTGACTGACAAAGGAATTTTTGTCATCAAGGTTCTCCATGAAGGACATGGGGAGGCGATGTTATCCTTGGTATAAGGATTAAACATGAAAGTAAAAGAATTTCTATCTCTCGGTCTCATTACATTGAGAAGGTGTTGAGGAAATTCAATTACTTTGATTGTACTCTGTGAGTATACCTATGGATACTTGTGAGAAGTCGATGCCTAATAATGGCAAGGTCAGTATCTCAACTTGAGTATATAAGGGTAATTGGTGCTGATGTATGCCATGACTTGTACAAGACCGATATTGGTTTTGCGTGGGAAAATTGAGCGGTATACTAGTAATCCTAGTGCTCATCATCGCAAGTCGTTCATGAAGTCTTGAAGTATTTGAAGAGAACTATGGATTATAGTCTCTCATATAATGGTTACCCATCGGTGTTGGAAGGTTACATTGATGCAAGTTGGATCGATAACACTAAAGACAATTCGTCACCGGTGGTGGGTATTCCTACTTGGTGGAGGTGCAATTTCTTGGGCATCCAAGAAGCAAACTTGTATCACCAGTTGAACAATGGAATCGAATTTGTGGCTTTAGCATTCTTTGGTAAAGAAGTCGAATCGTTGAAAACTTGCTTCGAGATTCCATTGTGGCCTAAACCTATAGCACCTATTTCTATCCATTGTGATAGTGCGACTACATTGGCTAAGGCTTATAGCCGGATGTACAATGGTAAGTCTAGACACTTGGGTGTCGGACATAGCATGATTCGTGAGCTTATCATGAATGGGGTGGTATCTATAGAGTTTGTTAGATCTCAGCGAACTTAGGCGATCACTTGACGAAGGTGCGGATAGAGACTTGGTTATAAAGTCTCGCTAAAAGGATGGGTTTAAGTCCAACTTAATCATCGAATTCTAGGACACCCAACTCCTCACGAGGAAACATGGGAGTTGAGTTCAATGTGGAAAGTCGAACATTGATGGGGTGGAGCACATGTTTTATTTACATCCCAAGGTTGTGCTCGAACTCATTGAAAAGAGGATGAAGTCTTTACTTCTTAATGGTTAATTTTCTTTGAAAAAGTGCTTGGCGGAGCATGAATAAAGAGGAACCACCTATGTAAATGTTGAAGTTTTGCCGCTTGAGGAGCTTTTGGACTTTTAGCTTTTACAACATTTATGAATTTGGATATGGACACATGGCTTGTATAGTGTCGGGAGTCGATAAGTGTTTGGAATTTGTGTGTATTTTATCTTGGTATTCAAATGGGTTGAAGGTTCAATTCTTAGAACACCACGATTCTCAAATATTTGAGCGTGTAATTTACTAAGATGGAAATTCAACCTTAGGACATTTCGTTTATGCATGTTTTGTTTAATGGTTGTTTTCATGCAAAGGAAGTGAACTAAATTTGGGGAGGATTGTTGGAAAATTTAGTGCACTTGTGGGATTAGTTCACACCTTGTAATGGGTTGGGAGGTGCAGAGTGTACACCCATAAGGTCCATGAACATCCCGACTCTAATAGTGGTTTGTATTGGTTGTGCTAGTAGAAATCTGGCGGTGGAAAGTATCTTGCTTGTGGTTTCCAGCGATAAGCGAGCGGTGTTTCCATCGAGCGGTGTTTCCATCAAGTAGTGTATCCACCGATAGTGCTATGAAATCTTGTTTGTAACGGGCTTTGACCTATTCAAGTGGCAGTTACAACTGCATAATGACCATGTTTAATTGGTCATGTAACCACTAACAGCTATAATGGGGATAATTATGAGGAGATTAATGGGCCGATTAATTCTCATAATTCCATTTGACTAGCTCAGAGTAACCTCCTATAAATAGAAGATCTGATTATGCATGAAACACACACAGAAAACGATAAACACTTATAAGCGCAAGGGTTATTGATTTGTGCCTAATTCAATAACAAACATTTGGTCTTATCCCAAGTAGATATTCGTGTAACCCAGGCATTAGGGTCGAATAGTTTACTTTGGAAAGTGATCACACGATTCCAAGTGATATCCGGTAACCACCTAGTGGTATGTGTTTCTGCTGACTTGATACTTGTTTCTGCTGACATTGATTATCTTACCCTGTTCTGGGAGTTACACACCAACATATGTTATCTTTGTGAAAGATATCTTCCACAAGTACTTAAGGGTCATCATTATTTTCCTCGAAGATCCCGTCCACAAGTACATCATTCGTACGTGTTAAATCAGGAGTGTCATCCTTTTTACAACGTTTTATGGGTGGCATTTCAGATGCAAACGAATCCACAACAGCATTCACAACGGGTTCATCTAGAATAATAATGCCGATAGTGTCAAAATCAAATAGATCTTCATCACAATCTGAGAACACCTTAACCTCATCATCCTCAGATATAACCACCACAACAACAACACAATATTCTTTAAGTAACGCCTCTACCTCATCCTTATCATATATGACCACCACATCAAAAACTGATGGTAAGTTGTATTGGGATATGCTCATATCATATTAAACAATTATACGACTAGAAATACTTGAGCCAATGAGGTCACACAATTATACACAGAGGTATCATTATTTATAATGTAAATAACATAGTTAATGTAGTTATGCTTATTTATATTAATTAAGTATCTAATAATCGGCTAACGGTCGTTTAACTTATTGGTTAGACTAATTAATTAACTAACAGACTAACAATTGTTAAGTAATGGACTTAATAATTGAATTGGACCAAAACAAATGGGAAGCCCATTTGCATAATCCATATGACCGGCCACAACGGTAAGAAAAGGAAGGAAAAGCTTTTGGTGGTTAAGTGTAAATTACCAATAGTTATTATGGGATTAGGATTCATCCTAATTTCACAACTTGAAAACAAAAAAAAAGTATCCCTCCTCCTCTCTCCCTCAACTCACGGCTAATCCCAAAAACCCTCTTAGGGTTTTGGTTTTGGCAATCTAACTTGACAAGAAGGTTGTGCAAGATTAGGTCATTAGATACTATGAACTAGCATTCGGTGATATACGAGGATGTGTAGTTTGGATACACATAGAGGCAATCTACTTTAATTTCTCTAGGATTTTCGCGGGTTTCAAAGGATTCAAAATGGGAATCCTTGTTCGTTGATAAGCTCCATTATAATCAACCGATCATGCAACAAAGGTAATAACTTTAGTTATTTAATTGATCATTATACATCATATGGATCCATGGATTGGATTGGTGACCTTTCTTCCACTCCATTCATATGTTTATAAAAGTATTTTCATATATAAAACTCAAAAGTGGAATCACGAGCCATCGTATGATGTTTTTTATTATTATTGTATGCGTAAAATTAGTGAAAACTCACGCTTTACGTGTTTTTTGTGTAACGATTTTGATAGCCCCTAGGGCAATAATTTTTCGTAACATTCAACCATAAGAGGTATTAACTATCAGTTTTTGAGAACCCTAGGGCCACAGTTTTACGTATACATGTCGGGGGGTTTGACTTCCTTTAAATCATTCGATTCGTTGGCTTAATTTTAATTTTCTTGTTATTATTAGTGTGTTCCTAGAAAAATACATGCATATTTGTCCATGGACAATAAGCCAAGACCTTGTTGCTTTCATATTTTTATGGTATTAATATGTGGGATGTGCAAAACCTAGCCTATATTCATGTGTTTGTTTGTTGTAGTTCTTATTTGGGGTTTTTGCCATTATTTCGGCATTTTTTTCTACCTTTAATTTTATTGTAGCCATTGTTTGGGCACTTTAAAGTATGGTGTTAGGTCTTATGTTAATTCTAGAAAAATATCATATTGTAACCGTTCCTCGATTTGGAATGGTGTCAAAGATAAAGGTGGATGTGCAAAAACGGAGCTGTTGGAGGTACATGTAGTAAAAAAATTAGTTCCTAGGGCTCTGTTGGGAGTTAGACCTTGAAATATGTAGGATCTTAAATATTATTGTGTTGATGATTCGGGTGGTCTTGGATAATGGAAATACATGTTAGCCATTTTAGAGAGAGAAAGAGATGAGAGGGTATTTCTTGGTAGAGACTTGCTTAACAAATGTAAGGTTAGATTATGAGAAGCACCACCCTTCCAAGGATGGAAGGGTATTTATACTCTGAGACTACGACCTCCTCGGCTGTGGATCGGTATCGATGGGTAAAGACCCGTCCTTCCTCCACAGTGTTACACTAAACTAAACTACGCAACAAACTAACTAATAAACTACTAAATAACGTAAATAACAACAAGTCTACGAGCTAACATATGCTAGACCATAATTGGGGTGACCGACACTTTAACATGGAATTTCCAATTCCTAACAATCTCGCCCTAAGGGAGGTCACCCCATGAAATACATTTTGCATCCTAGCATTCTATTCTTGACTTTGTTCTTGGGCTCGTAGACTTCTATTCTTCAATTCCGCAATCTTTGTGCTTTAGTAGCGATTCTTCAAAGTCCGCATTGATTTGTACTTTTAGTGGAGGCCTTTAAGCGATCCACATCTTTGATGATCTTGAGCTTTCATTGAGATCATCGACCACGAAATCTCTGTATCACCCTTTGTTGTGTTGCCATCATGTGATGTTGTGACTTTTGGACCGACATGCTCACACTTTCGGATCATGACATCTTTTCATCGAGTAGCGAAAGCTTTCTTGGTTCATGATATTTGCGGCTATCGAGCCGTGTTATGTAGATAAGCACTTGTCATGATTTCTTTAATTAAGTGTGGATCTTGTGAGCATGCGGCTTTGGATTGACTCCTCGATTCGATCACCGCAACCGTCCAAATGTACCGCAAACAACGATTAGCAATAAAACACACGAAAGTGTCTTGGATCACTTCGTTGAATTGAGGTATACGACCACGGTTCCCGTTGATCGAGACAAGTCTTGCATGTGATCGGTATAATTCGAAGAATCTCCTTGACGGGGTTTCGCAATTGTTCTAGTTGTTCTCAAACCGGAATGTCTCAAAGAAGACAACACGGAGTGAGTGAACCGGTAATTGAGATTCAATGATTGATGAAAATTGATTTGAAAAACAGTCTCGTATTGCTTGAAGAAAGAGTTTTGCAGTACGACGAAGGTTTTATGAGAAAGATCAATTTTCCATCAAAAATACTTTTTGTATTTGAAAAGAGTACACATTCGATGTGCTAAAGAAAAGAAGATATTCGCACATCGAACGGTTTTTCCAAAAGTATTTTTTCAATCAGAGATACTTTTTGTGTTTGAAAACATGAATACACATTCGACGTGCTAGAGAAAAGAAGGTTTGCACATCGAACGGTTTTTCCAAAAGTATTTGTCAATTCCAATCCTGGACCAAGGTTGATTCAAGAGTGAATCGCCCCATCGTTTCTATCCAGTTGTCAAAAGCTTGATCTTTAGAAAAGATCTCACATGTCACCCACCAAGAGCTTGTTTGATGTTGGCTCTAGAAGGATTTCCATCTTCATCGTGAATACTTCTACATATCACTCGGATGTTCCGGCAATACCACAAGGATAATCGTGGGACTCTCAATATATACTTACTTTCCACATTGTGTAAAACAGCAAGTTTTCATTAATTTTGTGTCCTAATGAGATATTGTGGATGATCTCTTGGCTCTAGACTCGATTGTGCATTTGGTTCCTATCTTGGGAGACTAGGGAGTGGGTCTCCTTCTTCAATATCAACAATCTCTAAGAGAAAGTCGATAGATTATGTAGGTTCCCGTGAGAATGAAACAAGCCCTTTTAAGAGGAACTTGAGTAGCTTGGGAAGTTAGTGCGGTCGTCCTTTGGGTCCATGACGTCTTGTCTTCAATCTTGGTGTTACCTTAGTAACCACCGAGAGCATATGTATTGAACCCGGTTTACGCCTAAGGTTGAATTAATGGAGGGCTATTTCTTTTCACCCTTTTCTCATTTCATTTCTTTTCATTCTTCAACCCCTTGATTGCTTACGAGACTTCATAACTAGAACCTTGTTGGGTTTATTCGATTCTAGCTCTATCTCGGTCCACACTCTTTCCAATTCTCACTTTTCTCCTTTTTTCAATATACCTAAGGACTCTACACTATCTAGTGGATTGTCCCTAGGTAGATCCCTCCGGTTCTGGCGGATCATGGGAACTAATACCTAACCTCACCATCCTTATAACTCCATGCATAAAGTAAAATGGTCGGTCTTTTGGTACAGTTCATTCCTTCACAAAACCAATTCAAAAATCATTTGGAAAATCAATCAAGGTACTTGTGATATAATATCAAAACATTTTGTACCTTAATTGTTTTGATCATTTAGAAATGCTCCCCCTCAACATGTGCTCTTATGATTTTTTGAAATTGTTTAGCACATGGAGGCAAGAGGTCTTTGAAAAATTTCTTAGATCTCAATTTCCGTGGAAAAAGCCATTTGATTTTCTTGGTAAATTCTCCCCCTCAATATGTGCGTTGGATATTTGAAAATCATTTTGCACATAGAGGCAAGAGGTTTTTGAAGTACTTTTCACGATTGCCAATAGTAACCATTCGCCCCCCCTCAATATGTGCATCGATATACGAAAGAGTTGAGCACATATTAGAGAGAACTTGCACTTTGAATCAAAAAGATAATCTTTTATCAAATTTCATAGTTAAATCACAAATTCTCCCCCGATCAAAAATATCAAACCCTTTGAGATTTTGGATCTCAAGTGATTTAATAAGGTTTAGAAAACATGGGAGAAAATGTGGCCTTGTTTAAATACTCATCTTGTTTTTGAATAAATGCTCCTCCTCAATCATGTGCATCATATATTGAAATCGTTTGGCACATGGAGGCAGGAGTGCCTTTAAAGGACTAAAACATATTTGAGATTTAAATCACGATCTCTCCCCCGATCAAAAATTTCAAACCAATTGAGATTTTGGATCCCGATTGATTTAAATCATTTGGAAAATTTTAGGGGAAAGACATGGCAAGACTTAATTTTTGAAAAATGACAGATGAGGACTAATAACAGACATTGAAGATTGTTAGTGTCAGGTATGATAGTTTTTAGGAGATCTTTAAGTAAAAGAAAACAATTTCACAATCAAACAAGAATAGAAAAAAATTTATTTTGAAAGATCTTGATTCTTAAAGAAAAATCATACCATGACATAACATTAAATCTTTATATCACCATTTATTTTGTACAATCCGGACTTTTATGAAGAAATATTGTTTGAAAATAATTTATTTTAAATCACTCTCCCCCTCAATCGATGACCGTAGTCGATGATTGAGTGACTTATAGTTTTGATAAAATGAAGTCCGGTGATTTTCAAAATTTAGTCGGTTTATTTTCAAAACCAATATTTTCCATTTTCAAAAACAATATTATTTGAAAATTGTTTAAAAAATGGTATAAAATTTCCTACACAAATATACGTTAGGTGGTTGAGAAGCTTATGTTGTTGTTGTAGGGCTTGGAAGAAAAACTGGCTGCTGATGCAGTGAGACTTCATACGTTGCATTTTAATGCCAACTGAGGTCAAATTTAAGCTCCGTTTCTTCATTTGTCAACCCAAGATATAGTTACCCTTTCATTTCGGCATCCAATCATCTTATATTGTGGGATCCGGATCGGGAACATTCTTATATACCAATATACCTGCATACGTTAGTGAACATACATACAGATATATGGTGGTCGACATCACCCAAACAACAATCGACTATTAAAAGTCAATTCAACATATCAATCAGTTCATATAAGGCATGGGATATATGTGTTCATCAAACTATAATCATCTAATCCTAACAATCTTATCCTAGGCACCTAGTCCTTTAACGTAGGTTAACAACATTTTTCAGTTAAGCATTTAGGATAATAAGATAAGATCGATAGATGATATAAATTTGAAAACATTCTCCCCCTCAATCAATGACTCATTTTCTGAAAAGTTTTAAAAGCGCTGAACTCATTGATTGAGTTTGCAAATTTATGAAAACTCCGATACTGATTGATTTTCAAGCAGCTCATTTACCACCATTTTGTTAAAACAAATATTTTTCTGAAGAATTTTAGAAGGAAAAATATTTGAGTAGGAACAATGATCCTTGACATACTTTCCTCATAATGTTTTAGGATATGTGCGAAATATTTGAAAATTTGTTTAGCGCAAGACACTTTCCTTTCTTGAAGATCGGGTTGCTATCTCGAAATAATAGCAAACCATTGTTTAAGCACGGGTCACGGTCTGAAATAAGCGTAAGCCATTTTTTTTGAAGTGCGGGTTCTGATCTGAAATAAGCGTAAGCCATATTTTGAGACATGTTTAGAAAGAAATATTTACACCTCCTGCTCGAACTTCATCTAAAGTCCGTGCCATTATTGAATGACATTTCTAAGACCGCAGATGTTATCGATACGGAAGACATGTCTTGAGAAACATATTTTGGAATTTTTAAATTTTCGATTTTTATGGGTTTTGTTGGTTTTATAATTTTCTATTTTGATTTTGATGGTTTTATATTTTTGTATTTTGCTTTTGAAAAATATATACAGATAGATTAGATTATATGGTTTAAGAAGATGATGATACGAGTGCGAGATAAGGATATCGAGCGACCCGTTGTAGAAGATAGAAGTCATCATCCCTAAAACTTTCACCACCAAAGCTTCCGAGGCTCTTGTATTGAAGAAAGAAATTGAACCATCTAAAAGTGAGACTTTGCGCTTCCCCCAAACCGAAAATCCTTTAGTGAAAGCGATTCAAAGCTTTCTTTCAAGCTTCCCTTAGCGGTGCACAAAGAAGCACACCGTATCATCGATCTTCTTGCTCCTTTTAAGAATGATCATTGATTCTTCGTTCGGGTTTATATCATCAACAAGAACAGCAACGTATCATCCCACTCATAAATAATCTTCTCACATTTCATAACTACTGAAGTCTGAAGTGATCCATACCAAAAATTTGTCAAGAAACCACTTCCCCCAAGTAGACGAATTGATGCAGTCAGTCTCTTAGACTAGAGCTGACGAACCCGAATACACAATTACCCAAAGACAAAGAAACTTATAACATCGAAGTAGCATATTAAGTCCGATATCCAAAGAATAACCCCGATGTATACTTTTCTCTCCTCTGATGATAGTGTATGAAGCTCACGAACCCGAAGTACCCGAATGCCCAAGGAGAGAATAACCGATAACACTGAAGAAGCATGTTGAATCACTGATTATCTCTGCGGATGACAATATTTGCGGATGTTAACTCCGAAATAAGTGATTATATCTCTGAATCACTGATTAAGCCCTCAAGTAAAACAATGATCATCTCCAATGTACACAATCTCTCCCACGATGATTGCGATAACATCAAAATCATCACACACTTGTGTACCTCTTTCATCTTGAAACTAATTCTTCCATCTCTTCCCCCATAGTTGGAATAAGAACACTAAACGCCATGAGTCAAACCTTGAGTTTCTCTGCGGTAATGACATTTGTCTTCCGGGATATCTTCAATCACTTAGAAGTATTAAGTTCATCAAGTTTACTCGCGTTTGAATCGTGTCTCCTTCCCCTCTTGGTTTTGATACTTGAATTAGCAACACATTGTAAGCCCATATACTCGAAATCATTTGAGAAGAACCTTAGAAGTCTTTGTGAGAATCAACTTGCTGAAGAATATGAGCAAGTCTAATTGGGGATTAAATTCGACATTTCACTCTCCCCCAGTTAGTGCTCTCCCCTAAACCGACAATCTGTTTGATAAATGCTCATATTAAGAAGAAGTCTTTAGATAATCAAATGCAACTCGTCTTTAGTCTTCTAACATGTAGCAGAGAATGTAGAACTGACTGTAGACTTGACCTTCTTCAAGATTGTCCAATTTGGGGAATATAAAGTCAACATCTTCTTCTCACCAAATGCATTCCTGTTAACTTATATATAGCAAATCCCCTTAACTCAAATCCCTCCCAATCAAACAAGAACAGAAATATGTTCATCAAGAAAATCCGCCTCGCAACTGGAAGCACTTTGTCATTAATCATATCAGCCCGTGAGAAGATGTTAACCAATGACTCTTAGTAGAAAACTCCATGTGAAGATGACCCGATATAAAGAAGCTCGGTTCTTACATGTGTTTGGAGCCATTTGACCATATATTCTAAAATATCAATCAACCATGCAGAAAATTCACACTTCTTCTCCCCCTCAAGAATTGCATACGGAGTTGCCATTCTTGATTGAATAAGTGAATATCTTTAAAATGTAGACTCTTCACACTTCTCCCCTTCAAAGGTTGCATATGATGTCGCCATCGTCATTATATTTGAACAAGTGGAATAAGAAAACAATCAATAGTAGTTCGGTTCACTTGATAACTGAAAGCGCATGGAAAAATCATGAAGCATGTTGATGAGAATGGTCATAAATAAGAAGATTTCTCTTCTTCCAAAGATAATGCGCACTGAAGCGTACACATTTCTTTTCTTTGAGGAACGAGGCTTGAACTGTTGTGTTCAAACGTCATAAGAAGATTTCTCTTCTTTTGAAGATAAAGCGCCTCAAACGTCACACTTTTCTTTTCTTTAGAGTACGAGGCATGAGCTGTTGTGTTCATACGTCATAATCTCTCTTTTCATCATCTCTTGGCAAACATGTAATCAACCCATTATCATTCGATGGGCTCTTTTCATGACAAACTAATGGAGAAACCCAATATGATGAATTTGACCACAAGTAAACTAACTTGAACTCGTGACTTAAACTTGCACATATGTAACAAAGAGCGGTGCGAGAGTTCATCCTCCATTGAATCTCCAAGTACTCTATACTCTTCATCCAATCAACCATCAAGTATAAGGCGTACATCACCTCTTGAAAATCCACAATTGAATGTGACCTTTGAGCACTACAACGTAACTCCTTAAAGTGATAGTTATTTTGTGGTGATAAGAGCCCAATTCCCCAGTGGTAAAAGAAAAGGAAAAGTCACCCAACAATAACTAGATTTCCAAGTCTTCATTTTTGATAATAAGCTCAAACAAGGATCATGAAGAATCTTCATCCAACCATCCCGATACCTTCGGATACTAAGTACACTCGCGTGATATTTCACTTCAACCTCAAATAAATAATAGCGAATTAACCCGTTGTCACATATTCGGTTAAAAGCTTAAATCTAGCCTCCTTTGGCGTTTTAAGTGAACTATGATAATGGTTTTCATCCCACCATGGTTAAAAGCACATAACCCGTAAAACCATGTAATAACCAAACCGCCATGACGAATATCCAAACACACATCCAATTCATGAAGTACACCTTTTATCCCTTCTTCAAGTAGAAGCCATAGCACCGACATCAAATAAGATCCGAAACACACTTTCCTTTCTCCGGGATGGTTCCATCATTACGGATTTTACAATTCTATGGTTTAAACCGAGAAATAGTTTCTTCGCGGGATTTTACAAAACCAAGAATAAACCGTAAGATAGATCCGAAATACACTTTACTATTACGGGATGTTTCCATTGTCACGGTTTTACAAGTCTATGATTTAAACAGAAATAGATTCTTCATGGATTTTACAAAATCAAGACAAAACCAGTAAACAATGTCGACTTGAATGTATTATGACAACTTTGGTTTCGGTGAATATCTATTTTAGGGAACATCACGGTTCATCGGTTCATTATCCAACATCAACATTGTCATCAACCATCCAATAAACACTTTGGAAAACACATCATTCACGCGTTACGTCGGCTAATGTTGTGACCACACAGTGAAGTAAACCCGATATACCAAACTTGATCATGAAGTAAAATTCCCAGTTTGTTACTTAAACTTGTACTAATCCTTGTGAAGAAGAAACGGTGTACCCAATGTACAAATCCTCTAGACATATCCTCAACTGCGTGAGACACCGAAGTGATAGTTACATTGTGGGTTAAGAGAGAAAGAATCACAACCGTAACTAAATCTCCAAGTCTTTATCACACTCAATAAATGCCCATAACAAGTCATCTTCGTAGAAGGGTAGAAAGAAAGAAGACGAAATAAGTAACCGCGCTCGGAAAACCTCACTGCAAATCCAAATAAGAAATACCGTACCAACAACCCCGTAGTCAACTTAGTTCCAATAACAATACAAGCCAAAATAAACCACATAACAAACCAATAATCATCATTAACTCACATAGCACAACATGTGTATGGCCCAAACTTGGTTACTTGTAATAATCGAGGCACGGTCCATGAAAATCAATCAAATCATCCAAGTTAAAGCCCATGATAATCTCCCAGTCTATATGAGATGAGATACATGTCCTCCAATATCCGTGAAAGTTTATGATCAAACTATCACTCATTCTCGAGAAATATCAATACTTAAATATCCATATTTTGAGATAGTAACATACGGATATCACAAATCTCAACACTTAAGTATTTATTTTATCACATAACGGATATCTTGGCCCCAACAAAAATTACAAGGAATCAAACGAACCCATGGCCCAAGTTTACTTGACAACCCCACGGTTTAATCTAGAGTCCAATAAAAATCCGGATATCCATTAAGGCCCATCAACAGCCCAGCACACATAACTGATCCAAATGCAATGCATACCCTAATCTTTCGGGTTTATAAAAACACACTTAACTCATTATTACCCTAAACTTTCGAAACCCTAATCATCTCTGAAAACTAGTCCGCCCCCATCATCACAGATATCACCCTTCTCCAAAACTTCATTCAACCTAAACCTAATCTCAATAACAAACGCCTCCATCAGTTTATGAGTAAAAAAAGTATGCTTATGTTCGGACACAAACAATATGCTTCGAACATCTTCATGACCTCGCCACAGGATTGGCTCGAATTCAATCATAAACGCCACAGGGATGGCTAAGAGGCGTGACAAAGGCTTCAAGATAGTACCACAGGTAGGTTTACATCCTTTTGATTTGTAATTGTTGATGACCTGAAATGAGTAACAAGATTAAGAGAGTAACGAAAAGTGTTATCACTCCAATCTTGTAGATTCTAATATTTAAGATGGTGCGAATATTAGTGAAGTGATACTTCAACAAATAGTAGATCAGTGATGTTTAAGTGGTTTCAAATTTTGATTCTTTGTTTCACACACAAGATACTGAGATCTATCCGTTTTTATTTTTATTAACCGAACTAGAAGAAGATGAAATCGCAAATGATTTTGTCTTTTCCTCATATACTTGGATATGATCATTTGAGCTTGGATTGATGATGGATAGATATTCGTGTTTAATGACCCGTGAGTCATGATGTTTCAAGTATGTCACAATTAAATAAACGAGATCACATATTTATGTTAATGTCAAGGTTTAGATTTGAATGATTTGTGATATAGAATTAAAGTAGAATGATGTTGATAGAGTCTTTGTCGGTGATGAAAATGGTTCAAGTCTCTTCATCTAATCAACAACTCGTTTCCATAATTTTGAAAAGTCGCTTGCTTTTAAAGACAAATTGCTTTCAAAAAAGACAATTTAGAGACCAGTAGTTTAGTCATAAGTCGCTACATCTTTCAAATCTCATTTTAAACAAAGCAAGTCGCTTTTCTTTAAACTCCACAAGTCGCTACTTCTTTTTCTTGACATAAGTCGCTATCAAAGCAACATCTTTCAAAAAAGATGATAAGTCGCTAACTTAAGTCGCTATCAAAACACCATCTCTCAAAAAAGATGACAAGTCGCTAACTTTTACTTAACAAATCGCTAACTTTTTCATAACAAGTAGCTAACTGACTTAAGGATAAGTCGCTACTATTTAACACCTCAAATCGCTTAGACCAGATACATAGAATCTGGACGACTTGTCAAGACAAGTCGCCATTGACTTTTTGACTTTTTCTCGGCGATTTTTCCGACCAAGTTTCCGACCAGCTTAACAAACCCAAAAAAGCATCATAAAGACACTTTGTGACCCAGTTAACCATTGTTTGACCACATGAAATAGACGGATTGACCACATGGTATATCACGGATACCAAAAATATGTTAAATAACTGTTTGGACCAAATATTGACAAAGGCAAAATTGTGAACTCAACCAGGACAGTTTTGGACCAAAAGATATCCATAAAGAAACTAATTTAACCTGTTTTTACCAAAAGAATAGGAAAAAGAAGTTTTCCAACCCAGAATAAATGCAAAAAAACAATTTAAATCATGTATTAAAACCGACGTATATCATCAAAACATAACCATGATACGAAACCACACAAGTTAACACAACACAATAACCTTGGCTCTGATACCAATTGTAGGATCTTAAATATTATTGTGTTGATGATTCGGGTGGACTTGGATGATGGAAATACATGTTAGCCATTTTAGAGAGAGAAAGAGATGAGAGGGTGTTTTCTTGGTAGAGACTTGCTTAACAAATGTAAGGTTAGATTATGAGAAAAGCACCACCCCTTCCAAGGATGGAAGGGTATTTATACTTACAGACTACACGACCTCCTGACGGCCTGTGGATCAGGTATACAGTGGGTAAAGACCCGTCCTTCCTCCACGGTGTTACACTAAACTAAACTACGCAACAAACTAACTAGTAAACTACTAAATAACGTGTAGCATATTGGATTTCATAAACACACTAAACCATAAGATCAAATAGGCGTACAAAGAGTTCTAGAGAGAGAAAGTTAGAGGTTTAGGGAACTTTAGTGAGAGAAAGAAAAGTCTTATTATGAGCTCCAACTCTCTACCTTGGGAGGTAGAGTATATTATAGTCATTACATAAATCGCCACCTAACGGGTGTGGATCAGGCATACAGTGGGTAAAGACCCGCCCGTCCTCCACGGTGTTACTTAAACTAAATACTACTTAACTTATAATAATCTACAACTACGAGCTTTCTAACGATTACATATACTTGAGGTGACCGACTCTTTAATACATGGATTTACTAAATCCTAACAATCTCCCCCTAAGGGAGGTCACCTCAAGATCACCTCAAACATACATTGAATACAAACAAATTTTACATAAAGATTGTTCTTGCATTCTTGATGTTGTCCATTGCTCTGAAGCTCGTAGTCATTGATTCTTCACATTGCATGTTAGGTTAATCCAAGTGGAGGTCTTTCTTGATCCACGTGATAATGAGTTTTGAGCCGGTTTGAGATCATCGGTGACAAGAAATCTCGAGATATCCATTGTGGTGTTGGTATTATGTGATGTTGTGACTTTCGGACCGACATGCTCACATTACGGATCATGAAATATTCTCATCGAGTAGCGGAAGCTTTCGTTGATTCATGATATTGGCGGCGCAGTAGCGAAGCATGGAGTGAAAATATTAGAGTCATTGATGCACTAATCATTATTTTTTGAGATGACCGTGTTAAGTGAGCATGCGGCTATAGATTGACCGCTTCATTACGATCACCGCAAGCGTGGGGCGTACTGCATACAACAGATTAGCAAAAATTGCACGAAAGTGTCTTTGATCACTTCGTTGAATTGAGTACACGGTTCCCGTTGATCGAGACAAGCTTTTGTGATCGGTATAATTCCAAAGAATTTCCTTGACAGGGTTTCGTAGTCTGCTCTAGTGTTCTCAAACCGAACGTCTCAAAGAAGACAACACAGTGAGTGAACGGTGAATAGAGATTCAGCGATTGATGAAAAGAGATTTGAAAACAATCGTGTATTGCTCAATAGAAATTGTTTTGCAATACAACGAAGGTTTTAATGAAAATCAATTATCAATCATAAAACACCTTTTGATTTGAAATATTCGTACACGGTCGATGTGCTAGAGAAAAGAGTTTTTTAAGCACAATGACCGGTTTTTCAAAGGTATCCGTCAATCCATAACCTAAACCAGGATTGATTCAAAAGATTGAATCGCCCCATTGTTTATGTTCAGTTGTCACATGGTTGATCTATAGAATAAATCTCACATGCCACCTACCAGGAGCTTGTTTGATGTTTGCTCCAGAAGGCTTTCCATCTTCATTGTGAATATGTTTGCATATCACTCGGATGTTCTGGCAATACCACAAGGATAATGCGTGGGACTCAAGATATAATCTCTTTCCACATTGTGTGAAGCAGAGTCTTCATTGAAAGTGTCCTAAGGAGATTTATTGATGATCTCGTGGCTCTAGACTCAATTTGTCCGTATTTGGATCTGTATCGGAGACTAGGGAGAGGGTCTCCTTCTTCAATATCAACAATCTCTAAGAGAAAGTCGATAGATAATGTCGGCTCCCCGTGAGAATGAAACAAGTCCTTTTAAGAGGAACTTGAGTGTTTGGGAGGTTGAGGTGCGGTGCGTCACCGGGTCCATGACATCTTGTCTTCAATACCGATGTTACCTTGGTAACCACCAATGTAAATGAATTGAACCCGGTTTACGCCCTAAGGTTGAATAATTGGAGGGCTATTTGTTTTCACCCTTTCTCATTCAATTCTTTTCATTCTTCAACCCCTTTCGTGCTTACCGAGACTTCATAGCTAGAACCTTGTTGGGTTTATTCGATACTAGCTCGGTCTTAGTCCGCACTCTTCCCATATCTCATTTTCTCCTTTTTTCAATATACCTAAGGACTTCTACACTATCTAGTGGATTGTCCTCGGTAGATCCCTCCGGTTCGGCGGATCATGGGAACAAATACCTAACCTTATTATCCTTATATCACCATACATAAAGTAAAGTTGGTCGGTCTATTTGGTATTGTTCATCTGCCATTGGAACCAATTGAAAACTATTTGAAAATCAATCCAGATACTTGTGATATATTATCAAAGCATTTTGTACCTGAATTGTTTTGATATTTTTAGAACAAGAGCTCCCCCTCAACATGTGCATCAAGTGTTTGAAATCGTTTTGCACACTGAGGCAAGAGAAAGAATTAACTTCTTTGATTACCATTTTCAAAAAAAATATCAACATCACTTCCCTAATCAAATCAAGTAGATAAAGCATATAAGGGAAGGATGAGGTTTTCATAAACTTGCTCCCCCTCAATATGTGCCTTGAGGTTTGAAAGAGTTTTGCACATACAAGAGGAACCCGCACATTGATATAAATTGATCACGTTTGGATCTTTGTGGTTTAAGATAGATGCTCCCCTCGACATGTGCATGGAAAATTTGAAATCGTTTGGCACATGTGGGATGGAGAGCTTGTACATCCTTATAAAACCATTTACCGATTTATCAGTTTAAATCCAATTTAAATCACAAATTCTCCCCCGATCACAATTATCAAATCATTTGAGATTTGTGATCTCTGTAGATTTAAATTGATTTTCAAAGCTTTTAAGGAGAATTGTTACTTGATTATGAAAATTCGGATTAATAGACTTTAAACTCCAATGATTAAACATGCATGAATATCTTTTGAAAACAATTGTATGACAAATAACCTTTTGATTTAATTGAAATCATTCTCCCCCTCAATCAATGACATAAGTTGTTGATTGAGAGATAGATCCTGTTACAAACTTTTAAGTCCAGATGATTATCAAAAATAGAGTCCGAATTATTTAAACAAAGCAATTAGTTTTCAGCAGATAAATGTTAATAGAATCAGAGCATGAGATTTGAAAAACAAGATAAGGCATGGCTCTGTTCTTACTTTGAAAAGCGTTACTGCCTGAAAAGACAATAAACCATTGTTTCACTTTCTCCCAAAAATATTTTTTTATTTATTTTTTATTTTTTTTAAATTCGAACAACATCTAAAGTCCCGTGTCATTCTTTGAATGACAATATCAAGACCGTAGATATAATCGAATCTAGAGAAACATGACAAATGACAATATTTTTTGAAGATTTTTCGAATTTTTCGAATTTTTAGGGATTTTTGAAAGTTTTGTATTTTTCTATTTGCTTTTTGTTGGTTTTATAATTTTGTATTTTGTTTTTCGAAAAAAATATTTACAGGGGATAGATGAAGGAAACCTTTTACTCCTCTTCTTCCTTTTGAAGGCGTTTGAGTGTTTACGGTTGTAGGCTCTTAAGATCCATCGTGGAAGAATAAACTCAAAACGTTCTCTAGGAAGAGCTTTGGTGAAGATGTCGCTAGCGGTATTCGGTCCTCACAAAGTAAAGTTCCACCACACGTTTTCAACTTGCTCACGATGAAATGATGTCGAATGTCGATGTGCTTTGCTCTTGAGTGTTGTGCGTTGTTACATGAGAGAGCAATAGCACTTTTATTATCATAGTACGGAGGGATTTTATTGAATTCAAAGCCATAGTCGATAATTGGGATCTCATCCATAGGATTTGAGCACAATAAGATGACATGGCTATGTATTCCGCCTCTGTAGAGAAATAAAGTACTCATTTGCTTTTTAAAGACCACTCACAAGCTTATCACCCAAAAACCGAGCACCTCGGGCGTGCCGACGAGTATCTTGACATCTGCGCATGATCAACATCGCATAGGTCGTTAGTGACATACTGGTGTCCTTGGTACCAAAGTCCCATATTGATGGTTCCTTGGAGATACCGAAGACCCGTTTAACCGCTTCAAGGTGCTTTTAATAGGCTTAGCACGGTATCTAGCACACATGCAAACAACGAACAAGATGTACGGTCACTAGGCATGAGGTACATCGGGGATCGATCATACTACGATATTTCGTTTGGTCTACCATGATCCACGAGTGGTCCTCATCTAGTTTGATACGTTCAATCATGGGGGTGTCAACGAGGTCACTTGAATCAAATCCAAATTTCTTTAAAATATCATTTGCATATTTAGATTGATTTATGAAAATGCCTCCGGACTTTGTGAAATTTGTAGTCCTAAGAAAATGACATTTGTCCCATCATTGACATTTGAAATTTAGAACCCATTTCATTTGAAAACGGTCACACTCATTAGGGTCGGTCGAGGCAAAGATGATATCATCAACATAAATTTGAGCGTGAATTAAATGTTTGCACGACTTCACGGTGTACAATGTTAGATCAATTGCTCCTTTCTTGAATCCGGTAGATAGAAGAAACTTTGATAGCGTATCATACCATGCCCTTGGAGCTTGCTTTAAACCGTAAAGAGCCTTCTTCAAACGATAAGCGTGAGTAGGATGCTCGGATTCACAAAGCCTTCATGTTGGGCGGCGTGAGCGACTTCTTTAAGATCTCCGTTCGAAATGTCATCTTTACATCCATCTGATAGACTACCATGTTCTTACTAGCAGCATTAGCCAAGAAGATTCTGATTTCCTCGATTCGAGCAACATGAGCAAAAGATTCTTCAATGTCAATACCCTCCTCTTGACGGTATCCTTTAGTAACCAATCGAGCCTTGTTCTTTAACACATCACCATGCTCATCAAGTTTCACTTTGAAGATCCATTTTAGAGTAATGATCATAGCACAATATGGAGCAGGTACTAATTCCCATACATCAAGTCGATCAAACTCATGAATTTCTTCTTGCATAGCATTGAACCGCAGCCTTCATTCATGGCGGTTTAACATCTTTTGGTTCGATCTTAGAGAGTACGAGTTGAAGAAGCACCATAAGGCATCGGTTGCAAATTGTTTCCGTGTGGATCTTTGGACGAGAGGATTTCCAATGATGTTGTCTAATGGATGATCGTGAGTCCATTTTACGAGGTGTTCATGTGGCGGTTGTTGAGGGATCAAGTAGCGAGTCGATGTCTCCACAAGAAGATGGTTCGATGATGATTCGGGAGCAAATATGTTTTCAAATGGAGCATCTTCAGGAGTAGCAAATGGATTTACTTCATCATTGATGCGAAGCAGTTCCATGATGTACATTCAAGATTGATGATTTGTTGATGAGACAGTGATCGGCGACGCTTCTTGACTTAATGATATTGAGGCCGAAGGATTGACTTCATTCACGGGGATATGGCGACCTCTGTTGTAGGAATCGGCAGTTCATTAGCACTTGGCTCATAATGTTCATCAAACATAGGATCAAACAATTTCTTTAAATCATCTTGGATGGAGGTACATATGGAGTTCTTGGAGAAGAATTTGGTACAAGGGATGAACCAATGGGACTGTTTTGAAGTCGGGTCTGAATCTGGATTGTCGAAGAGCCATTTGACCGGTCGACTCATCGAGCGTAACGTGAATTGTTTCCATGATATTTCGGGTTCTCTTGTTGTAGATTCGGTAACCCTTCTTGTTAGGTGCATACCCAACAAAACTCCAATATCGCCTTTGCTCTTAATTTACCTAACTCTTGACCGTCATTTGTTGGATAGTACAAAGCACCAAACACACGAAGGTAGGAGAGATCGGGTTTTCGTTTATGAACAAGTTCATATGGAGTTTTTCCATGAGAGGTGTGTATAAGGGAGCGATTTTGGGTGTAGCATGCGGTGGCAATGGCTTGACCCATAGAAACATTGGAACCTTGAATAAATAAGCATTGTTCTTGCGGCTTCTACAAGAGTTCGATTTAGTCTTTCAACTACACCGATTACGTTGAGGAGTTCGTGGAACACTTCTTTGATGGTGATTCCAACACTTTCATAAAAGCGAATTAAGTCTTTGTTGACAAACTCGTGCCATTGTGCATTCGAACAATTACGATTGTATTGTTGAGTCGAACACAAGTTGTTTGATTAGTTTGATGATGACATCGGGTTTCATCCTTTGTCCTCAAAATTTTACCCAAGTAAATCGAGAGTAGTCATCAACAACTACTAGAATGTATTTCTTCCCATTTATCGTTTGCACTCTCATTGGTCCGCATGGATCCATATGAAGGTATGAAGAACTTCCATTCTGAAATTTGTGGGTTTTGGTTTGTGGGCATATTTTGTGCTTTTACCCAATGGCAAGTGAACAAAGATGATCCTTTTCATATTTTAATGGGGGTAAGCCTCGACAAGATCCTTTACGGAAAGGTTGTTTATGGTGCGAAGTTCAAGTGATTGAGGCGACGATACCATAACCAAGACTTTGTTTTAGAAGCCTTTGATAGCAAGCGATTGGAGAGGACTTCATCATGTCATCGATAGAGATGGTGTATAGGTTAGAACCTCGAGTACCTCTTAATAATTCAACACCATCAAGTTCTCTAACAAAGCAAGTATGTTTTCTAAAGCCACTTCTAGATCGGAATCGCAGAATTGACCAACGAGAGAACAGTTGTGAACAAGACCTTCCACATAATATACCACAAATCACACTTTACCAACCACATAATCTCCATAACCCATAATAGCTCCAAAATGGTGGTTCCGAATCTAAGCGTCCCGATGAATTTACTCACGAAGTTCATGAGCGCGACCGGTCTCCAATCATATGCTTGGAACGACTGAGTCCGGTACCACGAGCGATTTGAGCGATCTGCGGTTGAACACAGAACAAGAATGGATAATCGGATAATTGGGATCCCCATGCAAGAATGGGTTCCATTTGGTTAGTAATGATGATTGGAACACCCACATCGAAAATAGAAGCAATGGAATCATTATGAATAGATGCGATACTAGTGTGCAGATTAGCCCTATTCAAAGTATGTTCACTTCTTAAGGAATAGTTCTACCAAGAGGCATCCATTTTCTAGTGGGCATTATCTGATTAACCTTATGGCCAACAGGTATCCATTGATAACCTATCTTACTAAATGTTCTCCTTGTGGGTTTCCACTGTTTTCTAACTTTCTTTCGCCTTTGCCTTTTAGCCTTCTTAGAATGATTTTTGCATTAACAATATTAACTGGGGATTTGACCGCATTAGACAAAGCATTCACACCACATTCATGATAAGTAACAGAGTTCAAGCAGACATCATTAGAAGGTTTGCAATTAGTATCAAAATTCGAATTAATTACAGTACGCCTACGGCTAATACTAGAATCAACACGATTCGTTTTATTCGACTCAAGCTTAAAGTTCCTAGGTTGGTCTTCTACTCTCTTCCAATGCACATTCTTAGCTTGCGAGGTCCTATAATTCCTTGTATTGTCTTGAGACTTTGACATGCTCCCTTTAATGTCACCGATTACTCTATAGAGGAATGGGAACATTAGTTGGTTTTGCTACTCTTTGCATCTCTGTTTAGATGTCTTTGGGATCCGAATTACATGCAGGCACACTAAGGTTCACTTTCTTAACACTAGAAGTCTGGGATTTGTACTCTAGAAGGCATACTAGAGTTCGATTTCTTAGCTTTAACAGATCCGGAATCGAACTACTTGAAGGTATACTACAGTTCACATTCAAAACATCGGGCATCGAATGGATATCATACTTGGCACTAGGCATAGAACACGGAATCAAAGGATTAACTCTCTCACCTAAAGACTTAGGGCATATTGTGATTAAGCATTCTAGAATTTCTTGAGATCGTTTGAAATATAAGCATGCATGCCCAATTGCATTGTCAAGTGGTTTTTCTAACTTATCCTCTTCAACAATCTCATGGAGACATTCTAGACAATCCTTAAGGGATGAGAAATATGTTTGAATAGCAAGTTTGTTATTCCTGAGATGAGGAGGAACATATTTCACAGACAAAGCATATTTATTACAGACAGTTACCTTTGATCCACCATTCTCCCCATTGGTCATTGGCATTTTCCCTTTTACATGGCTCTTCAGATTCTCAATTTCCTTTTGCAATGAAGCTATTTGTTCGGTATTTTTGTTACGGTGACCTTTATTGATTCAAATAGCTCATTGAAATGACGTTTAATCTTTTCATTTTCTTCAAGAAAGCTTTCGTTTTCCTTTTGTAATGCATTTACTAAGTTTTGAAGATGAAACGTTTGAGAATTCGAGAATCTAAAGGAGGAGACATTTGGGAACCGGTCACATTGTTCTTTTGACCATTTAATTGAGAGATTTGGGCTTTCAACTTTCGATCGTGTTACAATGAGCTTGAATTTGTTCATCCGTTTGTTAATTTGAAAACTCGCATCAAACTCGGAGCATCGAGGATGTCTTGATATTTGAAGTTTTGACATTTTCTTTAAGATGTTGATATTTTAGTTGTAAATTAAAATGCTCAACCTCTAGTTTAGAAAATGTTTAACCAAATTGTCGTGATCATCCGGTTCAATTTTCTCATTTAGTTTAGAATTAGTCTTTTCAAGCTCAACGACACGATCATGGGAGACTTTCGAGAACAACAGATAATTCATGAAATTGAGAAGCATTAATGGAACAATTTGTAGCGATGAAAACACATCTTGAGCAACACATTCGGTAATAAGAGTCTCATTCAATATATGCAAGTTCTTCCTCTCAATCTCATTATATTTTAGTGCTCGCTCATAGTCACTAACCTCAACTATCATTGCATCAAATTCCTTTTCCATTTCTTTAATGTCTAAATTCATTCCCTTTTAAGACTTTCAAAATGATCTTTTAGTTGTTTAAAGAAAGGCATGACTTCATTAAATAACATTCTTTTGTTTGCTCAAAACCCTTTCCCATTCGGTTATGCCGGTGGGTGTGATCCTTTTCTTACAAGTTTTCTCAAAATCAACAAATAGTTGAAAAATAACATATTGACCGATTAAGGTCTTGCTTTTAGTGGCAATAGTCCTAGGAACTAAATGCATTGGTGTATTGGGAGGATACACGGTCGTGAAGGCATTTTCCTAAAGGGGTTTGTTACAACAAGATTCTCTGTTTTTTCTTATCTAAATCCTTTTCCGAACACTTGTTAGGTGTTAACAACGTCCCGAGGCTTAAACATGTTCAAGGAAATCCAATTCTCCTTTTGTAATCATGGGGTATGATATTTATTTTCTTCTCTTTACACTTAGGATCACCTAGTTTCTTGTTCATCTTTTCCTAGTGACTTCATCGATTTCTTATCTTCCTCGGTTGCACTCAACGCAACTAGGTTTTTGTCTAGTCTTAAGGATTTCATTGCCATCATAAAGAACCTTATGAGCATTTCTAGCCTTTTAATGACCTCTGGATTTGGTTCCTCAACAAGGGAATGCTATGCTTATCGCTTAGATTCTATGCTTAGTGATTAAGTGAGCGATCGAATGGTATTTCCTTGTGCGTACAACTTATTTTCAAGCTTGTTCTTCAAGGTTTTAGATTAGAAAAATCATTCAAAAGTTTTGATTCCTTAGCACCGAATTCTTGCTTAACCATTTTAACATTTTCTTGAAGTTCTTGTTTTGCTTAGCGCTTTAGAAAGCTTTTCTTGTAAGGAGTTTAACTCTTGTTTTAATACTTCTTCTAAATCTACTTTTTCTAATAGTTATGCGCATTTGGTCATCCATTTCACCTCACGGTGGTCAACTCAAATTTTGCACGTTGTTCATAAATAGCAACACGTTCTTTATAGGTATTCGGTTTAGAGATGACAGAATCATCGAGGGCACATGCGGTGAATTCATCAAAACATAATCATTGTTGACTGCGAGAAGATGCATCACTTGGTACAATCTCACTTTCACTTTGTTTCACATATTGATCATATGGGACAACATTGATATTACCCATATTTTCAATATCGACTCAATAATTACAGTTGATTGTGCCGTTATGTATCTTTTGCTCATCAACTTCATCGTATAATTTTAATACCTCGAAATGATTTTGTCTTTGGATGGACCACTTGTGGTGATGAAGAGACTTTAGGAGACCATTGGAGAAATGCTAGCCATGAAAATGGTTTGTGCGATGGGTTCTTCATCAACATCAGTCGTATGCATCACAATCGACTACTTGAAAGGCATTCGATGATTATTGCCTATCTCTAAATTGGTTGCTCATCCACATCGCATCATATGTCTCGGCATTTCCTTGACCAAAAACAACAACTCCTCTTCATCCAAAGCGCACCATTATCCCGAGCTTGCACAAGCAACATCTTATCCACAAGTACTATGCATTACGAGGCGTTTTGGCGATGTGCGGTTCCTTGCAATGTGTCCTCACCTCCACAATTGTAACACTTGATCGGCTTTACTTGTCCTTGATTTCCATTCCTTCCTCTATTCGATTTTCCACATACCCTCCTCTACTCCACCTCTTCTTTGTTCATATTGTCTTTCTTGAGTGGTTGTCTGTAACCTTTCCATCTCGACCAAAGCATGGTTGTGTAGATTGGATGCGATCCCGATTTCATTGTTAGTGTGAAGTTTGTTGGTATGTGAGAGAAGGTTAAGTTTTGTTTAACCATATAAGCCGACTTATTGATAAAGTGTTCCATAACAAGATTGGCATCAAATTTGTTTGAAGCATGGATCTTGAATGACTTGAGATGCTTTGGTAGTGGTTCCATCATTGGTGAAAAATGCGGTTGAATCATTTGATGAACTTGTTTCTCCCGATTGGTTTTGAATCGCTCGAATCCTTTTTCAAACATAGCATGTCTCTCATTCGAGGAAGGAAGGCATCTGATTGCTCATAGTTTGTATTCTTCAATCCTTTAGTGAGCTCCACGTATGACAAACTTGTGCCATTCGGGATTCATGTTGTTCACAAATTTTGAGTTCGGTGAATGTTAGGCATAGTCATTTTGATGTTCCTCATATCATTAACAAGCTTGTGGAATCTCACATAGTACTCATAGACACTCTCATCGGTTTCATATTGAAGTGTTCAAATTCATCATAGAATTGTGATTCTCTGTCTTCCATAGTTAATTCGAACACGAGAGAAGCATCTTGACATTATCCCACACCGCCTTGGCTTCGGTGTTGTGATTGATCGACTTGTAGATATCTTTTGGAAGACCTTGAAGTATGATGTTAGAAGCCACGATATCGACATCGAATCTCTTTTTCTCCTTATCATCGAGCTCATCATATGTCTTTGGTGCATCTATTCCATAGATCATTGTTCCATCTTCGGATGTATCAATTAGGCCTCTAGTAGTCTCAACCCGATACGGTCCTTCATCAATGGATTTGAGAATGTTGACTCCATTTTCCTTTCCAAGAGAGTACAATCGATTCGTTGAGCCCAAGAATCGTAGTCGATTCTGTCAAGCATGGGTGGGCGAGTATCCGAACCACCGCTTGAACATCCTCGGCAACGATGGAGATGATTGTAGGAGCGTTGGCGAGACATGATGACAGATTAAGCGGGATTTTATAACTCTCGATTAAACGGAAATAGATTCTTTCACGGATTTTACTAAATCAAGATAAAACCGTATTACAGACAGAGTCAACCAAGTCGCTAAGAAAACCTGAACCAAGTCGCTAAGCACCAAGTTGCTAGTAAAATTTTGACAGCAAGTCGCTAAGCACCAAATCGCTAAGTTGTCAAGTCGCTAAAGAGCAACTCGCTAAGAACCAAATCGCTAGCAAAATTTTGACAGCAAGTCGCTAAGTTGTCAAGTCGCTAAAGAGCAACTCGCTAAGCACCAAATCGCTAACACCAAGTCGCTAACAAACTTAAGTACAAGTCGCTAACTTTCACCAAGTCGCTACCCGTAGTGGAGACTCCACTAAGTATCTTGTTTGTCGGCTTGTCTCAATAGACAAGTCGCTAGCTCAACTCGCTAAGGCCTTGACTACAACTCGCTACCAAATTACAAAGCAAGTCGCTAGCAAGAAAACATATCCGTGGCTTAAGTCGCTAGCAAGAAAAACACATAAACACCACTTTTCAATCCAAAACAACCCAACCACGATGATTCAAGCTTAACAAATCAAAACCCAAGCACATACCATGATTCTAAACACAAACTACACTCAAGTTTCAAACTTTAACACTAGAAATGATCCAAATGATGCAAAACCACTAAACTTTTTCAAACTCTAAAACCACCTAAAAGTCACTAGAAATCCAAAGATATGTAAGAGATGATCAAACCATGGCTCTTGATACCATTTGTAGCATATTGGATTTCATAAACACACTAAACCATAAGATCAAATAGGCGTAAAGAGTTCTAGAGAGAAAGTTAGAGGTTTAGGGAACTTTAGTGAGAGAAAGAAAAGTCTTATTATGAGCTCCAACTCTACCTTGGGAGGTAGAGAGTATTTATAATCATTACATAAATCGCCACCTAACGCACGTGGATCGGGCATACGATGGGTAAAGACCCGTCCAGTCCTCCACGGTGTTACTTAAACTAAATACTACTTAACTTATAATACTCTACGACTACGAGCTTTCTAACGATTACATATACTTGAGGTGACCGACTCTTTAATACATGGATTTACTAAATCCTAACATAACGTAAATAACAACAAGTCTACGAGCTAATATATGCTAGACCATAATTGGGGTGACCGACACTTTAACATGGAATTTCCAATTCCTAACAAAATATTTTGTGCAGGTACAAGACTCAGAGAACTACAACTTTGTATTTTTGATTTGGGAAGACTCCTTCATGGAGTTTTGGGCTCTCAAATGGATGAAATTATGCAATCATCATGTTGATTATTTAGGATTATATGGGTTTCACTTATTTTGGAATAGGTCCGAAAGTAAGTGGGAGCCCAATTTATGGTTTTTATGATTTGACCCTATTTGACCACTCGGTTTTCATGGTGGATCATGAAACCGAGCATAGGATTTCATCGGTTGAGGTTTTGCATGTCGATTGTGATTGTGTTTCATTTATTTTGTTTTTTATATATGTTGTGACTTGTGTCAATTGCAAAACATTTTCGAAACTAAGAATGAAACTCAAATGTTTTTAAAAACAATGATAATTAATTAGAGTTTTGCACTATTTTATCAATGATCGAAAAACTTGGCTTTTATAACCTTTAAGGGTGCCAATCTAGGGTTTGGTTGATACTGTAATTTTCTTCCGTGATAAAACGTGCAATTACATTGTTTTATAAAACGCTTAAATTGAGTTTTGCACTATTTTACCAATGATCGAAATACTTGGGTTTTATAACCTTTGAGGGTGTCGATCTAGGGTTTGGTTTACACTGTAATTTTCTCCCGTGATAAAATGTGCAATTACATTATTTTATAAAATGCTTAAATTGAGTTTTGCACTATTTTACCAATGATCGAAATACTTGGGTTTTATAACCTTTGAGGGTGTCGATTTAGGGTTTGGTTTACACTGTAGTTATCTCCCGTGACAAAACGTACAACACTTAAATGGTTAATTGTGATGCGTATTATTTTATGTATTGTCCTCTTTTATTTATATCCACTTAGGTAGCATATTAGAACAAATCGGACATGTTGACACATAAATAGTTAAAACAATTCATAGACTTAAGTTAAGAAAACCGTTTTTTTAACTTGTGCTACGAAGAATGAATGCTTCGTAGACCTTTTTGATTAAACATTCTTTATAAAATACTAGTTAGATACTCGCGCACAGCTGCGGCGATAAATATAGTAAATGAATTGCTAACCCAACTCTCTTCGCAATTCCCTACCCGCTTAGTGAATTCATTTCACAACACACCAAATATATATGTGTTAGTTGTATGTGTTTGTTTGGGTTTTCCGTATCTTTCCCGTGACATAATTATTCCCGCATATAAAAAGACCTTCACAATATCTTTCCCGTCAAACACTTTCCCAAAAGTAAATGATTTTGATAATATAGTTATAAAAATTTGAATCAAAATAAAATAAACCTACTAAAAATGTAAAAACTAAAACTCATAAAAATATATCAAAATGGATGTTGAATTAAAGAGCACAAAATTTTAAAAATATGGTGAAATTAGATCATAAAAAATTAAGCAGTTAAAAGATATTTAAATTTAAAAATAAAGGTGATTAATTAGTTAGGAAGTGGCGTATGTTACTTACATTATTGGAGCTCTTTATTTTAGTTTGTTAGAAACTCCTCCTTTTTGTTATTTTTAGTTAGAGAAATGACATGTCACCGATGATTGGACTCCTTATCTTAATTTTTTGTGGGCCACAACTTAAATCTTTATATAGTAGTATAGATATACCCAATTTTAGTCATTGTCGTTCAATTGCTTAAGATCACTTGCAATTGCCTTTTGCTCTACGTGAGACGTACGTGAATTGCAACCCAAGGTGATTATCCTCTATGTGTGATACCTAGAGCCATTCTCACATGTTCTCAAATTGGATGACTTAATCGAGTTAAGCGGTGAGATTCTTAAGCCCGAGGCAAAGATAGGACTAAACATGCCCACATGACACTAGTTGCACGTTCTCTCGATGCCATAGGTCCCATAAATATCTAAAAGTTGCACTTGTAATTCAATTGGTGATCGTCGCCTACCAATTAAATCTACTATTGCTAGTACATCAACTTATGTGATAGCAGAAGCTCAATGTGGATCTTAGCCTTTTCATAAATTAATTGTTTTAATTATAAAACTTGGGAAGTTAATTTATAAAAGGATAATTATCGAAAAACTAAAATTGAACTTTGTAAATTCTATTATTGGAATTAATGCAACATAAACCGTAAACAGTAGTTTGTTCTTTTCTTGAAGAAGACAAACCGTATCTCCTTTCCTTGTAAAAAAGAGAGAGACTCCTTCCTATCCTTTTTCCTTGTTCGAGAAAGCTATAATAGGAACGCTTGAATTGTCCGATTTTAATTAAACTCAAAGCAAACTTACTTGTGAAATTGTTATGTATTGCGAAATTCAAAAGGTTAAGTATGATTGCGCGTCTTATTCTTTTAATTCAAATTCATTACCCTTATTCGGTTTTGAAGTCTTTGAAACATATAAGACATTTGGATAACTAGAGAACATGTTTCTATAGCTACCAAAATGATAACATCTTGATATCATCAAGACAATTTATGAGTTTTAGTTAGAAAACGGGAATATCGCCATACAAGCAGTGAAGGCAGTAACTAACTAATAAAGGTGTTACACCCTTGTGGCTAGATAGGCCAATTTAGGAGGAATTGCATGCCAATTTTCAAGTTAAAGAATAACATATATGGATGGTCCATCATCTATAGAACTTGACACACTTTCTTGGATATCCAAGTACATGTTGCTAGTCTATATGACTCACATTAGCAATAATGTGTAGACATCAAGATAAGTAAAGTTAATAAAATGTAACTTGCCTTCAACTAGTGAAGAAACACTTATAATGTTGTCTAACCCAGTGAGAGCAACGCGTTTTATTTCTGAAATGACATACTTGTAGTCTTGTCTAATTCAGTGAGAGCTATGAGCTTTTTCACATTGCAGGCGTCCCATTTTATTTATGGCTTGCCGTTAAATAATTAATTATTTTACAAGTGTGAAACATTATTATTTAGTAAGTCATTTTTATAAATATATAAAAACTACTACCTCGGAGAATGTTTTATTAACCAAGTGTAATATGTTTGTTTAGAAAGTCATTTTTATAAATATATAAAAACTACTACCTCGGTCGTCAGATTTGACTTTTTGAATTTTTTTTGTTCAACTTTAACAGTAAATATTTTTATTTGTGTTATATAATACTTGATTCAAAATATATGAATGGATTGAGTTTCAAATGTATTTTAATTGGTATAATTTTTATCAAGTATTATATAGCACAAATAAAAATGTTTAAGGTCAAAGTTAAACCAAAAGACTCTGAAAAGTCAAACCTGACACTTATTTTGAGACGGATAAAGTAGTAAGAGCACCCGTAATGAGTCAAGTTGGCAATAGCTTTTTACTATTTTAAAAAGACTTTTAGAGGTGTCTTATTGCATTGTATCAATAACTTTTCTAAAAGCTTTATATAAAGACTTGAAAAACATCAAGTCTTTCTCAAAAGCTTTAGCTAATAAATATAGTGTGTATTAAATGCATTAAATACTTTAAGTCATTGAAGACTTGTAGCAATGTAATTTTGACAATCAACAGGATAAGCGAGTGTTGGAAAACCGCGATGCGTGGGATTCTTTATAGGCGTGAATTTGGGCGGTGAATGGCCGGAAAATTTGTTTGGATAGAACTTTGCAAATACAATTAAAACCTTAGGGACTATTTTCGGCTCTGAAGGACTTACTTTATGTGACACTTAAACCTTAGGGACTATTTTTGCCAAATTTCTATAGATAGGTACTAATTCTACGGAACTGCTGCAATGACAACTTAGGCCTTAAGGACTATTTTTGCCAAATTGCTAAAGATAGCATTAATCTTCGAGACTTCTGCTGCAACGACTTGAGCTTTAGAAATTTATTTTTTAGAGTTAAGTGACATTCGTTTAATCTGCCAAGCGTTTAATGCACCTAGTTTGCAAAACTTGTTTTGTTTGCCATATGTACGATAAATAGTATATAGATACAATTTGGTTAAAACAATCCTAGCTACAACAGTTTTAAATTTACAAACGGTGTATGTAGAAAGCAAGTAATTCGAAGAAAACCCGCCAACCGTATGTGATGTTATTTCCTTAGCAATAATATGCAATGTAATATTTGAAGATGATACTACTTACAATAGAAACAAGATTTTCATTATAATAACTCAGAAAAATACATATAAATGTTGTAGTTGGGAGACTTTATGAAGATGATAATTGCTTAGAAAATGTAATGTTTGTGAAAAACAATAACAGCTTGAATCTATTTGGTGAATGGTAGGACAAGAAGTCGGAACAATAATGGAATAAAAGACCTTAATGGCTACACCTAATTGATTTTCATATTTTCATTCGTTACAGTTCTTTATATTATGTAGAGTAGCTTTATACTCCGTATTTAAATTTATAAATACTCGTATCATGTTTTACAAGACGTGAATCGTGTATAGCGACGAGATCTTATAATAATGAATAGTTATAGTGATATTTGTGGTTAAGTTTTTCATGTAATGTTTAGCGATTAATGTTTTACTGACTTGTCGTCATCCGAGATAATAGACGACGTCATCTGAGTTCCGTTTAACAAATTGAGATTGAAATTTGAATCGGATTGTGATGAATATATTTTGAAAAAATGGTAAAAATTAGATAATTTTATAAACAACATTTGTGGCAAAATATAAGGACATTTAGTAATTCAACATTTTCTTTTTATATGTATATAAGAGATCGAGATATTACTAATTGATATTAAAGGTATATTATTAACTATATATTTTTTATTTTGAGAGTTTTAATCATAATTATACATTCTTTATATGTGGTAGTTGCTAGAAGTAAAACTAGTATTAAGAGAACTATAATTTTTCCAAAATTATACACCAACATACATTATCTAGGGTTGAGTATCGGTTTCGGACCGATCAAGACCGAGACCGAATTAGCTTAAATAGAGGCGGAGCCAAAAATTTGTATTAAGGTGGGCTCAAATTTTTTTTCTCAATAATAACATACAATACTTTAATTAATTGAGAAAACAGACAAAACAGACAAACGTTGAATTATAGTGAAAATGAGGAATTGAAAAAAAAACAAAAAAAAACGTCATTATTTATTAGATATGAGTCATTGGCAAATATTAGACTGACGACTCTATGAAACATACTTAAAAGGCTAGAAGAGTGAATATAGAAAGCTAATTGCAAGAGATATGTATTATCTTAAACCAAAACAAATACTAATAATTACATATCATCTCTTTATTGTGTATTCTTTAAGCCAAAATGAAAAGAGCTTTATCCAAAGCTAAAATTGCTTTTTCCTGAGTAAACTTACTAGTTTACTACTTCGTGAACAAATGCAATGTACTTTCGACTAGGGCTGAGCGTCGGTCTAAAACGAACCGAACCGACCCGAACCGACAAAATCGAAAACCGAAATCTATGAAAAACCTACTTCGGTTTTGTGTCGGGCCGTCGGTTCGGTTCGTTTTAGGTGTATTTAGGTGTGTTTTTGTCGGTTTTGGGCCGAACCGAATCGAACCGAACCAAACCGAAACCGAAAACACATAAAACATGAAACCGAAACCGAACCGACGGGCTGTCGGTTCGGCTCGATTTTTGTCGGTTCGGTCGGTTTTGTCGGGCCGGTTCGGTTTTGGACCTTTAATGCTCAACCCTACTTTCGACATTTTAGAGAGTATTTTATTGCTATATGCCTATATCCAAGAAAGTTGACTAATGTATTTCTCTTCCTTTTTCTTCTTCACCTGGCTCGCTTGTAAAATCTCTGATCTCCGGCCGAAATAATTTTTTTCGTTTTTCTATCTTCTCCTTTTTATAACTTAGATTTAAGCTAGTTGGTCCAGTTGGGGGTGGCCGAGCACCCTCTAGCCCCTCTACTGGCTCCGTCCCTGAGCCCAAAAGCCAAGACCGAGGACTGGACCGAATATAGTTGGACTGGTCCGGTCCGGTCTAGGTCGGTCCATATGTTGCGAAATTTTGTTGGCATACCTTCGTTCCAATCTTGTACAAATTCTGAAATTGATCTTGGCAATACCCAAAACACGTAATGTACATAGAACTTTATTTAAAGCAAAAAGACAATACTTAAAATAACTCAGCCGTAGATCCATTGCCAACCAAACTTTTCTTCAATTATGGGTAAACCCGTTCTATTTCTATTTTAAAAAAAAATGACATATAACTTGCGCATTCGTGTTATACACTAACAGCACTTTGAATTTAGGTTATTTGATGCTAGTATTGTTTTAACTTTTAAGGTATATCAATATATATAATGAATCATTTGTCTTCAGTTTAAATGAACCTCACTCATTTTATCAAAAAATCTATCACTCCTTTTATAAGTAGGCCTAGTCGAGTTGTTAGTCCTGGCCTAGTGAAATGGTGCACTCACATGGTTCTTATATTTTAGTGGCCACACCCAACTTCCATATATCTTCTTGTTTTGGGGTAGCTTGGTTGGCAATTGGAAGTATCATATGAATCATCGATATGATCAATAGCAAGCTAGTCACTTTTGAGTTTTGATTTATGGTGAGGGTACAATTTTCAGCTCAAATTAATTTAAATTGCTAAACTCGTATTGATATATTTGATGTTTACTAAAGCTAATATTGTTATGTTCTTCCCGAAAGTTGTAAGAAATACATAACTGAATTTTTAAAGATTAAACGACCAAAATGATGGTAAAATTTAGCAATTTACCGTTTATTAATCATATTAGTTATTGTGGGAGTTTAAAATTAATAAAATAAATGTTAAAGTTGTTCTAAATGAATTTTCATTGTAACCCAAATCCATGTTGGTCCCCTAATTTGGTCATGTTCTCAACTAATTAATCAATTTGTTTTTGTAATCGAGTGTTTCTTTGTTTGCCTTAAAGATAGCTTTAATGGTACTAATTGTGATGTTAATGAAGTCAACTCACCTAATAAAATGTGTGGTGAAGTGTTAATTAACTTAAATTGGAGGATTAGGAGCCAAGCCCTTATCTATATAGAGAAAGTGTTGTATCTTGTGAAAAATGCTCCTCATCCCCAAAGTGAAAGCTACCCTTAATCCAAAACCAATTATTGTCTATTTATCACAGCTGAAAATTTAGTGTCATTTTAATCGAATGTGATAGACTACATTTTCAATTTTATTGTTTTAATTAGGCTTGTATATATTAAAAAAAGAAATGATGAGTGGTGCAACAACCAAAGTTTATTGGTTCAAATCTTGTCAAAAGCATATGTGAGATATGTGATGTAAGTTGTGAAAATTTATCGTTAAAAAAAATTGGAATATTTTTTCCCTATCATTTCTTTTTATGATGTCGAAACTACATTTATTTCACGGCCGTGTTGTGAAAATTTCATTATGGGTTGAGTTATTAGGACTGCACACAGTTTTTTATTAAACCTCCTGGTTTTTTGTTTTTCTTTTTATTTTTTATTTTTATAATTTTGTTTATATCAAAAGCTATAAACTTGAAAATGCGGGCTGTAAATATAAAGTTTAATAAGCCAAACGCTTAAAACCGCTATAAATCTGAACGAACCGTAAAAATCGTTGTCTTGAAAAATGAGGAGACGAAGAATATTCACATGGATGTGACCGTAGGGAGGTTCCAATAGTGTATCCCTTTCATTATACATGCTTTATTAGAAACTAATTGCGCTGTAGTACTACATTTCCACATAGTCGGTATAACAATAAGGAAAATATCCTGTCAATTTGTTTTCAGTAGAAAGTAATCACTTTATTTTGCTTACAAATCTATGTTTACTAAGAGACAAATCCGTATTATTTATCTAGTTTGATCTAATAATGAAGATTAACCTAATATTTAATATATAAACTTAAGTCCATTTTTTTTCTTGTCTTTTTGTCTTTCTTTTTTATTTATATATTTTTTCTTTTTTTTAAATTCACGTTTTTTTTAAATTAACTTTTTATTTATTCACGTTTTTTTATTTATTTCGTGTTTTTTCTTCCTTTTCATATGTTTTCATACGTTTTTGTTCGTTTTCATACGTTTTCGTCTGTTTTCGTCCGTTTTCATATGTTTTCGTTCGCTTTCATTTGTTTCCATATGTTTCATCGGTTTTCTTTCGTTTTAGTCCATTTTCATATATTTTAAATGGTTTCATACGTGTTTTACGCTTTCATACGTGTTCGTTTTTCACGTTTTGGTCCGTTTTCTTAAGTTTTGGTCTGTTTCCTTACGTTTTCGTCCGTTTTAATACGTTAATAACTATCACTTGTGATTTTCTGAATATCACTTTGTTATATTCTGAATATCACTTGTGATTTTCTGAATATGAATTTATGATATTCTGAATATCACTTTGTGATATAGAGTATCACTTGTGATTTTCTAGATATCACTTTGTGATATTCTGAATATCAATTGTGATTTCATGTTACAAAACATTAGTTGAAAATAACTTGTGATATTCAGAAAATCACTTGTGATATTCAGAATATCAATTGTGATATTTTGAGTATCACAGAATATTACTTGTGATAATCAGAATATCACTTGTGATATTCTGAAACGTATGAAACGTCTGAAAATAGCCGAAAACATTTAAAAACATATGAAAACGGACAAAAACATTAGAACGGACGAATATGTATGAAAACGGATGAAAACGTAAAAGCACGTATTAAAACGAACAAAAACGTATGAAAACAGGTGAAAACGTATGAATAATGGACGAAAACGTAAGAAACCGGACGAAAACCTATGAAACCGGACGAAAATGTATGAAAACAGACGAAAACGTATGAAAGCGGATGAAAATGTATGAAAACGGACGAAAACTTATGCAAACTGACGAAAATGTATGAAAGCGAAGAATAAAACGCGAATTAAAAAAAACGTGAATAACGTGAAATAAAAAAATTATAATAAAAAAAAGTGAATTAAAAAGAATGCTAATTAAAAAGCAATTTAAAAAAAAAAAAAAAAAAAAAAAAAAAGACAAAAAGACAAGAAAAAAAACATGGATTTAGTTTTATCTATTAAATAGTAGGTTAATTTCTATCATTAAATCAAACTAAATGGATGATGAGGATTAGTCCATTGATAAACACTAGAATAATAGTAAGCAAATGAAAATTTCTCCGGTAGAAAGTGTTATGGAATTTTTAGTTTATGTGAGACGAAAGAATTATGTTATTAACAAGTACATGTTTTAGTTAGACAAAATAAGAAAGGTAATTATATCAACGGTTTTTCTAACTTGTACCTCAGGGCATAAGTTAAGCACATAAAAAATACACTGAAAGTATACAAGAACTTACATAAAAGTACATTTGTCTGTACTTTTATGTAAATCCGTATGTATTTTTCAGGTGGGTGCTCACATATTTTGATTGTCTTAACTTACGATGGCCAAAGCATAGCTTAAAAAACCCTTATATCAACAATGAAAAATAGAAAGAAAAAAATGAACTTTTTTTCCCACTAGGTCACAAGAGTTCAGCTTTTACATCATGAACCCTTTTTTTATGATTATGGTTGTCACTTTATTTGTAAAGTAAAAAAGTAAAGTAAAGTAAATTAACTCTTAATGCTTTTTTTTTTACGGGTTATAGATTTTAATATCGTTTTTAGAGTGTATGAGAAAGTTGAGATATAGACAGTCATACCTTTACTAAAAGTAAAGAGGTTGATTTCCATTTTTTCAAAGGTAGAAAAATACTTACAGCTTTGCAAGGAGTAAGGATCGAACCCTTATCCTCTATCTCCAAAGACAAATGTGTTAACAACTTGATCAAAGCAAGTTTTACTATGCTTTAGTTGTAAAATAATACTAATAGTTCTTTATTTAATTTGTGTAATAACTCATTAATCATAATGTTATTATTATTATTATTGTTATTATTATTTTGTTTCCTATAAATCATTTCTTGAGATGGAGCAAAGCTTGTAAATAAACTCTCGTAGGTAGTTATGGAATTGAAAGTTTGAAACTTATAAATAATCACAAATTATTCTACGTGCTCAAGTTATTATTAGCTCGCATCAAGTATTAACTTTAGTCCTTAACCAATTCATATTTTATGGCTTTAAAACTATAATCAATATTATTCCACCCAAATCACATTCTATCTTGTTACTTTGTGGAGTGACATGATGTGTTCACGTGGTAAAAAGGTGAAAAGTGGATGATGATTAACTTGAAGAAGAAGAAAGCAAGAGATTTGTCGGATCACGGATTATGTTCCCCGTGAAAATGGTATGGTCCGGCCCGGTCCCTCCATCCACCACACATGCGTCCACTCTTGACCCCATGATTGAACTACTTTTACTTGCCTTGTATTTAATCATTTGCGAACATATAAAACTCTTAGCACATATCTTCCTATATACATAGCCAATAGGATGTCTCATTAGTCATTAGGTATGATATCTCGTATGCTAACGTGGTTTTCTACTATTTAATATACATAGCAATATTAAAAAAATCTTGTGAAACTAATATCCAAGTGCTAGTGACCAAATACCTTTTCATACGTTTGTGCTTATTATAACTTTTAAGAACACCTGCAATATCCACAACTTTTGGTGGAACCAACACCATATAAGCTCTGATGACCATTATGTGTTTGTCCTAATAACAATGATATCTACTCACAAGTTGACCATTATTTTAGCGTTATCACTACTCTATTATACGACTAAAAAATAAGTCTGACCGGTTAATAAAAACTTCGATATAATAAGTGATGGGTTATCAATTCTTTTACCAAGAGAGTGTGTTTGATACTCCACAATGAGAATGAAGGAATGAACTTTTATTTTATTAATGATGTTTGTTTAAATTCGCATGATCGTCTTGAAATTCGCGTGAGTTCGAATCTTGAACTCATTTTGGCGCAAATCACTATTTTACGCACTGTGTGTAGCACGTAGGGTGGGGCATAACCAACCTAAAGAATTTGATAAGCCAATATTATGATTTTCTTATAAACTACCCACTTCCTTTCAGGCGATGTGTGATAGTTTATTTTCGGATTTTGGCCCGACTTCATGACACGATATCTCATTCATTTCTACTCCATTTTAGGCATCTTTAGTTACTAGATTCTGGCTCTCTTGAGAAAGACAAAATGCCCCAATCAACACAAATATATGTAACATATACGTACATTAAATAATGTCCAAAATTTGCAAAAACCACTTTGCAAAACTTATTTTTCCAATGATAAACAAACCAAACAATAATATTGGATTTGATTATTTAATTCATATCTATTCTCATTTCATCTTATATCGAAACTCGTACCAATTGTGATTCACGAAAACAACCTAAACAGACCCTAAACTTTATTAAAACATGTACTCATTACTCATGGCTACTTTTTAAGAAAAAGTCATTCGACACTCAAAATTTATGCACTAGGTTAGAGTTTTCCACTTATCAAAACATTTTCGAGGATCAATGATATCCACTCCAGCATAACAGTATAACAACTTAATGCCACACTAAACACGATATTTATCACTCTATATAACGTGATCGTATTAATTAAAAGTACAAGGTTTACATGTGAGTTTTCACGAAATCATTAAACAAGGTTTTATTAGTAGTACTTTTCTAGGTGTCATGTGCTCATGCTCCCACGAGATGAGTATATGTTTCGGTGTTGAATATGTCTTTAAAAAAGGATACTAATCACGTGCGCCGACAGCCTGAAATACCAAACCACTCACGTGATAAGATTTTCATGGAAACTTGCTGCCAACGGTAGCTATTAGTATATCTTCCATAGTTCAATGTTATTGTCGGTAAACAAATCATTCAATTTGGGTTGAGTTATTAGAATTTTTAAGTATTTTATTGACCTAAAGTCTTCCCCAGTTTTTTTTTTATAAGGGAAAGTTTTATTAATTTGAGACATTTTTATAATTTTGTTTTTTGATATCAAAACAGGACCATCATCAGCGAAAATTTGCATTAATTGCCAAGTTTGGCAAGTTTAATAAAGCGCGAGGTTCAGTGCTTAAAAAGTCCTTTAAATTAATAACTTTCAAAACTTGGCAAAAAAAATTTCGAGTTATCGTTGACAAAAGTCCTTTAGAATAATCTTTCAAAAAGAATCCATTGCGAATGGGTTTCCTCCTCGTTTGGACCATAGTTCAATAACTAACGGTAAATAATCATTCATCTTTTTTCATGTTTTTATTTCTTTCCATAAAGTGCGTAACATAACCCACACAAAAGTGGTCAAAATATGTCTAATCGGTAGTAACCATACACATGTTATTCATTTATCGGTGGATTAAAATGCGAAGTTTTGTTACCATATTTTGTTAAATAATAAGCACATAAATTGTAAGAAAATATTATACGAAGGATAATTATATACTCCATCCATTTTAAATTAATTGTTTATCTTAAAATGTATAAAATTTTAGCAAATTTCGATAACTTTTTTTCTACCAATCAAATATCATGTATACCCTCTCAAATATTTTATGGATAGTTAATGAAGAATTATATTAGGATGGAGTAACATTTCTCGTGTAACTATATATAATGTATTCGAGGTTGTTTCAAGTTTCCTGAAGGCATAAAGTGAAAGTATGAAATGAGTCAGTTTGTATTATATATTTTATTGTTAATTCAAAAAATTATGAAATCTTCAAGAATTACCAAATATATACTAATGTGAGTATGGTTTTGTTTGGATTGGTTTTTGGCTAAAACCAAAACCGAACCTAGATATTCGGTTTCTATTAAACCCAAAACCAAAACTGTTTGGTTTTTGGCGGTTCGGTTTTTCAGTTTATTATCGGTTTCGATTTGGTTTTTCGATTATTTCGGTGTTTAACCGTTTATATTTTAGTATGGCCAATTTATACCAACTAATTTGTTTTACGTAGTATTCCTCTTTACCTTTTTGTTACTCTAAGCCTAATAATGTTTATCCCATACTTATACAATTACACACATATAATGAGAAAAACACACATGCAAGTGAATATACACATAGTATGATCATTATTACATATGTATCGATGTATTGTCAAGTAAACACACGTAAACGGCAAACACGCATAAAAACGTTAAAATAAATATATTATTAATCCACCAACAAAATGAATATGAAGTTATAAATTTGATTTATTTAGTTATTTGTTTATATTATTATGTTCATATAATAAAATCGGTTCGGTTTTTGGACGAAAACCGAAACCGAACCGAATTTTTTGGTTTTTGAAGAAAGTAAAAACCGAACAATTGGTTTTTAGTTTCGGATGGTTATTTCGGTTCGGTTTTTTTTTTTTTTGGTTTTCGGTTGGTTTCGGTTTTTTGGGTTTTTCTGCTCACCCTTAATATATACCATGACAAATACTGTTAGGATTTAGAAAATCCCGATTATTAAAGAGTCGGTCACCTCAAGTATATGTATTCGTTAGAATGCTCGTAGTCGTAGTTATTTAGAGTTAGTACGTAGTTTGTTAAGTAACACCGTGGAGGACGGATGGGTCTTTACCCATTGTATGCCTGATCCACAGCCCGTAGGAGGCGTGTCTTTTTTGCAACTATAAATACCCTTTGCCTAGTAAGGCAAAAGGTTGGAGCTATTCATAATATCATTTTTCTTTGTCTCACTAAGTTCCCAAATCTCTTCCACTTTCTCTCTCTAAACCTCATTTCATACGCCCCATAACTTGTTTATTTGTGTGATTGTGAAAACCAATAAGTAACATTTGGTATCAAGAGCCATGGTTTGATCAATCATCTCTCATGTTCTTGGATTTCTAGTGGTTTTCATAAGGTTTTTGGGTTTGAATGAGTTTAGAGTAGTTTGCATCATTTGAATCATTTCTTGTGTTAAAGTTTGAATTTTGATAGTACTTTTGTGTTTAGAATCATTATAAGTGTTTAGGTTTTGGTTTGGAAGACTTGAATCATCGTGGTTGGGATGTTTTTGGATTGAAAAGTGGTGTTTTTTAAAGTTTCAAGGATGCGATTTGTCATTTTTCTTGAAGTGATTTGTCGATGTCGATTTGTTTATTGAGACAAAACGACAAGAAAGGACAAAGTAGTGGAAGTAGTGGGTGTACTTGTATACTATGCGATTTGTCAACTTATGCGGTTTGTGTGTTGTGCGTTTGTGCGTTTGTCAACTTAAGCGATTTGTCTCTTTGCGATTTGTTTGGAAAGCGATTTGCCATCGGTCGCGATTTGTCATCGGTTTGATTTGTCATCGGTCACGATTTGTCATCGAGTGCGATTTGTCTTGTGTGTGATTTGTCTTTTGAGACTTATCATCTTTGTGATACGTTTTACGGTTTTCTCTTGATTTAGTAAAATCCGTGAAAGAATCTATTTCCGGTATTAATCAAAGAGTAGTAAAATCCGTGGAATCAGTAATCATGTCTACAATCACTTCTTCCGTTCTTGATGACGTTCAAGTGCGGGATCTAATACTCGTCCTCCCATCTTTGGATAGAATAGATTATGACTCGTTGGCTCCAAGAATCGGTTGTATTGCTTGATATTATGATTGATCATCTTGCAAATGTCTTTTGGTAATCCTTGAAGTATGATGTTTGAAGCTCCAATGTCGACATCATATCTCTTCTTCTCCTTATCATCAAGCTCATCATACATTCTTGGTCTATCCAATCCCAATCGACATTTCCATCATTGCGGTTCGAGAATATCCTGGTAGTTCCAATTTGAAATGGTCCTTCATCAATTGACTTAAGGATGTTAACACCATTCTCTTTGCCCAAGCAATACAACCGATTCTTTGTGCCCAAGAGTCATAATCGGTTCTATCAAGCATGGAGGGCGAGTATCGGACCACATAGCTTGAGCGTCATCGACAACGGAAGAGATGATAGTAGTCATGATTCATAAGTATACGGGTTTTACTACTCTTTGATTAAACCGGGAAATATATTCTTTCACGGGATTTACTAAATCAAGAGAAAACCGTAAAACTTAATACGAAGAATTGACAAATCTCAAGAGACAAGTCGCAGAAGTGTCAAACCGCTTCAATCAAATCGCTGGAATACAAACCGCTTTAAGTCAAACTGCTAAACTTACAAACCGCTTAACTCAAAACGCTGGAATTATCAAACAGCTTCTTATCAAACCTCTGAACTACAAATCGCTTAGATCAAATCGTAGAAGACACAAATCGCTTTTTGTCAAACCGCACAGTGACAAATCGCTTAAACAAACCGCACAACTTATCAAATCTCAAGGGGACAATAGTACATCCACTACTTGTCCTTTTGTCTATTTGTCTTAAATGATCAAACCGCACACTAGTCAAATTGCATAAAGTAAAACACAAATTGCAGTGAAAAAGGGTCAACTCGCATACAAATACTAACAAATCGCAGCCCGTACGATGTCAAACCGCTTGAAAAGCGGATCAAATCGCACAAAAGCAATGTCAAACCGTATTCAAGAAATAAGTCCGAAAGTCAAACCGCTTTCATGAAACACTTCAAAACCAAACTTTTCTAATAAAAACACTACAACCAAGATGAATCTAGCCTTCTAAACCGAAAACTAAACACTTATGATGATTCTAAACACAAAAGTACAATCAAAATCCAAAGTTTAACACTAAATAAGATCAAAATGATGAAAATGTCTCAAAACTCATTCAAACCCAAAAACCTATGAAAACCACTAAGAATCCAAGAACATGTAAAGTAGATGATCAAACCATGGCTCTTGATACCAATTGTAGCATATTCGTTTTCAAAAACACACAATCAAGCATACATGGAATCGAATGAGGTTTGAGTTAGAGAGAGAAAGTGGAGAGAGTTGGGAACTTCTAGTGAGATAAATAAAAATGTATTATCAAGCTCCAACCCTTTACCTTGCTAGGCAAAGGGTATTTATAGTGTCTTACATGAAACGCCTCCTACGGGCTGTGGATCAGGCATACAGTGGGTAAAGAACCGTCCATCCTCCACGGTGTTACTTAACTAACTACTAACTATTACTAAATGATTACGACTATGAGCTCTCTAACGAATACATATACTTGAGGTGGCCACCGGTCTTTAATCATTCTTGGATTTTCTAAATCCCAACATTGAAGCATCCTCCGGTGATCGCTTAAAGTTAACAAGGAAACTTGATGATTTGAGGAGCAAATATCAAGTTTAGGGGAGGATTGTTGGGTTTTAGAGATACTACTGCTCATGGGTTTCATTAAAGAATACTCTAAATTATAATTGTTGTTGGTATGATTGGAACTACTGCTAGTGTATTTTATATACTGCTAGGTGTTACTGGAATTGATCAAAGGAATACGCTAAGTGGTAACTACTACTAGAATAAATGAAACTACAGCTGGTATAAAGTTTCTGCTGTTGAAGACTAAGTACTGCCAGAGTAAAGATATCTACTGTTGATGTATTTTAAACTACTGCTGAAGTATTAGTGTCAGGTTGTATTTATGGAATGACGTGTACCTATTATTTAGTGTTAGATAAATATAGAAATGATTCTATTGTGATATACATTGTATAGGAAGTCATTTTAACCGACTAAGACTCCTTATCATATAATAGGAGAACCTAGGTCATTGTTTAGAATATAGAAAAGTAAGGCGGCTTCAAGGTTATAAACCCTAGTGATAATTAAGATCACTCGTATTATTCTAATAATATTGAAGCGTTTGGTTGTTAATCATTGTGTTCTTCTTATTCATCAAGTGTTATATTTCGCGTGATACTTTGTACATCAAACAGTTTCTTAACAGAAGCTATTAACAAGATCTATATTTACAATTGTAAACTGGGATCAACATATATCTTATTGTTTAACTTGATTTTACTAAAATTGAAAACAAATAATCTTGTAGCAATTAACCAAGAAAAGTACGTCAGCGGGACCACCACCATCCAAAATCCCCCAACTACGATGCCGTCTCAACAGTCTAAACAGTACAATCTTCAACCAACACTCACCACTCCCAATTCCCCACCGAGATTCAATCCCAATCTCTGATAGCCTTCTCCTCCTCCAACAACCATCATTCCACCACCTGGACACGCTCCCTCCTCTCCTCCATCTCTACCTCCACATCAAAACACCCCCGCAAATCTTACAAACGCACCCTCCTCAAAAACTTCATCTTAGCCAACTTCTTCCTCATCGCAATCACCGCCTCCCTCATCTTATCCAGCTTCATCTTCTATCTCTACGGCATCCCCAAACCCATCTCCTCACGCCTCACATCCCCTCCACGTAAACACATGTGATTTGTGGTAAAATCACATGTGATTTTCGGTAAATCATGTGATTTGCACAAAATCTCAACACGTTCCGCACTTTTGGACTAGGAATAAACTTCTTAAAAAGCGTACTATCATCCGGCGACGCCTTACTACTACCTTCCTCCTGCAAACTATTCCCCATCGAAAACGACTTCTGAGGCGGAGGCGACATTGCTAATGACAACAACCTCTGCTTCGAAGACAACAACCTATTCAAAACCTGATTTTTCCCTACATTACTCGTAGGACTCACTGCAGCTTAATCAAAGGCGTCCATTCGCCCATCAAAGTGGCCGAAGTCTGACACTTCTCTTATATCCTACCAATCACATCATTATCATCGGAATCCTCAAGCTCGTCCATCAAAAACCATTGCACTTTCAACATAATCTTAAGACTCTTGGCACAAATATCAATAACAACTTATCCAAAGACGGACTAGGTTTATGAACAAGCATATAACATATCTGAAACAAATAACTCTCAATCCCACTTAACGAAACATATACATCCTATTACACAGATAATCCCTAACGCCATGATGATCATGTTTATACAAATAACTAACCGCAATCCACTCGCAAAAAAACGCGGAATCAAAAACTTCGATCAACCATCCACTCTCTCCACCACTTTTAGTCAACAAATTATTCCGCATAATCTTACGAGGCGATTCATCCTCGCCACGTGTCAATCCTAATATTCTCACCACCATTATCTATCAATTCAAACTAACCTAAATAACTAACTAACATATCTAAGACCCTAATTTTCAAAAAACTATTATAAAACCTTAAGTATAAGGAATCGATTAATGAGGTGTGAAATGAGATATGATGAAATGCTCTTATTAATGAGCTGATGTGGCAATTGGTGGTTGGAGATAGTGTGATGAAGAAGTAGATGTGTGATTGATTGTGCCACATCTTTGTTTTACACTCTATATATGATTGTGTTCCTGATGTGTGATTAATTGCGTCTTCTGATGGTGTCACATCTTAGTTTTGAATGATATTACAAAAGTGTCTTTCATTAATTAATTATATTAAAACGATGATTAATTTAGACCTTTAGATTTAAAATAGATGAATAGTTGAGATCTTTTGATTTGATGTTTAGATAATTATTGTTCTGCGTTGAATTTTTCTCTTATTATTGTTCAATTTCATCGTTTTTAGCTTCATTATAAATTTTCCTTTTGTTGATTATTCAACAAACTTTCTATTAACGTTTATGGACATGTTTTAAAAATGAATAGTTTAAAAAATGAATATAGCTTTTTCGATGTCACTGATTTTATTATTTTGATTTTTCGATGTCATTGTTTGTTAACACTCAAATACTCGATCAAGTTTATCGACTAACACACTCGTGAGTTAAACACGTTGTTCAAAGTAAATTGCTACATTAGAATGTAGATTAAAAAGCTATAACGAAATACGAAATTTTCCTATTATTAATAACTAGCTCGATCAGTGTTGATATTAGTTTGTGAAATCCTTTATGTTTTGCATATCGTCAAAAGTTATTTGATATAGTGTAGTAATGTACTTGAACCATTTTTAAAAGTTATAACCAACAATTAGTACAAGATTAAACATGGATGCTGATCCATACTTTGATATCAATGCAATGAGTAATGACTAATGAATAATGAATGACCTTAACCACATCAAAACTTTTGAAAAAACTTATGATCATAACACACAGACACACACTTCGTTAGCGAGGCAACCATCTATATAATCAATCAAAAAAAATCTTGCTTGTCGAACTTGCCATCTATTCATGTAGATGGAAACGATGTTTTAAGTACTTGAATCAGTATTTAAGTGTGCTTTTACAATAACTGTTTGGGCTAACCTTACATGAATGGGCTTTTACATTTTGGGCTAGCTTTCATAAAGGTTTCAAAATTTGATCAGCAGAGATTATATCATTTATATGTTGGACACAACTTTCAAAAGTGAATTATGCATAAACTATAAAACTCATATTGAAATTGGATCCTTGTTGACAGAAGTGGAAATATGAGTGGTTAAGATAGATAATCTTTAGAACATCCGGTAACAAAGAATATAAGAGAAGAAAAATGAAAAACGGCACCATGTATGAAAAGTAAGACCTATGAAAAATAAAAAAGAATGTCCATATCGAGATTAAAGTGAATATTGAAAAGTAGTAGAAATCATGATCAAGGAAAGTAAAAGAAACACGAAAGTGATCAAGAAATAGTTTTCATTTGTGACGTTTTTCGATCTAGAAAATAATAAAGTTGGACACGTTCAATCCTAGACAAGTACATTCCACCGTCCACTCAAGTGTTTTTTGAAAACTAATAAATAATTCAATAACTTGTAACACAATACTGATGAATCATATGTATCAGAAATCCTTTTCAACTTATAAAAACAAAATCATTAACTCATAAACACTCTTGGAAATTCTCCATCTTATTAATTGACATAACACTTTAACCAATTCTGGATCAGGTATATATGATAACACATCATCTTAGGTAGGAAAAAAGAGGTTGAATAATTTCAAAGATATGCAAATATGAGCATGGAATCTCATTACTTTATTTGTTTTACCATATTGAGCATCAAGGCAAAGGTGGCAACCTTAAATTGACAACTTTATTATTTTTTAAATATCCTTTTACGGCAACATTCTTAGTTGATTGGATATGGAAATAAAACATTGTTATCTACAAACTTAGTAGGTATCATTTCAACTGATTTGTGATCTCTATGTACCATCTTTGGCATCACCCACTTCTTATTTTTACCAACCAAACCTACCACATACAACATCTCCATATCTTTCTCTCCACGATCTTTGAAACTTTCTTACGGTTTTTAGGACTTCGACGAAAAAGTGATCAAGAATAATTGAAGGATGGGGACAGAAAACGAAGAAAGCAAGAAAGATTTAGCTTCAGAAACTGAATTGGAATCAACTCATACTGTAACGCCACCACCAGAACCAAAATCTAGTCCGGTTGCAACACCACCAATGGAAAGCGAGAAAGAAGAACCACCTCGTGTTGGCGAGTAAGCTCCTGACACCCTCTCTCATTCACGAAGTTCTTAGATAATCTGGTATAATTCTTACCAGCAGAACTCGTCATCTGAATTCTAAAGAGTGAATTATGCACGATCATCTCATGAATTATCAGTTTATAAACATATACTAGTACAAGTTTATGTGATTTAAGAGAAGAGTTACGGTTCCTTATATTTTAACCTTTTATTCCTGTATAATCTAAACATGCTGTGATTATACCTACAGATTCTGGACTTGATATAGTCATTACAGAGAAGAGAATGGCACTTATCAAAGCCTGGGAAGAGAACGAAAAAACAAAGGCAGACAACAAGTACTTATTTTTCTGAAAACATACCTAAACATACAGTATTAGATATGCCTTTCATGAATCATTTACATGTATATGTGCAGGGCATACACAAAGATTTCAGCAATCGGAGCATGGGAGAATACCAAAAGAGCAGCAATAGAAGCTGACCTGAAGCAAATGGAGGTATATGTTTATTTTTCAGTCGTACAAGAATTAATATATACATAGAACAAAACACGATAACTTACACATGGAATTTGTATTATGTGGAAATGGAGCAGGCAGACATCGAAATTGAGAAAGCAAAAGAGAGGGAGAAAATGAAAAACAAGATGGCGGCCATCCATAAAGAAGCTGAAGAAAAACGGGCACTTGTTGAAGCCAAAAAGGGACAAGACATCATCAAGGTGGAGGAAGCAGCTGCCAAGTTTCGTTCCATGGGCACTCTGCCAGGCAGGTTGTTTAAATGCTTCGGCTACTAATTAGCCAAAAACATCAAGAAAGAAATATTTCCAGCATACCCAAGAGGGCATATACCATCTATGAACTGCCAACATTATATTTTAGCTCATATATTGCTTGTTGATTTTATTTTATTTTTGCTTGGCAAAGTGGTTATGTATTCTTATTAGCTATGATGTGTTCAAAATCATGATCGCAAAACATGCATACATACGACTTGATAACAAAGTAAAAAGATCAGCATTCAAGAATTTGATAGCTCAAACGCACAATCAGAGAAGGAAAAAGATGATATTAAAATGATATCCAACAAAAATCTAAAAGTATAAATAAAAGCGCTCAGCTGGAGGTCTTTCAGTTCTCTAAATTTTTTTCCTTTTTTTTTTTTTTTTTTTTCTTTTTTTTTTTTTTTTTTTTGAGGATACGCAGAAGAAGAAACTACATGCTATTCACCACAATCGCTACATACAGAGCTAGCATATAACGGATTCTAAACTAATAAGAGGAAGAGAGTAATAAAAGAAAAAAGATCCTAACATTTGTCTGTCAATTGGCTTAAATAACTGTTATCCTTCTATTTCTCTATCTGGAAATTCCATGAATCAACTGCTTTCTCTATGTTGACTTCAGGTTTGGGACGATCAAAGATGTTTAACTCTGCATAGTACATTCAAACAAGTAATGTTAGATATGTGATAAAGTCAGGATACCGATACAACATACAGGCTTGACCTTAAAACACCGAGAAAATATACAAGTAGCAATATAGAGTCAATACACATCAAACACAACATTTAATGATTAAACTGTAGCAATTCTGATGTTTAACTCCACACTAGTGAGGGACGCTCTAGTTATTTTCTTTTTCAGATTCCTATTGATTTCCCAGGAGCAAGACTAAACTGTAGAGGTGGCTAATTCGACCAGTTGACTCGTATTTGGGTCGATATGATATATGCTTATCTCCCACAAATCGAATAAATGATTAAGCTAAAAGGGAATAGGTAAAATGGGTCAAACAAGCTGAAAGTCTATTATTAATGCATACATCTTACATTGTCTTATTGAAATGTCAAATTATCTGACGACCCTAGAGCACGTCTTGAGAATCGAGTGTGGAGTGTGGTTGTAATACATTGAGTGCGGTGGACTGAGGGAGCACATAAAGGATCTTAGCAGGTAGTACGAGACAGGCGCTGAGATAGTATACTGATACTCTGCGTACAACAATTTTACATTGTTTCAGTGTTTCATACGCAAAGCATCATTGATGTGGTTCCACACTTCAACATGACCTTTTGTTTGACTTTTGGTTTGTTAAGGAAGTAACCTTTTGTTTAAAGGAAAAAGTCCCAATAGGTTAAACAATAGTGTGTTCATGCAAGCACGACAAGGGCGGTTGAGCATACAAACGTCACTGAACCATTCTAAGACCTTAAATCCAGTAGAAGAATGGCATGCTCGTTTAACTAGTTGTTAGTTCCAATTTCATGCAACTCAACCAGGTACCGTGCCGTGTTGCTCAAAGTCTCTGACTATAAATTTTCAGAGACCAACTTTTGCATAAACCAGGGTCCTGTTTCACGATTGATGTTGTGCCTCCTCATATCCTCATCATTAATAACTTCTTTATTTATATATATTTCATACCTAATATGCCACAACAGTACTCCCTGGACTAGAAGTCAAATATCGGCAATAACTTAAAATATTTGGTATTAACAGTACGACGCCCTTTACACATGCATATTCTTTTTTACCGGTCTCATCCCAATGACTAAGGAGAGCACCAATAGTGGTCAATTACTACTCTGTGAAATAAGGGTGTGGGTGGCCGACTGTCAATTAGTAGAACGACCTCATACTCTCCTAATTTATTTCCCCTAAGTGGTCTGTTCTG